>CM035171.1:19004425-19207861 GCA_020205615.1 Panax quinquefolius
CCCAATTACATTTGAAATAAAATTCAGCACATTTCTTCACCAACCACAAGTGGGGCCCACTCAATTCTAGAATTTTCCACCAAAATCAATTATAACCCTAATTTCCAATCTTATAATTCTTTAAAATTCATAACAAATCATTCGCGTATTTTTAATTCGCTCAAAATTTCAGGGATATACTCAACTTATGTATGTATAACATACCCAAAATTTACTATTATCTGAATCTGGCTGATTAAAAATTATAAACCCAAGTAATATATCTCAAAACCCCCATTTAATTTTTTTTAATACTCCAATCGGGATAAAAATACCGATAAAACACCTCAACAATAATTTCTTCATTTATAACCACATAAATAAATCCATCATTTATATCCACATAAAATAAATATTTCTTTTATCATATGAATCAATAATTAATTATTCACAAATAATATTATGTAATCACAATTATGACAACTGTGCCGCTCCTGTGAAAGCAGGGGCTTTCCGATAAGGATTTCTCCTCACCGGGCGCTTAAATTAGTGACCAAACCTCTCCTCGATGTAACTTTCTAGACATCGCTAATAATGCTATCTAATAATATTATTCAAATAATATGAATTATTGATCTGATAATGAAGATAACGTGGCAAAGACATAATTATCGAATAAACAATAATATAAAATATCAACGCAAAGAATTATCAATCAATAAATAAAATATCGAATAAAGAATTCACCGTGGAAAATTATCGAGAAAGTAAAGGCCTTCACGTAGTGATCAATAATTCAACAACACTGCAATACCGCCAGGTTACATCGCAAAACTACGCCAGACATCAGAGATTTTAACCAATCGGCATTCCAATGCCTTTAATTCGTGAATAACTACGCCAAGTTATTTTTAACCAACTTATATTTGTCATTTTCTTCATCCAATCGCTCACATGGGGCTCACATATTATTAGTCAAGCTGGCCGCATTTAATATTCCCCTACAACATTTAATATTCCACCCACCAAACTAATATTCCCCGGCTAAAAATGAATATTTTATAACCACTGTTTATTTTGAAATATTTGCGATTTAACCCTTAACTATCCACATTAATCAAATCAACCCTTACTATTTCAAATAATAAATAAAGGAAATTCCTTTTATTTAAAAATTTTCGGTCTTACAATTAATAAACCAAAAGGACATGACTAGAATTTATAATGCCTGCATCGAAGTTCGAAGCCGCTTTTGATGAATGTCGGCCGGGTTCTAATCTTCAATTGGTGATATCTCGAACGTAAGATCAATCTTCGGTAAGAATTCGCTCAAACCTCGGTCAAATTAAAATCATCAATACGTGTAATGGATACCTATTTTGATGGTGACGTGATTCAACTCCCGATAATCAATACAAAGTCGCGATACTCCCATCTTTCTTCTTCACTTATATGGTAATGAGCACCCCAAGGAGAAGTACTGTGACGATCAATAAAGCCAATGTCTTCAATTCTCGCATTGGTCTTTAACTCAAGTTCAATAGAGCTATCTGATGGGGCTTTCGAAATAGGTTTTGATCGGCCCATCGCAGGTCATAAAATTCAATTTCACGCCTGGGGTAGGCCGTAAGTTCTTCTGGGAATATCGCGTAGAAATTTATTAACAATAGGAATATCGCTTAAAACTCGACTTATTTTTATTTAAATCTCATACGAATGCTAAAGCTTCGACTATCCGCTTTTCAATAAAACGAATAAATTTTATGGCTCGAGATTTAACTGTGATTTATTTTAATGGTTCGGTCGTCAATTTCAGATAATAGGTTGATTAGAATATGAAAGCTAACAACTCATTTAAAACAATCACTTTTGCACGATAAGTAAATTAACTAATCAATCCCTGTAATCACGCTAAATGTAAGTATTTTAATGAAATAAGATCGACAGTAATGCCAGGTAACCGATTTCCAGAACAAACAAGACTTATAAACAAAGGGATGTAACGAAGGTTTCTCCTTAACTGAAGTTTCCACAGATAAGTCAAAGCCTGATTTCCGGAGTCAAATTAAATTTAATCGAAGTGGGGAAAGTAGAGAAATAAAAAGAATCGGGTAGAATTGTATCAAATAAAGTGTGGACTTCATTAGAGTTTTGCGATAAGCTTTACCCGCGATGACCTCATTCGGCCTTCTCTCCTGGAGGTCACAACAAACGCCTCCTCGAAACTAACGGCTTACCTCTTTCCGACTCGCATTTTATACGCCGACTCCCATCCTAGGGCTGAATTTGCTTTTCATGAACGTATAAAATCGAGCTGTTGACCTTCTTCCACAATTATAACATGCTTTGACTAAGATACGCATCGTCTCCCCGACCGATGTGTCCTCTTCTCCGCATTTGAAGCATATGACAGTGGTCTTTCCTTCCTAACAACGGGTGCCGGTGTCTAACTCGCCTTCCACCAATACAAACATACGCGAAATGAATCTCCCGCTTCTCGAAAATGTCCATTCTCATTGTTGGGACGCGAACTTGATTTGATACTTACCATATTGTTTTGTTCCAACTTGATTACCTTGTATGTCACCGCTCGGTGACTACTATCCCGGCCCGCCGATTCCTCGCCCTCCATGCTTCTCCCAATTGTCGCCACCGCTTCAACAGGTGGTTATCGCTCCACTAATCGAGCCCAGTATTTACCATCCCAATACAAATCCGCTCCATGGTAAATAAGATGCTGACGATCCCAAACCTCTAAAACATTCGCGCCCATTTCTTCATTATCCACCAAGTGGGACGTGAACCGCGGATAACTCCGCAAATTTTGCCTCGTATTCGACCCTCACGCTTTTGCTCCAACTTCGATAAACTCTACCTCCTTCTATGTGACACTTTCAGAGAATCGCTGAATAAACCTGCCTGGAGACTTCTCCCAAGATATCTTCCATAAATTGGTTGAGTACGCTTAATTCACCTAAGAGTCGCTTCCGGAATCATTCAAGCGCATAAAGTGCATGAACCTTTTTGCCTCAAGCATCCCACATCATTCATGTCAGTAATCATGGTCCATGCTCGCAAGTGTTGGTTTCTCGTTTTCTCCGGTGGGTCCCAAATTAAATTATCCTGATCGATTATCGACCTACGCTGGATGAAGTCGCTTCAATTGCCGTGATAAATCGTCATAAAGCTCAACATCGATCATATTCTCAACATTCTCGCACATGTCATTTTCGACATGAATCAACAATCGCTCGCCACAAAACATTTCAAAAGGTTAATGACAAAAGTACACATAAAATTATCCCTATCTTCCCACCAACCAATAAAATATCACATAACTTAGTAGGCTCAGTACTAACAAGGTATTCCCCTGCCTCCCTCCTAGTACTATTCTCACATCTTAGCCAGGATCATATCCACAAAGCTCGATACCTAACCGCGACGCCCCTGCAAAATTAGGTATACATCACCATCTAGGTCTGATACTTACATGGTATGTAATTTAAAAACAACTTATTAACATAACTGCCGTGGTACAATACGACATAAATCGTGAGTTTAAATACAAATATCATCTACTAGATATTATACAACTTCAAATAAAAAAAGTCCTCATTATGCTTATTATCACACTATTTTACGTAATAATGTGAGGACTACTAATGCTATCTTCAGACCATCACTGCTTTCCTTCGATTCGTCCATTTATATTATCATTTCAAGCAGTAATAAAGAAAGAAAGGTGAGCTCAACTAGCCCAAAGAAGAAATATTACGACTAAGATAATGCAGAATAAATTATCAATAGTTCAATAATGTTAAACCGATAAAATACAATAGATAACTAGTTTAACTCCGCAATTTAATATGCAATCCATTAAAGAGTCAAGTAGAAAATAAAGTCTACTATCTTTTAGGTTTTAAAAGGTTTTTCATCATCTGCTTATAGTCAGACTCACTTTTAATAAATATTTCACATCATCGAATCACCCCTCGCACTACTAGCCAAGTAGGATATTCTTAAGATCACGCACCACAATTATTCATGCACTCACTTCGCCAAGAATATTTGTGTATTCATTAATGATCATGATCACGCTAACAACTCGGCCCATCAATGCACTACTATTTAATCGAGGATTTTTATCACATCATTTGTAACATTACTACTATGATTACACCCAATAGTCTCTCGTCATAATCATACCAAGTCCATCTATGCACTACAAAGCCATGTACGCACTTTCAAAAAAAATATAAACATGAGGATGATGACAATGATATAGAATTCAACAAAACAAGTTCAAGAATTATTTTATCCAGAATTATTAACGCCCAAATTATCAACATGACATCGTTTTGTGAGTAAAATTCAAGAATACTAAGAAGAATATTTCCATGAAAGAGATACCGGATGAAGCAAATATATCAAGGATATTCCACCAATTTCATGGAGTATAGAAGTCAAAGTTTTAACCAACTTAGTATAATGAAGAATGGAATAACAAAAGAAATCACCACGCATGCGTATGTATCGCATACGCAGTTATTCCAATGTAATAATGTAATTAACGGAACCAAATCGTGAAATTCACAATCGGCTGTGATGTTCCAACAGAATAATAAAGATGGAACTGCATCCTGCAAAACACACATATAGGATATTCCAACAATAATAAAGATTTTAACTGTGTCCGTGTAAAACAATACGCATGTGATGTTCCAAATGTATTAATAAAGATTTAAACCAGTCCCGTGTAAAACACAATGCATGTGATGTTCCAAACAAAATAATAAAAGAAGCGAAACAGGTCGATCCGCGGTAAACACACGTATAGTGATGTTCCAAATGGTATAATAATAAAGATTTGTAAATCCGTGTCCCGGTAAACACACGTATGTGATGTTCCAAATATAATAATAAGAATGTTACCAAGTATAGGTGGTAAACCACTTATACAAAAAAGCTATTCCAATGTTCCAATAGCAATGGATAAGTAACGGTTCTTCATGAATAAGAAAGAATAACTTCCCTTTTCGGTAGGGAGTAATAGCGAAGAAAGGTAAGAAAAAATACTAATTCTCTTATTCTCTATACTTTCTCTCTACATAGAAGATTTCAATGAACCGCCGGTAAAAAATAATAAATACCCTTCTTTCTCTCTATTTATGTATAGAATTTCTAGCTTAACGCCCTTACGCCGCTGCTTATAAGATTAAAGTTAAAGACTCGACGAATCGGCTCGACGCCGTTAATGTGAAACGACAAGTGGTTCGATCGCCTGTAATGTGAAAATGACAAGTGGTTCGACGTCTGCAAAGGTAATTACTATTAACGAAGGTAAATACTATCGATTTAAGGTAAATACTATTCACAAGGGTAATTACTATCGATTTGAATGTAATTACTTATCGACGAAGGTAAATACTATCATGAAGAGACTCTTAGACGATGATGACATACGAGACCCCATAAAATAATCAAACTTACCACAAATCATTTTTTTTTCATCAACACATATTTAATCTTTCAACAATTATTAATCATTTATAACTCATCGTCTCAATTATCACGATTTAATACTATAACATATTATACGTATGATACCGTGATAATAATCAATCAATATATATAGATAATGATGCAAAGAATTATCGTAGAGTAATAATCAAAGCATAGCTTGTCGATTTCTCACGTGTGAAGATCAATAATCAATACCGCGCTAGCTACTATGCAACTACGCCAGACATCGTATTTTTACCACCGGTTAGTTCAATGCTTTTTAACTGCAATAACCTCCGCCAAGTTATTTTATAAAATATATTTTGTCGCTTTCAATCCGGTTAATAATTTCCACTAGGTCCACCAAACGATTGAGCCATTGTATTTAATACCCTAACAAAAAAGAATATTCCCCGACCAAATCTAATATTTTATAACAACTCGCATTACTTTTTTGCAAAATTTATAAATATTACCCAATAACTATAACATTATATCAATTTATTCCATATTCAAAAATAATATTTATAGAAAAATTCATCTTTATTAAAAAGTCGGGTCTTACAAATAGTAATTACCTTTACCGACGTCGAACCACTTGTCGTTTCACATTACAAAAGGCCGAACCACTTGTCGCTTTCACATTACAAAAGGGCCGAACCACTTGTCGCTTTCACATTACAAAGGCCAAACCACTTTTTCTTTTCACATCATTAGTCACAAGCCATTTGCGCTTTTCACACTCTGCAGTGCTAAGCTAGAAATCTTCTATAAATAGAGGCCTAGTGCTTCATTATTTTTCACTTAATTCATTCAAGTTATAGAGAGAAAGTATAGAGAAATAAGAGAGAAAGAAGAAGAGTATTTTATTACTACTACGTCATAAAGATTTAATCTCCTACCAAAAAATGTAAGGGGTGTTATTCTTTCTTATTCATGAAGAGAACTGTATGTTATTCCATCGCTTATTATTCTGCTTGGAATAACTCGTATACGCTGCTTAATTCCTATACTTGGTGACATTCTTCTATTATTCTGTTGAACATCCTCGCTCTGTGTTTTACACCGACCGGTTCCGCCTTTTATTATTATTCTCTGCTGAACATCCGTCGCTCAAGGTGTTTAACACCGGACCGGGTTCCGCCTTTTATTATTATTATGTTGTAACATCCTGCCTGCGGTGTTTTACGCCGGACCGGTTCCATTTTTATTATTATTCTCGCTGGAATATCCTGTCGTGCGCTTTTACGCCGATTCGGTTCCGCTATTTATTATTCTCGGTTGAATATCCTCGCTGCGGCGCTTTTACGGAATTCGGTTCCGTTATTAATTATTCTGTTGAATAACCTCGTACGCGCATGTCTATCGCATGCACGGTGATTTCTTTTGTTATTCCATTCTTCATTATACTAAGTTGGTTAAAACTTCACTTTCTATACTCCATGAAATTAGTGGAATATCCTCATATTTCAAGCTTCATCCAAGATCCTTTCATGGAAATATTCTTCTTAGTATTCTTGAATTTTACTCTACAAAACAAAGATCATGTCGACAATTTGACGTTAATAATTCCTTGGATAAAATAATTTTTGAACTTGTTTTATTGAACTCTTATATCATTGTCATCATCCTCATGTTTATATTTTTTTTAAAAGTCATCTGTGGCCCAGAAAGTATGTATGGACTTGGTATGATTACGACTGTAGAGACTATTCTGTAATCACGACCGTAATGTTACAAATGATGTGGTAAAAATCCTCAACGGTCAGTAGTGTATCGATGGACAGCTTGTTGGTACGATCATTTAACTTATTAATGAATACACAACTATTCTCGCCCGTAGTGCATGAATAATTGTGGGTCGTGATACTAAAGAATATCCTCGTCGAAAAGTGTGGGTGATTCGATGATGTGGAATATTTATTAAAGTCGAGTCTCACGCCTATAACAAAGGATGAAAAACCTTTTAAACCTAAAAGATAGTAGACTTTATTTTCTACTCGACTTTTTAATGGATCAGATATTCACCGCAGCTTAAACCGGTTGTTCATTGTATTTTATCGGGCTTAACATTGTTGAAGACTATTGATAATTTATTCGCATTATCTTAGTCATAATATTTCTTATCGGGCTAGTTGAGCTCACCCTTTCTTTCACCGTTTTCTTCGTGAAATGAGAATATAGCTGGGACGAAATGGGAAACGAGTGATGGTCCCGAAGATAAGATTAGTAGTCCTTACTATTCTCGTGAAATAGTGTGATAATAATTGTAATGAGGACTCCTTTTTTCGAGTTTGTATAATATCTAGTAGACGATATTTGTATTTAAACTCACGCTTATGTCAGATTGTACACGCATGCTTATGTTAGTAAGTTGTATTTAAATTCCGCACTATGTAAGTGGCGACCCAAGACGGGTGATGTATACCTAATTTTGGGGCGCCATAACAGATATCGTAGCTAGGATACGATCCTCGCCAAGATGTGAGAATAGTACTAGAGGGAGAGAGATGGGGAATACCTTCGCTAGTATTTACCTACCTAAGTTTACGTGCTATTTTATTGGTTGGTCGTAAGATAGGGATAATTTGTTATACGTCAATTAACCTTTGTTTTGTGGCAAGATCTCAAAATGACATCCGAGAATGTTGAGAATAAAGAATGATAGCAGCGCATCGCCGATTCACCACATATCAATAATCGTGATAATGTGCATCGTGAAGGCGCATAATCCTCACGTGAAACAACAACACCGACCAAATGATGAATGATCAATTGTTCGTAGGCTTTATGCAATTTATGCAACAAAGAAAGCAGAGAGCGACTCTCCGCCCAAAACGTAGGTGGAAACACTGGAAAACTCTCGCCACACCGCTAAACAATTCAAGGAGCCGACCACCGGAGTTTAAAGGAGAGCTAAAACCACTTCGCGGAAGCATGGATAAAGCAGATTACCAAGATATTTGATGTCTTGGATGCTCCGAGGAGCAAAAGGTTCCTTTCACGCTTTTATGTTGCGCGAGAGAGCAGACATCGGTGGGAATTCCAGAAACGTATCAACCTCGTTGTCTTCAAGATATCTTGGGAGAAGTTCCAGAGTCGTTTCAACGACAAATACTTTCCCGAAAAGTATTCGCCATACGCAAGGAGGTGGAGTTTATCAAGTTGGAACAAAACAATATGACCGTGATCGCAATACGAGGCAAAATTTATGAGTTATCACGATTCATCCCCCACTTGTGGATAAATGAAGAAAGAATGGCGCGAATGTTTTTAAGAGGTTCAAGTTTGAGATACGCCAACATCTTATTTCTCATAAACCGTGGTTTGTATTCGGATGTTGTAAATAGGGCTCAATTAATGGAGCGCGATAACGAGTCAACGCAACTAAAAGAGAGCAAATTCTAAGAAAATTATAATACCAAATGGTAGTAGTCATCAAGCTATGACAACAAGCGTGAGGGAATCAACAAAGCGATATGGTAACCACTTTATAGTAATCGTACAAAACAATAAGAATGGACATTTCAAGAAAAGGAGATTCAACAATGATGGAAAGACATCAAAGACCAAAGACCCGTTGTTAAGGAAGGAGAAAGACCACCTATCATATGCTTCAAATGCGAGGAGAGGGACACATCATCAAATCAAGCCATGCCTTCCAAAGCATGTTATAATTGTGGAAGAGAAGGTCACTTAGCTCGATTTTTGCTTATCAAGACAAATTCAACTAGGATGGAGGCACCAAAGGTCATTCCCGTAAAAAGTCAAACCCAGAAATAAAAGGAGAGAAGCTTTGTTGCGACCTCCCAGAGAGCAAGAACCCGAATGAGGTCATCACGTAAGCTTATCATAAACTCTAATGAAGTCTATACTTTATTTGATACCGGTTTCTACCCATTCTTTTATTTCTCCTACTTGCACCATCGATTAAATTTGACTTCTAGAGAAATTAGACTTCGACTTATCTCGTGGAAACTCCGCTGGAGAAACCTTCATTACATCCACTCGCTTATAAGTCTTGTTTGGTTCAAATCGGTACTTCACATTACCCGTCGATCTTATTTCATTAAAAATACTTGCATTTGACGTGATTCTAGTGGATCGATCGTTAACTACTTATCATGCAAAATTGATTGTTTTCGTAAGTGTCATAGCTTTCATATTCCTAATCAACCTATTATGCGAATTCAAACGACCAAACCATTAAAATCAATCACTATCATCTCAAGCCATAAAGCTATTCGCTTATCAAAACTGGATGTCAAGCTTTCTTAGCTCATGTCACAGATTTAAATAAAATACGCCGCTTTTAAACGATATTTCTATTGTTAATAAATTTCCGACGATTCTCCCAAGAACTTCCCGGCCTACCCCTCAGAGCGTGAAATTGAATTTTGTATCGACTTCAACCCCTAAGACAAAACCTATTTCCAAAGCCCCATATCGAATGGCTCCTATCAACTTCGTGAGTTAAAGACCCAACCGCAGAATTGTTAGACATCGGCTTTATTCGTCCCTAAGTACTTCTCCTCGGGTGCTCCTGCTCTATTCGTGAAGAAGAAAGATGGAGTATGCGACTTTGTATTGATTATCTGGAGTCAATCATGTCACCATCAAAATAGGTATCCATTGCCACGTATTGATGACCGTTTCGACCAACAGTAAGGAGCCAAATTCTTTTCAAAGATCGATCTTCGCTCCGGATATCACCAATTGAAGATTGTGAATCAATGACATTCCAAAGACGGCTTTAACTCCTAAGACGCATTATGAATTCCTAGTCATGTCCTTTGATCGACTAATGCCCCGCCGCCTTCATAGATATGATGAACCGAGTATTCAAGGAATATTTAGATCACTTTGTGGTCGCCTTTATCGATGACATCCTTATTTATTCCAAAAGCCGTGAAGATCATGAGCAACACTTGAGGTCGACACTCCAAAAGCTTCGCGTGAATATAAGCTTTATGCCAAGTCAAGAAATGCGAGTTCGTCAAGAAGTAGCATTCCTTGGGCACGTGGTATCAAGTCATGGAATATCCGTTGACCCAAAGAAAGATCAAGCTATTCAAAGTCGGGAACAACCTAAATCAATGAATCAAGCACGTAGCTTTCTTAGCTTAGGGTTATTATCTGAGATTCATGGAAGGATTTTCTCGAATCGCTACTCCATCGACTCAAATTAACTCGAAAAGATACAAAGTTCTATTGAGCGAAGAATGTGAGAAGAGTTTTCAAGAACTCAAGAGAGACTTATTTCAAGACTGCTCGACAATACCATCCTCGCCTTGAGGGATTTGTCATCTACAAATGATGCTTCGGGCAAAGGGTCGGATGTGTTCTCATGCAACATGGAAAAGTTATAGTTTATGCCTCATGACAACTCAAAGAATATGAGAGGAATTATCCTACTCACGATCTAGAGTCAAGTACCGTTGTTTCTTGCACTTAAAATTTGGAGGCATTACTTGTATGGGGAGAAAGTGGAGATCTTTACTTGATCATAAAAGCCTCAAATATTTCTTCACTCAAAAGGAACTCAACATGCGACAACGACGCTGGCTTGAACTGCTGAAAGATTATGATCATACCATCCAATACCATCCTCGAAAAGCGAACGTGGTAGTACGACGATCGAGTAGTAAAATCATACGCAAGCACGAAAAGCGATGTTGTCAACGCAGCGCCCATTTTGTGTGACATGCAAAGGATGGAGATAGAGTTAAAGACTCTGTGGACGCATGTGATGATAATGAGTATACGAGTAGTAACCGACTTTAATCGATAAAGTTAAAGTCGCTTTCAAGCTACGCACACGAGCCGATGCGATGAGGAAGAAAGTGCAAGAAGGTGCTACGCCAAGCAAGAAATCGATGAAGAAGGAATACTTCGAGTCAACTCTGCAGACTTTGTGGTTCCTAACGACCCCGATTTAAAGTATAATATCATGATGGAGGCGCACAACACACCATTTGCAATCCATCTCGGGAGTACCAAAATGTATCATGATATTCGCTATACATTTTGGTGGAGCAATACGAAGAGAGAGATAATATTTTTATCTCAAGGTGTCTAACTTGTCAACGAAGTTAAAGTGGAGCATCAAGTACCAAAAGGTCCATCAGAACCACTTGAAATTCCGTAATGGAAGTGGGAGCACATTACCATGGATTTCAAGTATCGGCCTTCCTAAGGTTTCTCAAGGCATCGATGCGATTTGGGTCATTGTTGATAGATCGACCAAGTCTCGCTTTCATTTCTTACCGATACGAGAACTTATACACTTGAACGCCTCGTCAGTATGACATAAACGAGATTGAAGATCGCATGGTACGCCAAGATCCATAGTTTCCGATCGAGACCCAAGATTCACTTCACGATTTTGGGTTAGTTTGCAAAAAGCTATGGGCACAGACTTCACGATTTAGCTCTCAAGATATCATCCTCGATTTGACCTGACAATGGAGAGGACTATTCAAACTCTCAAGATCTATTAAGACTCGTGGTCCTTGATTTCAAGGAGTCGGGACAAGTTCTTACCATCGGTGGAGTTTTCCTACAACAACAGCTTATCGCTAGTATCGCATGGCTCCATTCAAGCGTTGTATGGAAGAAAGTGTCGCTTCCAAAGATGCTAGATGAGGTGGGTGAAGCAACGTTGTTGGGACCGAGTTGGTACGCATGATGACTACGAAAAAGATTCAAACGATCCGACAAATCGAATAAAAACCTCACAAAATCGATAAAAGAGTTATCTCCGATGTTCATCGAAAGGACGTGGAATTCGATATAGAGATCATGTGTTGTTAAGAGTCGCCCATGGAAAGGAGTTACAAGATTTGGAAAGAGAGGAAAACTTAACCCTCTATTCATCTCCATCCATTTTAATCCTCGATCGAGTAGGAACTCGCGCCTCTATAGACTTTTTACCGCCAAATATGTCTCTCAAGTTTCATAACGCTTTTCACATATCTATGTTACGTAAATATGTGAAAGACCCGAACCATATTATCGAGTTAGAACCTATTTAAATAGCGGAAGATTTGACGTATGAAGAGGTTCCTGCTCAAATTTTGATAAGAAGGAACATATTCTACGCCCAAGGTTATACCTCAAGTCAAAGTTTTGGAGGAACCACGATGTTGAGGAAATGACTCGGGAGTTAGAATCAAATGAAATCAAGGTATCCTTACCTCTTCGACATACCAGTACGCACCCTAATTTCGAGGGCTAAATTTCATAAGAAGGGAGGTTGTAAGACCCCATCTTTTATAAATAAAGATGATTTTTTCTATAAATATTATTTTTGAATATTATGGAATAAATTTGATATAATGTTATAGTTGTGGGTATATTTATAAATTTTACAAAGTACGCAAGTTGTTATAAAATATTCGTTTGGTTGGGGAATATTCTTTTTGTTAGGAATATTCGTATAATGGCTCAATCATCGTGGACCCCATAATGTAATTATTGTATCGGATTGAGAAAACGACAAAAATATTTTTATAAAAATAACTACGAGGTGTTACCGTTAAAACCGTTGAACTAGCCTTATGGTAAAAGTACAAGAATACGCGTGGTTGCATAAGAAAGAGATTACCTCAGATTGATTATCGATGCTTACGTGAGAAGTCACCAAATTTATGCTTAATTATTGCTACAAATAATTCACGATCATATCTCTTATATTATTGATTCAATTATTGTCATTCGCGATCATCCGTATAATATGTTATAGTATTAAATCAATAATTGAGACGACAAGTTATAAATGATTAATAATTGTTGAAAGATTAAATATGTGTTGATGAAAAATAAATGATTTGTGGTAAGTTTGATTATTTTACGGGGGCTCATATGTCATCATCTAAGAGTCTCTTCACAATAGTATTTACCTTCATTAATAGTAATTACCTTCGTCAATAGTAAATTACCTTTATGAATAGTAATTACCTTCAATCATAAGTATTTACCTTCGCCAATAGTAATTACCTTCGACAATAGTAATTACCTTTACCAGACGTCGAACCACTTGTCGTTTCACATTACAAAGGCCGAACCACTTGTCGTTTCACATTACAAAGGCCGAACCACTTGTCGTTTCACATTACAAAGGCCAAACCACTTTTCTTTTCACATCATTAGTCGTATCCAGCCACTTGCTTTTTCACACGGCAGTGCTTAAGCTAGAAATCTTCTATAAATAGAGGCCTAGTGCTTCATTATTTTTCACTTAATTCATTCAAGCTATAGAGAGAAAAAGTATAGAGAGAATAAGAGAGAAAGAAGAAGAGTATTTTCTTACTACACCTAACCGCAAAGATTCAATCTTCTACCAAAAGTAAGGGGTGTTATTCTTTCTTATTCATGAAGAGAACTGTTGTTATTCCATTGCTTATTATTCTCGTTGGAATAACTCAGATACGCTGCTTTACCCTATACTTGGTGACATTCTTCTATTATTCTGCTGAACATCCCGTCGTGTGTGTTTACACCTTTCACCTAGTTCCGCCTTTTTATTATTATTCTGGAACATCCTGCTCACAGTGTTTAACACCGACACGGTTCCGCTCTTTTATTATTATTCTCGTTAGAACATCCTGTGCATGTGTTTTACGCCGACCGGTTCCATTCTTTATTATTCTCGTTGAATATCCTGTTTGTGCGTTTTTACGGACTTAATTCCGTTATTTATTATTCTATTGAATAACTCGCTGTATGGCCTATCGCATTTATGGTGATTTCTTTTGTTATTCCATTCTTCATTATACTAAGTTGGTTAAAACTTTGACTTCTATACTCCATGAAATTAGTGGAATATCCTCGATATTTGCACTTCATCCAAAGATCCTTTCACGGAAATATTCTTCTTAGTATTCTTGAATTTTACTCTACAAAATAGTATCATGTTGACAATTTGGGCGTTAATAATTCCCCGATAAAATAATTCTTGAACTTGTTTTATTGAACTCTTATATCATTGTCATCATCCTCATGTTTATATTTTTTTTTTTAAAAGTCATCTCGCGGCTTCTGTATCATGATATGGACTTGGTATGATTATGACCGTAGATTATTCTGTAATCATGACCGTGTAATGTTACAAATGATGTGGTAAAAATCCTCAATGGTCAGTAGTGCATCGATGGACGCTTGTTGGCATGATCATGTCCATTAATGAATACACAACTATTCTCGGCCCGTAGTGCATGAATAATTGTGGTCGTGATACTAAAGAATATCCTCGGCCAGAGTGTGTGGGTGATTCGATGATGTGGAATATTTATTAAAGTCGAGTCTCACTTATAACAAAGATGAAAACCTTTTAAAACCTAAAAGATAGTAGACTTTATTTTCTACTTGACTCTTTTAATGGATCAGATATTCCGCCGCAGCTTAAACCGGTTGTTCATTGTATTTTATCGCTTTAACATTGTTGAAGACTATTGATAATTTATTCTCGCATTATCTTAGTCATAATATTTCTTCTTGGGCTAGTTGAGCTCACCCTTTCTTTCACCGTTTCTCTTGTGAAATGAGAATATAGCCGGGACGAGTCTGGAAAACGAGTGATGGTCCTCAAGATAGCATTAGTAGTCCTCACTATTCGCGTGAAATAGTGTGATAATAATTATAATGAGGACTCCTTTTTGAGTTTGTATAATATCTAGTAGATTTATATTTGTATTTAAACTCACGCTTTTGTCGTATTGTACACCTACGCTTATGTTAAGAAGTTGTATTTAAATTACATGCATGTACGTAAGTGGCGACCCAAGATGGGTGATGTATACCTATTTTTTGGCGCCACAAACGACAATATTCTTTCTGTAATATGGATGTCGACTCGTGCTCCTGCTTCATCATCGCCATTCTGGTCGCCATCGCCACCCCGCCTGATAGAATCAAAATATAAATCATTAGTCCATATATATATATATATATATATATATATCGTAATTAACAAACTAGCTTTAATTGAAAAACATAAACAATAAAAATACCGAGTAGGTGGGGGGACGAAAAAGCCTCCTCCAAGAGGTAATCACCATCCCGAGCATCTCTAAGGCCCAAGCGTAGAATCTGCCTCCCCTGCGGTAATTGTGGACGCCCCAAAATAGGTATACATCACCTATTCTCGAGTTGTCAATACATGGTACGTAAACAACTACAACTTTATTATTACAACAAGAAACTGCGGAGTTTGAATACAAATATTATCTTCTAGACAATATCTATACTTAAATAAATCCTCATCACATTTATTGATACATTATTTTACAAAAATGGTGAGGACTACTAAACAATCCTTTCTCTAAAACTTCATTCCATACCCCAGGCTGCATTTCGCTATATTCTCGCCTCCCGAGAAAAAAATGGAACAAAAAGGAAAGGGTGAGCTCAACTAGCTCAAGAAGAATATTACGACTAAGATAATATACAACAAATTATCGTTAGTCTTCAATGAGGAAAAATCTAATAGAATACAATAGACAACAAATTTTAAATCAATATTCGCAGCTGAAATAATAATTCATTAGAAGAGTTAAGTAGAGAATGCAAACTACTATCTTCTATGTATGAATTTAAAAGTTCATCGCTCATCTTTTATCCTCCGTAACATCAATCAATATACATCTGAATCAAATATTCATCTTTGCACTACGTGCCAAAGATATTCATCATTAGTCATGTTCATTTAAACACATGTTCATCTTTGCACTACGCGCCAAAGATATTCTTCGAAATCATTCATCTTTGCACTACAAAAGCAAAGATATTCTTAAGAAATCATTCATCTTTGCACTACAAAGCCAAAGATATTCCATAATATCATCATTTAAGACCGAGGATGATGAAAATATATTTTTTTTAAAGAAACGAATCCAAAGGAAACAAAATGACAAGGATTAAGGATTAAGGATTCGTACTTGGTTTTATCCACGCCCAAAAATACCTCAAAAATAATCATAGTGGTGTAAAATTCAAGAATGATCAAAACATGGATACACTTTCGAGTTAGTATCCGTAATAGATGTTTTGGACGAAAAGAAGAAATTTTATTTTCTGAATGAATAATCAGTGATATCGTGAATAAGACCAGATATCGTGAATAAAGTCTTAGATACGTGAATAAGTAACTCGACACCAAAAGATAGAAATTCTACAAAACATCTTCACGCTTTAATGAATAGTACTCGTGAATAAGAACTCATGAATAAGAACTCGTGAATAAGAACTCATGAATAAGAACCCATGAATAGTAACCCCCGACATGAAAAAGTTCCAAATTTGATAAAAACTTCAGATCAACATTTCAAAGATAATGATATTGAAGAAATAATATCATTACTTAAAAAAAATATCCCTTACCTCGAAAGATCAAGATTTCTAGCTAGAATACCGTATATAGTCAAGGAAACTTGCAATGACCGCCTAGCAATACTCAAAGTATACTCAAAATACTCACAAGAATACGCTTCGATAATATAGAGAGAGAAAACTTCGCCGTGTGATTTTCAATTCTAACCTAAGCACCTATTTATAGAAATTGCTTAGAACACCAAAGCGTAAAATTTAATATATTAATAATATTATTTTTCCACATCTTCCTACGCACACCATCAGCTGAAATCAACCACTAACACATGTCCCATAAGTGACAAAATCTGTCGGTACTGCTAGTAGGGGGATCCTGAGATGCGACCCATAGTTTCAGCTCCTCATCCCGATCTAGTACAATATCCCGATCTAATACAATATCCTCATCCCAATACGGCAACTCAAACCATATAGGCAAATGTGTCCAATTATGAGTCTTCCGTGCATCTTTACCGCTTCTCAATTTATCGTGTTCCTTCCCTAAGAAAGGAAAATCAAGTTGATTCAACCACTCCAAGACCTCACCGCCTGGACAAATGACCAACAACCCCTTCTTCTCTATTTTTCTCGTTGAACTGTAGACATCTTTCTGTTATTGTGATCAAGAGGCAAGAATCTACGAGCAGTACCAAAGAAACTATATTTCCGCCCATGCTGCAACTGGTTGCCTTGCACATCCCCCATACACACTGGACAAGACAGTTTCCCATGAGTTGACCAACCACTAACCATCCCAAGAGCCGAAAAGTCAGTGATAGTCCATAACAGAGCTGCTTTCATCACAAAATTCTCGCATATCAATTTATCATACGTCTGAACCCCTGTCTCCCACAACATCTTTAGTTCATCTACTAACGGTCGAAGGTACACATTAAGATCTTTTGTAGGACTTTTATCCCCGTAATGAGTAAAGTCAAAACAAATACGGATCCATCATGCACATTACTGGGTGGAAGATTATAAGCGACCATAATGACCGCCAAACCGAAAATACGATCGACTAAAATTATTAAAAGGGCAAAAGCCATCAAGAGCCATTGCAAGCCTAACATTCCTAACTTCTTCCGCAAACTCTGGATAATTTACATCAAATCTCTTCCATTCATCTCCATCCGCTGGGTGAGTCAGCTGACCAGGCACAACATCCCTTGTTCGATGACAACTCATATATTGAGCCATATATGACGACATGAATAGCCGCTGAAGTCTCGGCGCAAGTGGACAATATCGTAAGATTTTCTTGGGAACATGCAATCCTGCTCACAAGCATCGATTTTCTGATACCCCATATTTAACCCCTTGACCATCTTCTTCACTTCATAATAATTTGCGGGAAGAGTATGATCCTTGGGTAAGAATCGTCCAATTATAATGAAAGCAAATCATTGAAACCTCTCTCTACTACAAATGTGCTTATTCTTGAAGTGTAAGAGAGCTTCACATCGCTGCAAAAGCTTGTGTTCAGATCATTTCGGGATACAACGCGACCCCTTGCATTCGGATAGCAACTTGTAAAAGGCAACAACAGATTATTTGGCACTTGCTTCAAGACCGTGAAAAAGGTTCATATTCAAATTACCAATAATAGAGTAGGGCCGTAAGATCAACCAACATCTCAACTAGATCATAGTTTTCGATGTTTGAATCCCGTGGAATTGGTTGTTTCATAATTTTTTCAATCACTTCTGATTCCCCGTGATGAGTCCATACGAAGTACCCATCTACAATCCACGAGAAAATAAGTCGAATTTAATCTTTCTTCCAAATCGATTTTTACACTTGACACACGGCATCGCATCTTCCCGTCGCGGATCATACGTATGTTCTAGTGCTTTGGTCAAGAAATCTAAAACCCCAATACGATAAGTCGAGACTAATCCTCCCATTAATGGGTATCCTACGGACATCCAACTCCTATCAACCGACATTTTTAACTACTACGTAAGCACGCATTAAGTTAATTTGGATATTCATGCGTGAATTAGATTTACCTAGTATCTCTACAGAGATGTGGGTATAGCTTCTATCCCGTTATTGGATGTGTCTCGTCACTAGTGCAAACACTTTGAGTACGTTTCATGAGTTTTAAGAAAATTTCAAGAAGACTTCCCCATGGTCTCCAAGCACACTTAAATAGACTAAGATAACTTAATCTAAGTATGCACTCGAGAACATATAGAGATAACAATGATTAATCCTCAAAATAACAAAAATGTACTGTTTCAGATTTGCACCCTACCAAGTGAGAGACATAACATCCAATAACAGTCCCAAACTGGGGAATGTTCGACATTCACCCCTATTGAGTGTATGTCAAACGGGTTTCTAAGTTTCAAAGTATAGTACATAGTTTATGAGAATTTATGTGGAATCTCTACTTGAGTCGGCAACCGGGCAAAAAAAAGGGTCGTAGTTCTTGTTGATACGCGAATAATAAAGTTAATTCAATTACTGCAAACATTCCTCACTGTAAGACCCCGAATTTTATGAAATAAAAGTATTCAATTTTTCTTATAATTACTATTCAGTAAATGGTTAAATTGATAATAGGTTAAAGTTAAGGGTGATATATGATTTTTTTTTCAAAATACGCAAGTGGTTATAAAATATTCATTGTTGTCGGGGAATATTCGCTTAGTCGTAGAATATTCTTTTCTGTTCGGGAATATTCGCATTTACTGCATAGCGATAATTTAGGGCCCCATAATGAATAACCGTCGAAATGAAGAAAACGACAAATTTGAGTTTTAATAAATAACGACGTAATGGTTACCGTTAACACTGTTGGAATACCCGGTGGTTAAAATACGATGTCTGGCGCGTTATCGCACAAAGAAGACACAAGATTGCACAATATCTCCATTATCAGATCAATAATTCATATTATTTGAATAATATTATTAGATAACATTATTGGCAATGTTTAGAAAGTTCTGTCAAGGAGAGGTTTGGTCACCTAATTGCGCGCCAAAGAGGAGAAATCCTTATCTGAAGCCCCCTTCCTCGACCGCCATTGTCATTATTGTGATTCTGTAATATTATATGTGAATAATTAATTATTTATTTATATGATAAGGAAATATTTATTTGATGCGGATATAAATGATGGATTTATTTATGTGGTCATAAATAAAGAAATTGATGTTGAGGTGTTTTATCAGTATTTTGTCAGATTGGAAGTATTAAAAGATCAAATCGGTGTTCTTAAAGCTCTATTTCGTGAGTTATAATGTTGATCCGACCATTGGATCGTTGTGATTTTTGGATATGTTATACATATATGAGTTGAGTATATGTCCACAAATTTTTAACCGTTAAAAATTAACGCATAATTTGTTATGAATTTTAAAAGGTGTTGAAAATCGTCCGTTTATGGATTTCGGATATTTTCTGTCTGGAATTTGGAAAAACTTAAAGCTACAAAGTTGTGGAGAATTTGATTTCGTGTGGAATGGACATAAAATTCATATTTTTCTGATAAACGATCTATTTTCTATGAATTGTTAAAGTTTCGGAAAATAAAATAATTTTTATTAATTTATAGGTGGGACCCACTTGGTTATCAACACATGGGCTGCTATCTTTTGGTTCAAAGATGGCTGGTGGCTGGCTTGACAAATTGAGGTGGCATGAAAAAAGAAAAAGAAATAATATATTTTATTATTTTAGTCTCCTTTGGCGTTCTATCATTTTCCTATAAATAGGTGCTTAAGTTAGAATTGAAAATCACACCAGAAATATAAGTTTTCTCTCTCTATATTATCAAGCATATTTTTGTGAGTATTTAGATATCTTGAGTGTTGCTATACGGCGCAAGTTCGCTCAAATATTATATCCCGATATTCAAGTCAAGATCGCTTTTTCTTTTTGAGGTAAGGATTTTAAGGGTTATTATGTTTTTCAGTTCGTACTTCTTCTGACCTTCAGAAAATTCTGGAAAAATTTGAAATGATATTTTGATGAATTTTATTGATTGTGTCCAAAAATGGTGATTTTTGGATGTATAGATTAAGAGTTATAAATTTTATGAGAAAAGACTATTTTAAAAGTAACCACTTATAACTCCTTGTGGTTAACTCCAAAATTGAAGAAATTTTTATTGGGAGTACACCTATATAATATCAGTGTACTCTGTGAATTTCGGAATTTTTAGATAAAAGTACAATTTGTGATAAATATCTAAATATTTGGCGGTTTTGGCCATATGAAAAATAGTAAATGAATTTTAAAAATTCTGAGAAAAATATATATTCAATATAGGACTATATTCTACTAAATTCCAGAAAAAAAATATTTTTGGAACTGATTTGGTATTTTTCATGAAAATGGACTAATTATGAGTAAATGAATTAAATATGTTATGTGAAATAAGAAAATTGAAAATAGAATTTTATGACTTGAGAATCCTATATGAGGTATATACAGATTTTTTATAAGGGTTTTGGTTATTGGTGATGAAATCTTATGAGTTTGGCATTTTAGGATGATTAAATACATTATTTAGTAAAGTATAAACAATTAAAATAAATTGTTTATAAGCTTAAAAATATTATTCTTTCAATATCATTATACCGAAATATTGGTATGGATTTTATTGTGAAATTTCTACCTTTTTCATGTAGAGTTACTATTCACGAGTTACTAATCATGAGTTACTATTCACGACAAAATTGGTTTCTTTTTCTGACCAAATTAT
Organism: Panax quinquefolius; assembly: GCA_020205615.1. Classification (NCBI taxonomy): domain Eukaryota; kingdom Viridiplantae; phylum Streptophyta; class Magnoliopsida; order Apiales; family Araliaceae; genus Panax; species Panax quinquefolius. Next base: position 19,025,991 of record CM035171.1, read on the forward strand.
CGTTGATTTATGAATCTTACTCTTGAGATTAAATCTATATGTTGATTATATTATTTTTATTATCATATATAACATTTTTATAACCTTAATAATGATATTTCTCTTTGACTTAAGTGTAAAAATGGATAGATTTTTGGTATGATCATGACTATGGGTTCTTCTTGGCCAAGATGGTGCAAAGTTGAATCGCCGATTGGGTATGATCATGACCATTGAATTTATAATTTAATATTTTTAGCTTAAGTGCAAAAGGTGAATTGATCAACATGGTTATAATTATTGTTTATATAAATTCCGAAATGATTATATATTTCTTTGAGATATTAATATATTTGCACCAGTGTAAAATATGAACTATTGATGAATATATTTGGCATGTCGTGCAAATATGAATCTGTTGAGGAATATCTTTGGCATGTAGTGCAAAGATGAATTGTTGATGAACATCTTTGCCCGTAGTGCAAAGATGACTGTTGTTGAATATATTTGGCGAGAGGTGCAGATGAATCGTTGATGAATATCTTTGGCCAGTAGTGCAAAGATGAATTTATTAGTATGATTATGAGCGAATCGTGATTTGGTATAACCATGATCTTTGATGTTTCAGGTAAAGACATGTGATGAAAATTATCTTCATCCTGCATGCGAAAAGAAATTTAGAATCACAATTATGATTACGAGTTATTCATATGATTGTGGACCAGAACTGTTGATTGATGTTACAGGAATAAAACATTGTTGGTGGATTTTTAACATAGAGAAGATAATAGACTTTATGGTCTATTTGACTCTTCTAATAGATTGCTCGTTCCGCTGCAACTATGGTTGAAATTTTTATCATCTACCATATGTTCTAAATGTGACACCCCCAAATCCGGTACTTCCATTTTCACAGGATTTGGTGTTCACTGTACAAACATCATCTATCTATCTACCCATAAATAAAATACAACCATACAATAGATAGAATAAATAATAACTCTCTCCCCTTATGGGGTTACATCAATCGCATAACTAAATAAATCCTGTGTTGATCTAACCTTAAAATATCCGTCTGAAACATATAACAATTAAGTCTTAAGTAACATTAATTCTAAATGTCATTACACAACCCCATAAACAAATAGTCTTCATTACTTGTTAATCTTGTCATTGCCTTTTACTAGTGGAAGGCTCAAATCGTTTCTCTCGTTTCTTAATCGCAATGTTATTATTACGCAAGAGTGAGCACGATTGCCCACAAGTATAACAATATAATAAATAAATGAATAATAATAACACGCGAATGAATTAATAACTTTGAATATAAAAGCTCAACTTTTGAATCAAGAATGAATAACAGAATCAAAAGAAATTACGAGGGTCACTGCACCCTTGAACTATGTCCTAGGTTGTCAAGTGTTTATTCTTAAAACCTTTAACAATCGTAAGACTATGGACTCTTCTTCTCGTATTTTAGGGGATCAAATTTAGTACCATCACATGCACAATATCTTAACGCTTAAAGCGTAAATAATCCCCTATTAAAGGGTTGTTCATCTCGATTTGACATCTGAGTCCGCACTAAAGGAAGTTTGGATTGATAAGCTCAATAAAAGTTCTAGAATTTATAACGCTTATCAACTATGGACTAGTTGAATCAATAAGGTTCACTAGTCTTACAAGGTTCAATAATAATTGATATTCAATTTGAATAATAAAATTCAAGATGTATACTGATCGAATAAGTATTGTATAATAGAATTTATGTTTTTAAAGAATGGTAAGATCTAATATGAAATCTTGACTTGAATAATAATAAACAAGATAGAATAATGAATTTGCTTTATGTAAAGAATTAAGGTTTAGGAACTTGCCTCGTGTGTGTAGCTAAACGATTACTACTTGGTTTCACCACAAGTCCTACACACATACCATATATATTCACGAAATTCATTAGTTACATTTTCTATTAATTATTTAATATAAACTCTACTTTATTTAACAAATCATTACCCTTCTAATTTAATTACTTAATTAAATTAGAATATTTTCATTCTCTTACTATTATTACACTCGAATAAATTATTTCATAATAATTTCCATCGAATATTTATTTTATTCCATAAACATCTCAATTAAAATATTTACTTTATTTTATAAATATTTTAATAATAACTTTCATCGAATATTTATTTTATTCCATGAATATCTCAATTAAAATATTTAATTTATTTTATAAATATCTTAATAATAATTTTCATCAAATATTTATTTTATTCCATAATATCTCAATTAAAATATTTAATTTATTTTATAAATATTTTAATAATAATTTTCATCGAATATTTATTTTATTCCATAAATATCTCAATTAAAATATTTAATTTATTTTTTAAAAATATTTTAATAATAATTTTCATCGAATATTTATTTTATTCCATAAATATCTCAATTAAAATATTTGATTTATTTTTTATAAATATTTTAATAATAATTTTCATCGAATATTTATTTTTTATTTTTTTTTTTTTTTTTTTTTTTTTTTTTTTTCACGAAATGGTAATGTAGTTTAGTAACGCTTGGTATGGGGCTGGGTTAACTGAGCTCATTTTCTAGATTCATAGCTTCATGTCAATTAACATATAATGAAGGCCAAATTAGGCCAAAAAAATCAATCACACGTAAAATTATACATGAATAATATAGCCATAACTTCCAATTTCCTTGTCCATATATTAGTTTAAGCATACCCAAATACTATAATTTATACATAATCATTACCCAACATTTATAGAGTAATTTAAACCCATTAAAACACATATTTACGTAATTAAAATATGTAAATTATCATTTTTATTCGATGTTCTTGAAGGTTTTTGAATAAAACATAGAATTTACTACTATGGATTCGTTATAAGGTCAAATCCAACCACCAAGTTTCATTTTTTTGTTTTAGCATGTATAATCATATATAAGTGTAAAATTTAGGGATAATATATGATCAACACATTAAATTTGTGCGTAAGGGCCATATAGCCATATCATGTACTCAGTAAATTTTGGAATAACAAGCCAAAATCATACGTTATAATCTTATGAAACCAATGATATGGAAGCACAATATATATATATATATATATATATATATATATATATATATATATAAATACCCTTACAACTCAATTATTACATATATTCACATAACACCATAATTTCCCAATTATGAGAGAATCACGTAAAAAACTTAAGCCATATTCATGAAAACTTAAAAGACGTAAATTATAAATTGGGTTGAAGAAAATTACCCAAGCGTATAGTGAAATATTAAGAGATGAATTGAAACCCTTCCCAAACTCTTCAATCACTCAACTCACACTTTACTCAACAATTTCTCAACTCTCTTTTCTTTTCTCTCTCGCTTAATGTCGACTTAGGAAATTAATGAAGAAAAAAGACGTATTCAATAAATAAAAGCGATCGACGCTTTGTGGTGGATTACCATCATGGGTAATCGCCTCAACTCCCACTAAGGCCACGTTTGGCTTAACAAAATGGGTTTTAAAACCATTTAATTTAATAAAGCCTTATAATATAGTTTTAAATAATGTCACACCCATTATAAAATAAATCAAATATCTTATTAAATATAGTAAATTCTCATTAATTCATATAGTCACATAATTAAATTTCTCATTTAATAATAATATTAAATTATTAAATCTCTAATTAATAATTTAATTAATTGAAATAACATAAGCTTATTAAATATATTTCTTTTAATTCAATAAGCTCACATAATCACATACTTGAATAATAAAATTCTCCACATTAATTTAATAAATATAACACATATAATTAAATTAATCTATCACAACTTCATCAATTAATTAATTAATCTAATAATTAATTCATCGAAAAATATTTATTCAATCTAATAAATATTAAAATTAAATTACAAAATTACTATTGTCACATCTTTCCCTCTTAAAAGGATTACGTCCCTAATCACAACTCAAAAATTTATCCTGCTTACATTCTCCCCCTTACAAAGATTCTCATCCCCGAATCGCATATAACAATCTAAGTAAATAAATGAGGATAATTCTTCATCATATTCTCTTCGAGTTCCCACGTAGCTTTTTCAGATTGTGGTTCCTCCAAATTACCTTAACAGAAGGTATTACTTTATTTCTCAGAACTTGTTCTTTTCGGTTCGATAATTTTAACAGAATTTCTTCGTAAGACAAGTCTTTGTCGAAATGTAGGGGTTCATATTCAATCACATGCTTGTAATCGGATTTGTAGGGTCGTAAGACTGAGACATGGAAAACATTGTGGACATTCTCTAGAGATGGAGGTAAGGCTACCTCATAAGCAACTTCTCCGACCCTTCTCAGAACTTCAAAGGGTCCGATGAATCTTGGGCTCAATTTTCCCTTCTTTCCGAATCTGATCTTTCCTTTCCAAGGAGAGACCTTTAAGAACACATAACTACCTGGTTCGAACTCAACATTCTTACGGTGTGGATCGGTATTATTTCTTCCGCTCTATCTTGAGTCTTTGTCAATCTTGCTCGAATCACCTTGACTATGTCTACTGTTTGTTGTACCAATTCCGGGCCTAGTAGTTGTCTTTCGCCAACTTCATCCCAATATAGTGGAGTTCTGCACTTTCTGCCGTATAACGCTTCATAGGGTGGCATTCCAATACTAGCGTGGTAACTGTTGTTGTAACCGAACTCTATTAATGGTAGGTGATAATCCCAATTTCCTTTAAAGTCCATCACATGTGCTCTTAGCATATCTTCTAATGTCCGAATCGTTCTCTCACTCGTCTCATTCTGTTTGAGGGTGGTAAGTCAGACTTATTCACAATTGCGTACCCACGCATTCCTGAAGACGCTTTCCAAAATTTGATGTGAAGCGCGGATCCCTATCTCAAAACAATTGATATCGAACTTCGTGCCTCAAACAATCTCTTTTACGATAGCCTCGCCAACCGATCTAAGTTGAATCTTATTTTGATCGGAAGGAAGTGTGCGATTTCGCCGTCGATTCATTCACGATAACCCATATCACTGCGTCGTAGCCTTTCTCGAGTCGTCGGAAGGCCAACCACGAAGTCCATTGTAATATTTTCCCATTTCCACTGGGATCTCTAACGGTTGTAGCAATCCACTCGGTCTCTGATGTTTCGCTTTCACTTTCGGCGAGGTGTCGACACTTGGCAACACATTCTCGCAACATCACGCTTCAAATTCAGCCACCAGAAATGTTGTCTAAAATCTTGGTACATCTTGGTACTACCAGGGTGAATCGAATATCGTGAACTATGAGCCTCGCTTAAAATATCTTCCTTAATCTCTTGAACTGGCGGTACCCAAATTCTATTATCAAATCTCAGTATTCCTTCCTTATCCATCTTAAATCTTGGTTCTGGTTCCTTCGGATATCTTCTTTGTCACATTTTTACATTCTTCGTCCCGTCGAGCCTCCTTAACTTTATCCAAGAGGGTTATACCAGATTGCATCCGAAATATTTTCTCATCAATCTCCATAGGATACTTCACTTCCAATTCCAAATTTCTCCATTCTTGAAATTAACTCCTTCATCGCGGTTAATAACATCGGTTTCTCCACCATTCTACTTAAGGCGCCGGCCACCACATTTGCCTTACCCGGATGGTATAGAATCTCACAATCGTAGTCCTTAATTAACTCCAACCACCTTCTTTCATGCATATTCAAGTCTTTCTAAAATATATTTGGACTCTTGTGGTCTCAGATATATTTCACACTTCTCCCCATAGAGATGGTGCCTCCAGATTTCAAAGCAAAACTACTCTGCGCCTAACTCCAAGTCATGGGTCTGATACCCTTCTCATAATCTTTTCAAATGTCGTGACGCGTCTTTAATGACTCGCCATTTTATATGAGCACACAAACCAAGTCCTTTGTGTGACGAATCACTATATACCATAAAATTTCCTGTGTCATCTGGAAGAGATAACACAGGGGCTGAACTTAACCTCTTCTTTAATTCTTGAAAGCTTTCCTCACACTTCTCCGTCCAAACAAATTTCATCAATTTTCTAGTCGATTCACAACTAAGTTGCGATCTTGGAAAAATCCTAAATGAATCTTCTGTAATAACCTGCCAATCCAAGAAAACTTCTTATTTTCGACGGCGTCTTCAGTTGATCCCAGTTAATCACAGCTTCGACTTTGGAGGGATCCACCGAAATTCTGTCCCTATCGATCACATATCCAAGAAATTGTACCCTTTCAATCCAGAATTCACATTTCAAAAATTTAGCGTACAACTTCTCTCTTCTCAACGTCTCTAATGTCACCCTCAAATGTTCTTCATGTTCTTCCTTGGTTTTCGAATATACCAAATGTCATCTATAAATACCACTACTTAATTTGTCCAAAACGACTTGAACACTCCATTCATTAAGCCCATAAATGTCTTTGCAGAACATTTGTTAGACCAAATGACATTACCGTAAATTAAGTAGTGACCGTATCGGGTTCGAATCTCGTCTTCGTACATCTTCCGGTCTCACCTTCATTGATGATAACCACTCCTCAAATCTATCTTTGAAAAGTATCTCGCTCCCTTTAACTGATCGAACAAGTCGTCGATTCGCGGTAATGGATATCTATTCTTGATCGTGACCTTATTCAGTTCTCTATAGTAGATGCAGAGCCGCATTGTCCCATCTTTCTTCTTTACGAATAAAATCAAAGGCGCCCCCACTTGTGATACGCTTGGTTGGATATACTTCTTGTCTAGTAATTCTTGTAGTTGAACCATCGCCTCTTTCATCTCTATGCGTTATTCTCAGTATGGTGCCTTCGATATTGGAACCGCTTCACGGAGCCAAATCGATAACGAATTCAACCGCTTATCTCGATGGAAGTCCTGGCAAATCATCCGGAAATACGTCTGCGAAATACCTCACTACTAGTATCTCCTCTATTTTCGGATTTTCTTTACAAATATCGACTATGTAAGCTAGATATCCTACACAACCTTGTCTTAACAACTTCCTCGGCTCGTGATCATCGCTGATAACTCGCATTGTCTAGGCGACTTACTACTATAAACATGACCTTTGACGGTCATAAGGTTAATACGCTTCTTCCGCAATCAATTACTGCCCCATAATTGGATAACCACCCATACCCAAGATAATATCGAATTCTCCAAGTCGAATAGGGATAAGATCTATGTTCATAATGTTACCCTTAATATCCACTCTACGCTTCTTGTGCACGCATTTTAACAGAATAATTTCTCTATTCGCAATTTCTATGTTCATGGGTATTCTAACTCAAACTTAGGCAATTCTAAGTTCTTGCAAAGTCATCTGGATATAAATGAACAAGTAGCACCCGAATCAAATAATACATAAGCATTAACTTTATTGATCGGAATGATACCGACACCACATCGCGAGATCGCATCGCATCCTGACTGTCGTGTTGAATGTTCTAGCGGCCGGTCGGTTGGTTGCAGTTGGTCCTGTGATAGTCAGAGTGCTTCCACCGTTATTTCCTCTATTCCCTCCTGATCTTGTTCCTCCAGATCCCTTCTTAGGACAATCCCTTGCAAGATGATCCTTTGAGCCACAAGTGAAGCAGGCACCCTTCTTTGGTTTAGAACAATTAGGTGTTATGTGGCCTTCTTGACCACAATTGTAGCATACTCGTTTTCCCTTCATGCAAACTCCCAAATGAGCTTTTCCGCAGGTTGAGCATGCTTCAATCTTCTTCTTTTACCCTCCTTGTTGACTTCCAACTGACGAGTTATCGGACCACTTTCTCTTCTGATTATTATTACCTCCCGTGCTACTTCCACCAGTCTTGTTAATTCCTTCATTTTCACTCTTTTTCTTCTTCTGATCCTGATTATATTTAGATACCGCATCGCTTCCACCTTCAGCGAGTATGGCCTTCTCTAACACTCCGGTAAAAAGTGTTCAATTGGAACATTGACACCTTGTTATACAACTAGGGCTTGATCCACCGTCGAAATGTCTTGCCTTTCTCTCTCGTCAAGATGCACTTGATATGTGGCGAAACCTAGCCAATTCGTTGAACCTTGCCGCATAATCTGCTACGGACATATTCCCCTGTTTCAACTCCAAAAACTGAACTTCCATTTGGTTTTGCGAACTAGTCGGAAAATATATCTCGAAAAACATCTCCTTAAATCTCTCCCAGGTTATTACATCTTCTCCTCCCCGTGCTTTATTTTTTTTCGCCACCAATAGGCGGCTTCAGACTTGACATGAATGTTGCATATCGGGTCTTCTGGTCTTCCCTTACTCTGGCGACGTCAAACACCTTCTCCATCTCCATAATCCATGTTTGAGCTTCGATTGGGTTCATAGAACCTTTAAACTCTGGCGGTCCCACCGCCTTGAAATCCTTGAACGCGGTGTTTGGTGGGGCTTGTGGTTGATTGTTAATTTCTCCAGCCAGTAAATTCACCAACCGCTTGAACGAATTCGACATTGGTGGTGTTGTTGTTGTTATTCGTTGACCCTTCCTAGGCTGGTCGACGATTTGGTCGTCTTCTTGGCGGCATTTTTCTATTAAATAAACACTTTATTAGAACTTTATTTATTTCTCTAAATAGTTAAGGCATTACTCAACAATTTAACATATCACTTAACACATCATCTCAAATAACTTGATATATTTGCATTCAAATCAAAGTTTTAACATTAAACGATAAAGATAACCGCTATTTACATCAACTATCCTTGAATAAAGAATCCACGAGATTTAAAACATTCAAATATTCTTTCATTCATAAACACGCCGAATTTACATATAAAACTAATTAAGTCTTTCACATAATTAAACAAATTCTATCACTGTCTGCATGCGCGCGGATAGCCTTTTCTACGTTCCTCCTCCACGATGCGGCACATCGTTCTCACGATCTAGCATATATGATGGTAGATCCTCAAATTGGATTGGATACTTCCTAACTCGATCTTGGACCACATTCATTGCATTTTGTAGTGTAGAGTATGTCTCCTCAAGTTTAGCCTTCTTCGCACGGCGATCATCTTCTAAACGATCAAGACGGCGTGACTCTCTCTCGTACCCCACCCTCCTCTGCATGGCAAACCTCTCTCGAGGTCTCCTTCAGATCCTTCTTTAACTTCTATTTTACGCAGACTTATCCTCGGTCCCGACCCTTCTCGTGAACCGGATCCCACTCCACGCTTCCTAAATGTGTGTGAAGAGTCACAATCTCTCTATCCTTCGCTTTCAATAGTAATCACGCTAACTAACCGCTTCGTCACCAAATCTCAATCAAGATCCTCAAGAAACTCTACGTTACGATCACAGAGTCGCCATACATCTCTCAGCATCAATGGAGTTCGGTGGGAACTCTTCTTCTTCCTCTTCTTCTTCCTCTTCCTCAGATCCTCCTCTCGATCGGGCCTCCTACCATTCTCCTCGACCAACGACATTGATCATCGAGATGACTTTCTCTGACAAGTTGTTCCCCATGACGACATGAATGTCTCTTGGGCTCTCCTCTATAGGTAATCGGGGTTCCTCCTCCCGGCTTCACTAGCTCCTCCAATATCCCACATCCTAACAACAAAATTTTAAGTTTTAGTTACTAATCCGTATAAATGAAACACATAGATTAACACATAAGCACATAAAGTCTTTTATTATCTTTAATGAATTTAGAAATTCATTTCTTAGAACTCGATAAGAGTTTACCACTACTATGTTCTCGATCTCCTACAAGGCTACTACCTAAGGTTGTTCCCCCACCTAAGGTTCATAACCTTACACTCGATACTAACTTACTGTGACACCCCCAAATCCTAGACTTCTTTTCCACGAGATTTGGTGTTCACTGCATAAACATCATCTATTTATCTACCCATAAATAAAATACAACCATACAATAGATAGAATAAATAATAACTGTAAGACCCCAACTTATTATTAATGAAATTTAATTTTCTCTATTTATTATTTTGAAATAGTAAGGGTTGATTTGATTAATGTGGATAGTTATGGGTAAAATACGCAAATATTTCAAAATAAGCAAGTGGTTATAAAATATTCATTGTTGTCGTGGGAATATTCGTTTGGTCGTGGAATATTAAATGCTCGTCGGGGAATATTCGCATCGGACGCACAAGCAGACCATGTAAAAGGCCCCATAATGTAAAGCGATTGGATGAAGAAAAACGACAAATATAAGTTGTTTAAAAATAACGACGTAGTAGTTATTCTCAATTAATACTGTTAAAATACTTGCGGTTAAAAAACAAAGAAGACGCTAGTATTGCACCAATTATTGATTCTTACGTAAGAAGGAACTACTCAATAATGGTTACATGAATTATCGCTCAAGATTTTATTTTATTGATTTAATAATTGTCATGCGTTGATATTTTATATTCTTTGTTGTTTCAATAATTGTCATTACACAATTTTTTCATTATCGAAGCAATAATTCATATTATCCTAATAATATTATTAGATAACATTATTGGAAATGTCTAGAAAGTTACGTCTCGAGGAGAGGTTTGGTCACCTAATTGCGCGTCGATGGAGAAATTTTATTGAAAGCCCCTCTTTTCTCGAGAACTGCATGGTTGTCAATATTGTGATTCTCATAATATTATTTGTGAATAATTAATTATTGATTCATATGATGAGGAAAATATTGATTTTATGTGGATATAGATGGAGAAAATTTTAATGTGACAATTGTTGAAAATTGAAATTTTATCTTTTTCCGATAAAATAATTCATTTAAATATATTATTATATTTTAATAATATAATAATGGTGATATTTTTACAACGAATGTGGGATATATGAGTATCTGAGGAGGAAGAGTATTTTTGTTGCAATAAATGTTTGAAACATGTTAAACATGTCGGTGGACCCCATTTCTTGGTTGAAATTTGATTATAGCACGTAAAATCGCCTGGTTTATGGATTTCATCAATTTCTGTTTGGAATTTGGGAAAACTTTCTTATGAGAAGTTGTAGAGAATTGAATTTCCTATAAAAACACGCGAGATTCGAATTTTCCTGACAAAAGAACTATTTATTGTGAATTATTGAAGTTCAAGCTCAAAATAATTAATTTTGGAGTTTTAAATATTTTAATAAGAAAAACATTTTTTTGAGTTAGGCAAGGTGAGTCACTCTTGGTGGCTGATGGTTTGAATCAGATTTTGAGTGCGTATGAATTTAATAAATATATATTAATATTTTATTAAATTTTCTACTTTCAGTATTTCTAAGCATTTTCCTATAAATAGGGTCTTGGGTTAGAATTGAAAATCACACCGTAAATCAAGTTTTCTCTCTATATTATCGAGCATATTCTTGTGAGTATTTTGAGTATACTTTGAGTATTGCTATACATACGATGCAAGTCAAGTTATAGCTTATATCCAAATATTCCATTAAATCACTGTCTTTCCGAGGTAAGGGATATTATTTTTTTCGTAATGATATTATTTCTTCAATATCATTATCTTTGAAATATTGATCTGAAGTTTTTATCAAATTTGGAACTTTTAGTGTCGAGTTACTATTCACGTATACTGACTATTCACGATACTTATACACTATTCACGAATCACGGCATTATTCATCTAAAAATGAAAATTTTCCTTTTTAGTCAAAAATATCTATTCTCGGATACTAGCTTTGATTGTATCCATGTTTTGATCATTCTTGAATTTTACACCACTATGATTATTTTTGAGGTATTTTGGACATGGATAAAACAAAGTACTGAATCCTTAATCCTTAATCCTTGTCATTTTGTTTCAATGGATTCGCTTTTTTAAAATATTTTCATCATCCTCGGTCTTAAATGATGATATTATTGAATATCTTTGGCTTGTAGTGCAAAGATGAATGATTTCGATGAATATCTTTGGTAGTAGTGCAAAGATGAGCAGTGTTTAGATGAACATGACCAATCGATGAATATCTTTGGCCTATAGTGCAAAGATGAATATTTGATTCCAGATGTATATTGATTGATATTACAGGGATAAAAGATAGACGATGAACTTTTAAATTCATACATAGAAGATAGTAGTTTGCATTCTCTACTTAACTCTTCTAATGAATTATTATTTCCGCTGAGAATATTGATTTAAAACTTGTTGTCTATTGTATTCTATTAGATTTTTTCCCTGTTGAAGACTAATGATAATTTGTTGTATAATATCTTAGTCATAATATTCTTTACTGGTCTAGTTGAGCTCACCCTTTTCCTTTTTGTTCCATTTTTCTTCTAAGGAGGCGAGAATATGGCGAGTACGAGTCGGGGTATGGAATGAAGGTTCTAGAGAGAGTTGTTTAGTAGTCCTCACCATTTTTGTAAAATAATGTATCAATAAATGTGATGAGGATTTATTTGAGTATAGATATTGTCTAGAAGATAATATTTGTATTCAAACTCACAGTTTTACTGTTGTAATAATAAAGTTGTAGTTGTTTCTGTTCCATGTATTGACAACTCAGAATGGGTGATGTATACCTATTTTTGGGGCGTCACAATAACTCTCTCCCCTTATGGGGTTACATCAACTACATAACTAAATAAATCCCAGGTTGATCTAACCTTAAAATATTTGTGCGAAAACATAACAATTAAGTCTTAAGTAACATCAATTCTAAATGTCATTACACAACCCCATAAACAAATAGTCTTCATTACTTGTTAATCTTGCCCTTGCCTTTACTAGTGGAAGGCTCGTTTGTTCTCTTGTTCTTAACTACAATGTTATTATTACGCAAGAGTGAGCACAATTGCCCACAAGTATAACAATATAATAAATGAATAATAATAACATGCGAATGAATTAATAACTTTGAATATAAAAGCTCAACTTTTGAATCAAGAATGAATAACAAGAATCAAAAGAAATTCTGAGGGTCACAAGACCTTAAACTATGTCCTAGGTTGTCAAGTGTTTATTTTTGAAACCTTTAATACTATAAGACTATGGACTCTTCTTCTCGTGCTTGGGGGATCACCACAAGCAGTACATCATACTATGACAATATCTTAACGCTAAAGCGTAAATAATCCCCTATTAAAGGGTTGTTCATCTCGATTTGACATCTAGAGTCGCACCAAAGGAAGTTTGGATTGATAAGCTCAATAAAAGTTCTAGAATTTATAACGCTTATCAATTATGGACTAGTTGAATCAATAAGGGTTCACTAGTCTTTACAAGGTTCAACAATAATTGATATTCAATTTGAATAATAAAATTCAAGATATATACAATCGAATAAGTATTGTATAATAGAATTATGTTTTTAAAGAATGGTAAGATCTAATATGAAATCTTGACTTGAACAATAATAAACAAGATAGAATAATGAATTTGCTTTATGTAAAGAATTAATGTTTAGGAACTTGCCTTGTGTGTAGCTAAACGATTACTACTTAGCTTCACCACAAGTCCTACACACATACCATATATATTCACGAAATTCATTAGTTACATTTTCTCTTAATTATTTAATATAAACTCTACTTTATTTAACAAATCATTACCCTTCTAATTTAATTACTTAATTAAATTAGAATATTTTATTCTCTTACTATTATTACACTTTCGAATAAATTTTTTCATAATAATTTTCATCGAATATTTATTTTATTCCATAAACATCTCAATTAAAATATTTACTTTATTTTATAAATATTTTAATAATAACTTTCATCGAATATTTATTTTATTCCATGAATATCTCAATTAAAATATTTAATTTATTTTATAAATATCTTAATAATAATTTTCATCAAATATTTATTTTATTCCATAATATCTCAATTAAAATATTTAATTTATTTTATAAATATTTTAATAATAATTTTCATCGAATATTTATTTTATTCCATAAATATCTCAATTAAAATATTTAATTTATTTTTTTAAAAATATTTTAATAATAATTTTCATCGAATATTTATTTTATTCCATAAATATCTCAATTAAAATATTTGATTTATTTTTTATAAATATTTTAATAATAATTTTCATCGAATATTTATTTTTTTATTTATTTTTATTTTATTTTATTTTTGATACCCAAGGGTATAATGTAGTTTAGTAACGCCACGGAAGCTGGGTTACCTGTGCTCATTTTCTCGTAGCTTCATAGTTCACTTAACATAACAAAGCCAAATTAGGCCAAAAATCAATCACACATAAAATTATACATGAATATGGCCATAACTTCCAATTTCCTTGTCCATATATTAGTTTAAGCATACTCAAATACTAGAATTTATACATAATCATTACCCAACATTTATAGAGTAATTTAAACCCATTAAAATACATAGTTACAGAATTAAAATATGTAAATTATACTGTTCTTGATGTTCTTGAAGGTTTTTGAATAAAAACATAGAATTTACTACTATGGATTCATTATAAGGTCAAATCCAACCACTCAAGTTTCATTTTGTTTGTTTTAGCATGTATAATCATATATAAGTGTAAAATTTAGGGATAATATATGATCAACACATTAAATTTGTGCGTAAGGGCCATATAGCCATATCATGTACTCTTTAAATTTTTGGAATAACAAGCCAAAATCATACGTTATAATCTTATGAAACCAATGATATGGAAGCACAATATATATATATATATATATAAAACATGCCTTACAACTCGAATTATTACATATATTCACATAACACCATAATTTCCCAATTCTGAGAATCACGTAAAACTTAAGCCATATTCATGAAACTTAAAAGACGTAAATTATAAATTGGGTTGAAGAAAATTACCCAAGCGTATAGTGAAATAGTAAGAGATGAATTGAAACCCTTCCCAAACTCTTCAATCACTCAACTCACACTTTACTCAACAATTTCTCAACTCTCTTTCTCTTTTCCCTCTCTGCTTAATGTTAGACTTAGAAAATTAATGAAGAAAGAAGACGTATTCAATAAATAAAAGCGATCGACGCTTGTGGGTCGGGCCACTCCAATCATGGGTAATCGCCTCAACTCCCACTAAGGCCACGTTTGGCTTAACAAAATGGGTTTTAAAACCATTTAATTTAATAAAGCCTTATAATATAGTTTTAAATAATGTCACACCCATTATAAAATAAATCAAATATCTTATTTAATATAGTAAATTCTCATTAATTCACATAGTCACATAATTAAATTTCTCATTTAATAATAATATTAAATTATTAAATCTCTAATTAATAATTTAATTAATTGAAATAACATAGGCTTATTAAATATATTTCTTTTAATTCAATATGCTCACATAATCACATACTTGAATAATAAAATTTTCCACATTAATTTAATAAATATAACACATATAATTAAATTAATCTATCACAACTTCATCAATTAATTAATTAATCTAATAATTAATTCATCAAAAATATTTATTCAATCTAATAAATATTAAAATTAAATTACAAAATTACTATTGTCACACTAAATATCCGATTTATTATTGATGAAGGCTATTGATAATTTAATTATCTTTAGTCATAATATTCTTTTATCGAGCTAGTTGTGTTTCACCATTTTGCTTCACAATTCATTTCTGTAATAAAGAGTGTAAATTTGGGTTAGCCAGAATTAGAAAGGGGAATAGAGCAATGGTCATCATTTAGTAGTTATATTTTGTGAATCAACTAGGGTGAGGCGCGCACTCCAACGTTGGAAGGGTATTTTGTCACTATCATACAAGATGTCTAATGACATACAACCTCGTGTCATCATAAGACAGGTTGTGCTCATCCACTTCTTTGAGTATATTTACGAAACACTACCTATATAATCTTGGTGTTTGTTTGAAGTATAATTCTCAATTAGAGACAATGGAGATAATGATATGTCAAGAGAAGACTCACCATTGGAAAGAATATGATAGTAATCTTCTCGCTTTTTCTTTGAGTTCTATTGGGTCAACCAAGGATAATTACATGGCCATATGATATCTATCATAACCTAAAAGCATGGCCTCCCATGTATACGAAGGTTTCTTGAGCACTTCCCAAATATTCTAATTTCTAAAACAGTTTTTGACTATACCTTTATGTAAGGTGTCATTGTGACGTCTATCCAAGGTTGGGATGAGAGTCACAGTTGGTATATATTTATATCCAAAGTCACAGTATATGTGTTGTATTTTGCACGACAATTTGTTGTAATAAAATTGTAGTTATTTTCTCTGCACTATGTATTTGGCGACTCGAGAATAGGTTGGATGGAATAGACCTATTTTTGGGGTTGTCGCATGATTCATCGTTTCCATCATAATAGATGACAACATCCCAAGGAGTTCCATTACGCTATCAACAAAGTTCAACAACTTCATCGGCACTACTTCCTGGGATGTTGCCATCTCATGATGGAACGATGAGGAATGTCTGCAGATAATTCAATTACCTTTATTATTCGAGTATAGGACACAAACAAGAACTACGACCCCTTTTTTTTTAATTGTTGGCGAGGAACCGGTTGGAGTACTATTTAACTGCAACTGTTATGTCCAAACCTGCATACAAGAAAGAGTACATATATGTAGGGAGAGTATTATTGCATTTATATATTGAAAATTGTGGCAAACTAAGCAAATGCTACTTAGTTTATTTTGACAATGATAAAACTAAGTAAGTGGTACTTAGTTTATGAGAATTGTTAATTATTTGGAATCTATAGAGACTACTGTTCGACATTCACTTCTAGCTATTCTTAGTTTATGAGAAATGTTAATTATTTTTAATGTTTTTTATTAAATTAAATTAAATTAAATTATTTTATTTTAAATTTAATTTAATTGTATTTAGATTATTTAAATTAAATTAAATTTATTTTATTTAATTATTTTTATTTTATTTTATTTTTATTGAATTGTATTTTATTTATTAGATTAAATCAAAGTTTTTTTATTTTATTCAAATTAATTTAATTTATTTTTTATTTTATTTTACTTTATTTTGTATTATATTATATTATTTATTTTATTTTTAAAATTTATTTTATTTAATAAACTAAATTAAATTATATTTATTTTATTTTATTTTAATAGTAAGAAACTAAGTAAATGGTACTTAGTTTATGATTTATTAATATTGGGAAACTAATTACTAATACAATACATGCAAGTCTGCAATTTCATAATTCTGACAGAATTTTTGTCATAAATTCAGTCGTAAATAACAAATATATCAAGATTAAAAATAGTTCTAAAATCAGTTACATTATGATAAGGAACCCAAATTTGATATTAATATTTTGCAATTTCCAAATTCCAAATAATATGCACTTAAATAATATGCAGTCCACAAACCCAAAATCAAAATTTCAATTCAGCAATATACAGTCCACAAATTCACAGCAACAAATTCACAACAACAACATATTATTCAAATTGTGTTAATCTCATATTCAAACTCAAATTAAACTAAACCTAAAACAAATTAAGCCACAAATTTCACAATTTGCAACAAATTAACCCTAAAAATCTAATACTTGGCAGAAAACTAACCTTGAAATTGAATTAATGTGCAAACTAACCGACGATGGTGCTTGGTGGTGGTTCAACCGAAGGTGTTGGTGGCGTCTACTGGTGCTGGAACCGATCGACAGTGATGGTGGTGGTAGTAGTACGTGGTGGTGGTGGAATCGAAGGTGGTGGTGGTGGTGGTTGCAGTACGTGGTGGAACCGGTGGTGGTGGCAGTACGTGGTGGAACCGGTGGCGGTGGCAGTACGTGGTGGAACCGGTGGTGGTGGCGGTGGCAATACGTGGTGGTTGTGGCGGTGATGGTGGTGGTGGAGATGAGAGCAGTGAGAGAAGTGAGACTAAGAGAGAAAGGCGTAAAGTGAGATTGAGAGAAATAAGAGTTCTAGATCTAGAGAAAGAGAGAAATTAATGAGAGCAAAGTGAGAGAAACAAGGGGGCCGGAGAAGACGTACCGATTAGTAAGGTTTTAGGATTATTTTCGACGGACTATCCGTTGTAATTACTTTCATCGTAATTAATGTATCTTCGACTGAATAGTCCGTGGGAATTAACACTATTCCGTCGAACATAAGGTTCGCGCTGGCGAGAACTTTGGTGCCAACGGAATATATATATTTTCGACGAACAACCGTCGAATTTAAAGCAGTTTCGACTGATTTATCTTTGACTGACTATTCCGTCGGAATAGATATTATCTTCGAGGGAATGTGTCCGTCGAAAGTAGATCCGTCGAAATTAACCGGTTTTCTTATAGTGAACAAGAGTTTTCTGGGTGGAATCATGGTGAACAACAAGAAAACAGTCTTAGTCTGTGACCAGTCCACGACAGACCCTCTTCCTCATCAATCAAGAGGTTCTGTCAAGGATCGATTTGGGCCGTCAGTGTCAGAACGGTTGGGGTCTCAGGCCAATTCAATGGCCCACTCAAATATAGTATGATTGTTAAGTGTCTTTAACCTGTGTGGTAAAGACACGTGAAAATTCTCTTTGGTTTGGGTGCAAAAAGGAAATGTACTTGACAAGATTATGACCAAGAACTGTTGATTGACATGATCATGATCATTGGTGTTACGGTAGATGAAATATTAATGGTGATTTTTTTCATTTGGAGAAGATAGTAGATATTATAACCAATTTGACTCTTCTAATGAATTGTTCATTCCGCTATAATAATTTATTGAAAACTTATATCGTTTACCATATGTTCTAAATATTTGATTTATTGATGTTGAAAACTAATGATAACTTATTTATCTTAGTCATAATATTATTTACTGGGCAGCTATTTGTGCTCAACCTTTTGTTTCATAACTCCTTTCAAAAAATAAAAGTATAAATGGGTTTAGCGGAGAGAGAAAGGAAATGGAGTGATGGTCCGAATTAATAGTTGTAGTAGTCCTCAATATATTGTATAAAAGTATGACAATAATTTACTAAAAACTTAAAATATATATTTTTATGATATTATAATAATTGATTTGGTAATTCAAATTGAGCGGTATAAATTCGAATTTAGAGACATCACACTGGATTGTCCCCACTCAAAATCCGTGAATTAGTTTTATCCTCTCTATATAGAGATATTTAATGTGTTTTTAGCTTCTATTTCGTGAATCGGAACAATATGTAATGTGTATTGTTTTGTTCTTTTATCATGAATTCCTGATCTTACTCTTTTGTAACAACATTCTCATTACAAAAGGATTACGGAATTAACTTTCTCAAGCTAAATTTAGTATGGTATGGAAATGTCCATAACTTCAAGTTTAATACGTGAAGTAGAAGAATATAACATGAAAAAAGAGTATATTATGGATGCATATATTTTTGCCTACCAGCTTGAATTAGTAGAAATTATTAGATTGATAATTATTTTAGTTGTTATCGGATTAATAATTTAAGTTATAAACATGATCTTGATAAAAGAATACTGTTAGGAAATAGTATTTCTATTAACGCAAAAAATAAATAATTTATAAAGTAAAACATACGGAAATTACTTACTTTACTGATTTTCTTACAAAAGAGATTATTTAAATAGAAATTTTCTTTTACGATTAAAGACGGAGCGTGAGAGTCAATTTACTTGAGGTTATGCATCTCTATAAAAAAAAAAAAAATCTGATCTCAATACTTAATATGAAATTATGGACTATGAGTTGGTACATGAATTTTATATTTGGGTCCTTTACATAAATATACAATAAATAAAAAATAATTACAAGAATAGTACATCAACTAAATAATTATAAAAAGAATGTAATTAAGACCCATATTACAAAAATAGTACAATTCCCATCAATAAGTAAACCTAAAATCAAGGATAAATAACTGTTATAATTAATAATTTAAATTCAAATATTTGGGATCTAACAACAAAAACAAATTCAAATTTTGATTCACAAACATCAGGAACTTTATAACTCTGGCGTTATCTCCGTCAACCACAATCCAGGAACAAGTGCCTGCAAAACGCAACTCGAAGTTCTCCTCAATTCAGGCAAAAAAGATCCAGAACCATAGCAAGCATGTGTTGCAAACAATAAAAGGACGAGCTTCCCTGAGAGCTTAGAGACAGTAGTAACATCCTACATGAGAGAATGAATTTTTCAAAAACAAAGTTCACCATTTAGAGGTTGTAGACATAAAATGACACAAAATTAATATCACAACACTAGGTCTCATCATAAACAAACATACCTTGGTGGAGGTAGATCTTCCTCTACGTAAAGGAGAAGAGGGTGATAAAAGTTTGCCCAACATAAGTTCTTTCTGTTGTCTGCTCTTCTTCCAAAACGCCAAGAAGAAGAAGAAAAAGATTCGTCCTACAAAAAATTTATAACTATTTTGTTACTCATAAATAATAAAATGGTTACCTTTGTATGAATGGTTGGTTGGCTACTAAATCGCATCACATTCAAACGAAATTGGTAACTTAATAAAATTGAATTGGTTACCTTAGTTCAAAGGTTTAGCTACCAACCGCACTATAAAAAAAATTGCAAGTGTGGATGCTAATTAGTTACTTTGGTATAAAGGTTTTGTTACCTTGATACGAAGGTTTGCTTACCTTGATCTCAAGGTTTGGTAACCAACTATACTAAGAAAAAATTTAAAGTGTAAAGGTTGATTGGTTACTTTGATATGACGGTTTAGTTTACCTTGGTATAAAGATTTGGTTACCATCATCCAAGATTTGAATGAACACATTCAACACATCGAATGGACTTTGAATTGGTAACTTAATAAAACCGAATTAGTTACCTTAGTCTCGAAAGTTTTGCTACCAACCGCACTTATGAAAAAACTGCAGATGTGGATGTGGATTGGTTCCAATCGTATTCACAAATAACTTCAAACAAGTACCTTATATGCTCAAGACCTTCCGCAATATATCAAGCACTTTATAAACACCTTATGCAATATAATACTAAAATCAATTCTAAGTTTAAAATACAAATATTTTGATGTTTGATAACTCTGTGAAAACATGTTTAAAGAGTATAGATTTGATTTCAAAAGTAGTTTTAACTGAAGTAGATTATTTTGTGCTTTTAGCTTAAATACTCCTGATAAAAGCACAATATACAAAATTATTCTTAAATTGTTAAAAAATACATTCTATCAAACATGAAACTTGTTTAACTATCTGTACATCATATCACCAAAAAGCGGGGCAAAATATATCCGATCCTCCACTATCGCCTTTCGTTGCACATCCTCCCGCTCTTAGCCAAAAATATATCCCTCACGAGCACTTTGTAATGTACCCATGCTGTCTCGATCAACGCCACACCGATCGCTAGCCTTTTCTACCGTGGGTGCTCAAAATTGGATGGGTTTCCACTCGATAATCTTCCCGCCTAATTCCTTCCTTATCTTGGATGGGTCTGCAATTGCGATGAGGCTCAACATATATATATATATATATATATATATATATATATATATATATATAAGAAAGAAAAGAATACGTTGATTAAAAAAGAAGAGTGAGATAATTAATCCTTAAATTAAGGAATTCTAATTGCATACTACTTCCCTAAATTAAGGAATCCTAGTTACACTAGAATATGTAAATAAATATAAAAATGTATTAGTTATGTAAATATTATATGAGTGCACTATTAATGTAATTATTTTTAAAATGTACTAGAATATGTAATTGTTCCTTTATATTTTTAATTTTTTATATAAACATTTAATAAATTATTAAATTTATTATTTAAATTGTATAATTATAAAAAAGTTGTTGGCAAGAAACAACTAGACCTTTATTCTTGTTATTAATATTAATTAATTTATCACCAGAAAATTCGTCATTTCCGTGTCCGGGGATCACCCTCCCCCCCACCCTTCAATGATTCGTTCTGCGGGCAACATTATTATAAGTGTTTTTTTAAAAGACTGCAAATGCACATGGACTTTGGGCGGACTGAGTGGGCAGGCGCCCCCAAGTGAGACCTTTTCCGTGATAAAGGCAAAGTTAGTATAATGCATCCTTAAAAATATGTTTAAAACTATCATTTCAATAGGTTCGTATAGTAGGTTTATTTTATATACCTACTATTATGTATATATATATATATCTACCTTGGTATATACGATGATATCTATACATATATTATTTAGTAAATACTCCCTCCGTCTCAAATTAATTGTTCAATTTTGACTTTTAAAAGTCAAATTGACCATTTTTAAAATTAATCTTTTTACTATTTTTGCTAAAATATAAGTGAAGAGATTATAATCAAAAGAAAGTATATACAATTTATTACTAATCCTAATTTTTATAATTTTAAAAATATATTTATATATGCTTAATTATTAATTCTAAAAATAGTCAATTTAACTTAAAAAAGTCAAAACTGAGCAGTTAATTTGGGACGGATGGAGTATTTCAAAACTGTTCAAAAGAGATTAGAAGAGGGCATTTACCCAAGTCAACTGAACATACAATCGTTTTCCCCAAATCATCTTTCTCATCCGGGTAACTAATTAAGTTGCCAATAGAGATTTAGATCTATCTTTGTACAAAAGAACAGAATCATATTTTTAACACGATCACAGAAGATAGAAATTCATGATATCTATTCTTTGTACAGAAGGGTGGCAAGTGTGAGCACTTTGTCGACCAAGCAAAAACCAATTCTGACGATGTCAGCTAAACAAGCCACATGAAACATTTCCTACGTTCAAACCTCACTCCCAATTTTATAATCAGCACCCTTCTCTGATACTATCTTGTCCAAGCCGAAGAATGAGCAATTTTCAAATGCATCCAGACTGCTGGCTATAATAAGGTGATTCAAGCCACTCAGGCTATCACTTAAAATTACATCTTCATTATGGTATTTACATGATGGTACATCCAAATCTAATGGTCCTAATGATTCTGACTGCAATGAGGAAAAACGATAGTAAGCCATCTGACCCATAAAGATTTAAAAGAAACTGCATCACCCACCCGCCTTTTTTTAAGCAAAACCCACCAAAAGGAGGACTTGTAATTAAGCCAAGATCACCTTTCTTTCTTTATCCAAAAGAGAGAAATTTCAGAATGTAAATAAGACAATAATATTGACAAGGAATAAGAAAAAGATGTACCCAATACAAATCAGAAAGCCCGGTGAGATCCTTTGAAGAAATGTCAACGTTATGTGGATCAGACTGACGCACATTCATTGGGACTCCATGATCAGGATCATCATCCATTGGCTCCTCCATTTCAGGAATCTCCTAATAAAGAATTCAATTTTCAGACACTGTTACTTTAAAGTACATATACCACAAACTATAACATACTTGAAAAGATTACGAATGATCATAAATAAAACCTCAACAGCAGTGCCTGATGCCGCCAAACTTATTGCACCACTCTGTTTGCATGCCATGGGAGAAGAATTCATAGATGCAACCATAACTTTCTCCGCATAAAGAATTCTTCTGAAACAAGAAGGCATCACATGTTTCTTCAGCTTCCCAGATGGAAGGTGCATGGGATTCTAGAGGTGGGTGGAAACCAGTTTTATCTTGATGTTTATTAATAAGGGCAGCAATTGCAGAATCAAAAGAATCACAGCTGAAAGGGATCTGCTGGAGACTCTGGGAGCTGCCAGGTAGAGATGGGCCAATGCAACTTCCATCTATATTATCAGGTACCTCAGAGAGTAGATCACCCATACTTATGTTGGTAAGGCTATCAGCCCACTCCCCAGGCAAAAATCCAGTCTTGAACTTCATATCATCCTACATAAATAAGAAAGAAGAATTCAAAAAGAATGGAACTAAAAATAAAAACAAAAAGGAACTTGTCAATACAGGTGCATATTTTAACAATTATATGCTGCACAGCTGCAGTAACTCCATAGAAGTTCTGCACAAACTGGACTGCAAATGTAAGTTCCATTTAATCCCATAGTAAAATATTTCATGATGGAGAATCTGTTTAGCTACTCTAAAAAAATTATTATTCTCGTTAACGTTACATTTAAAACTTCGGAAATCTACAAAAAAAAACAATATAAGGAAAATTTTGCATTTTGCACCATCAGCATCCAGAGTCCATCCTTTAGAGCATTCACAACAGTTTTCTTATCTCTATCCTTAATCCGCAGTGCTATTGAGTCATTCTGTAAAATAGGAATTCAATTTTTTCACTATGTATGCAACATATTCCTTATATTGATTCTTTAAATAATGAAATTTAAAAGTTAAAATTTGAAAGTTCCAACAGTCAAATCATCAAATTAATAATAATCTTATAATTTATAAGAGAGAGAATAATTTATCAATTGTATTCCACCAGTAAAATAATTTTTATTTTATTTTAAATTTTAAGTAATTTATGGAGTGAGTATTAAATGGATTGTAATCATAATGTACATAAGATCAATATTAACTTTTAAAAAGTTAATTTGTGATATTTTAAATTTTAAATTAATATGATTCATTTAAATTTTGAAAATAATAAATTTTATAATTAATAATACTTTTATAATATTTATAATTATATTGACATAAATTAAATAAATTTTAAATTTGAATACGTTTGAAATTAATTTTAAAAAATAAGTCAATATTAATTTTATAATTTGAAAATAAAGTAGTAAAAAAAATGTCAAGATGTGTCTGATTGATGAGTTGTCCACTTAAATGTGTCATTTTGCATATACAGGGAACGGTTTTTTGACTCCTTCATATTGGGGAGTAAAATCTTATATAGGGATTAAAATAAAGAGTCAAATAAGGATAAGGAAATTGTTGGATAATGATTTATTGATGTATTCTTCAAAATTGGGGATAGAGAGTTCATTGGGGAAACTGTTATGAATGCTCTTACGGAGGGGGAAGGAAAACAAATCCACTGTACTACTTTCTATATGTCATCATATCATTTGGATGGACAAAAGGAGAAAACGGAATGACAAGTGTCTGGATAGCAGTTTTTCTAGAATAATGTTCCCAAGCAGATAGATTAGCAATGGGCGATGATAAGTGAAGATGCAAAATCCCGAAAGAGATATAATATCTTAATTCAAGAAAATACACATTTTCACATCTAGGAGAGCAAAATATGTTTACACAAATTTGAACATATGTCCAACGAAGCAACAAGTGTCATCATAACAAGTGTTTAATGAATATAGGAGTTGCAGGGGGGAAAAAGTACCTTCTCTTCTACTTGTCTCATGATAGATACATTGCAAGTCTCTCTTTGCCAGTATATAACTGGTGGATTATCAGAATACTCTAAAATATTTTTGTCAGGACCTGTGCTAATGCACTTAATCATATCAGTGTGCACATCTGTCGAAGCAGGAACCAACTCGTTAATTATTCCCACTGAGACCACTTGATCTTTACAATGATCATTCAGTTTGTCAGACATGAGTTCAGAAGGCAGTGTGAAATTTGGGAGCAAATCAACATTTTGGTGCTCTACATTCATGTTTGTTCTATGCTCATCAAGAATGCTAGGGGATGCTAAAGGTGCTTGACATGTGGCTGCTTCATGCTCAGCATTGGAAAACCAGCAGTACCTTTTAAATAGAGTTATATCAATTTTTATGGTTACTAAGCAAATAGATGTAGCCTTAAGTTATTAAAAAGTAAAAGGAGGAACCTCAGGCGGAAAACTAAGGGGCTTCCCATCTGTGCATAAACATCAGCCGCACTGAGAGAAGAGTCCTGAGTCCATCTCTGACAGTTAACAAGGTTTTCCTTTTGGACGCAGTAAGGTAAAAGCCCTAATTCTCCGCATGCTATGCTTGACTTTCCCCATTTACGATTGAGATGTTCCAATACGGATGATATCTTCTTTCGAGTACTTAGAGTGAGCTCCAGATGCGGATTATGATTATCCTGCAAAATTTTGGAAACAAAACAGTTACATTTGTAACAATAAACTCAGATGCTAAAAATTATCAACGCTTCTATGTATATTCCTACTAAGCATTTTATTCGTCCAGTATTTTCTAGGAATAAATGGTACAGTGATAAGCACAAAATACAGTTTTCATTCTTATTTTTATTTTATTTTATTAAAATGATTACTATATAACCAATAATATAGACCTTAAAATGACTAAACATATGTCCTCATAAACAAATTGCTTTTGTATCTACCATTTCCAGTGCTCTTCGAGTAGTTTCATCAATTGGGAATAACTGGAGCTTGAGTTTTGTTGAATTTTGTACATTGTTCTCACTAAATAGATTCTGCAAGGTTGGCAAAGTGGGAACAACTTTTCCAACAGGGGCCACACCCGTTTCCCCTGAAAGAAAATTGAAGTTTCAGATTGAAGAATTCCAAACAATATTAACAACTTACACACCAACTCTGCCACTAGTAACTTCCAAAATGTACCATTGATATCTTACCCTGTGCTTCTTTGACAAGTTCAATCACTTCATCCGCCGCTGTCCGCTCCAAATGCGCAGCAGCATCAGCAACCAGTGAAACACCAGCAATTGCAGCCTTCTCCCACCTTTTATATGCAGCTGTAGTACCTGTTAGCCATTCCACAAAAACCAGAACGACAAAAGTTGTCCAAGATGACAATAAGCCTGTGAATAGTAGGTTTGGTCTATTAGTGATCAAAAGTGACAAAACTAATTTAAAAAGGAAATGATTTTTAGCTCCAGTTCCGGAGCAAGGATATGGCCACGTGGCTACTAACAAGCACAAACTCCAAAGTCCAAACAACAAAAAGCACATATTTGTTCCTTCCAATCAAGTTGCATAACTTTAAGAGATAAAGATTCCTTTTAATAGAACCCAAGCAAACTGCTTTAGAGTATTCATCTTTCTTGACTACTAATGTATTATGTTCATAGTTTAGGAATAGGATACGTCCCAATTGAAAAATGAAAATCCTGTAACATCTTGGCCGCTAAGATCATTAACATTACCAAGGAGGTCTTTTGATTATACCAGGATCGATAAACCACAGTCATAATCCTAAACTCAATTAGAAAATGAAAAATATGATAGTGAACCAATTTGAGCTAATAACAAGCACAAACTTCAAAGTCCAAACAACAAAAATCACACATTTGTTCCTTCCAATCAAGTTGCATAACTTTTAGAGATAAAGATTCCCTTTAATAGAACCCAAGCAAACTGCTTTAGAGTATTCATCTCTCTTGACTAATAATGTATTATGTTCATTGTTTAGGAATAGGATACGTCCCAATTGAAAAATGAAAATCCTGTAACATCTTAGCCGCTAAGATCATTAACATTACCAAGGAGGTCTTTTGATTATACCAGGATCAATAAACCACAGTCATAATCCTAAACTCAATTAGAAAATGAAAAATATGACAGTGAACCAATTTGAGCTAATTTTAACACATTAAATACCCTTGGAACAACCTTAATTGCCTGTGATCAAGCCTTCCATTAATTTCCAATGTATATCCAATTATGCACCATACGTGCACAAGCTCTGACTTTCAGAAGAGGAGCTAAAGTACAAATTCACACACTTGGTTTCGTCTTGAACCATTACCAACAACGTGAAACAAAAAATTTAAATGGTTGCCTCTCCAAGTTAAGGAGTCATCAGCCTGCCTTATCAGCTTCAAAGATATTACTCCGACCCTTATTTTGGAACTTCAAGGTTTTTATGTCATGATTTATAAGCAAGATTACTCTTCTATAAATGTTCACAAGGTCCAATAGGGAAAAAAGAACAAACAAAATTTGCTTTCTTATTATTTATTTAGAAAAGAGCTCTTAACTTTAAATCCAACCCACATAGTACAAGAGAGCAACCCCTAATACATCTAAATTATTTTTTTGACGTCAACTCTTCAAGTTAAAAACCTTCTCAAAATTTCTCAAATAAGTTTAGGCATATTGTTACTCCATGCCATGATGAAGCAACAAATGTGGAATACGAACTTTAAACGAGGTTTGATCGTGTGCCACCCCTCCCTCCCAAGTCACAATGCCCTAGTAGGAAGTGAAAGATAAATTAAAAAAAAAAACTAGAAGTTAGATTTATGAGCTCTAAGAAACTAGAAGATACAATGCAACAAAAGTGCAAGGATACCATATGAAAGTCGAGTTCACGTGCTCATCAATCCAACTAGTTGCATAAACAGTAATGATAAATGTTTCTTTAAATTAAAAAAATGTATGCATTGAGATAGAGAGATAATAACAATAAGAGAGGACAAGTATTCTCAAAAACAACGATGATATTATGAATTTGATATTTTAGCCTCTAATTGCGACCTCCCCAAAATTAAATAAACAATACCATCTCAAATCTAGGTAATTAACTTAAATCACCTGGTTTTCGTCGCAGCCTTGCTGTTTTCAGAGAAAATGAGTCTCCTTTGCAATTACTACGATTCACGCCTATATTTGCATTACGCTTTAATGAGGATCCTTTTCCAGATCCCAATTTCTGATTGCTTTGACTGTCAAGAAGAACTATTTTCACTGAACGACTATCATTTAATGAGGCCTTGCCTTGACTATACACAGTTGCTGAAGCCGTTGTAGAACAAATTTCTCCCTGCGCACGTTGTTTTCTTATATTTTTCCTCCGGTCCTTCAAAAGTTGGTGCTCCTTCAGGCAAAGATAAACTAGTAAGTCCAATAAATGCAAATAACTCAACTTTCAAATAGAAGATATCATCAAGGAATTTGATAGTTCTTGACTAACCAGGGTATCTAGAAATATCTTAAATCTTCGAGGCTTCAAGTGAAGCTTGGAGGCTTTACAGCTGTATTTTTCCAGTAAAGACCACCTGAAACAAAAGTCGCACGTTTATGAAAATAGGTGGTATAATCTCAGTATGCTAAATAAGGTTCCCCAAAATTAAAGACATGTTTATCAAGCTATATTTGTAATTTGAAGTAATGAAATCAAGGAGCACAATTATCATGTTTTTCCCAATGATTTTGTCACTTTAATAATTTATCTAAATGCCAAGAAGTCAATTCGTGAGTTTGCCAGTTAACTATCAAAGCAGAAAGCACCACATCATAATGCCAAACGTCATTATGAAAAAGCAATTATTGTAATCCTTTCTATGTTACATGGACTCGTGTCTTCAACCATCCCACCCATGTTTTGACATCAACAAAGGTATAGGAGCTGAATCCAACACTGCAACAAATATCTCAAACGAGCCAGATCACTGGCAGTACCTCTTCTTTACAGCTGGTTAAGCTCATTCTTCCATGCATATATTTACAAGTTTTAGGACTTCGTTTAATTTCCCTATGATCAAATATGGGTTTGCAGGTTGTTTAGCGTTTTAAAGCTTCATGTTTGCAGATAGAGGAACATAAGTGGAAGTGGGCCGTCCTCAGAACTGCACGCGCGTCTCTTGCATCTGCTGGTAGCTTATGTTTGATAAGTTGATGCAAGCCATGAGTTGGTATCGTTTGCGGTATTTTCTTACATGCACTAGAAATGAATTACAGAGTGCCACACTATGCTTTTGGCTATTCCCCTGAGTTGGTATTCAAATTTTAAATACTTGTCGTCCTACAAATACATCAACCCTCTTATACTTCTACGTACACAAAAACCAAACTGATAAACAAGTAGCTGACAGTGCCCTAATTCAATCCCTTCATAAGTAAAAAGAGCATGTGGCAAACACAAAATGAGGTTTCCATATCTCAGTAGATTCTTAAATATGCAATACCATACGCATACCCACCATCTAGCTCCAAAAGATATTGGGAAGTACAACTAAAAGAATGTGACCAACCACAGTTATACAAACTTGAAAACAACTATTTTCCAGTCAAGCAGAACAGATTAATAACCTAAGTTCTAAACAGAATCTTTGAAATGAAAAAACTTGATAGCTAAATAGTCGGCAAGAAAATATAAGCTGAACATCATTTTTAAGAAATATATATAATCACTTGTTTCGTTGTCTTTCAAAAAAGGATGTAAAGATAAATAGGGGATATGTGATTACCATCGAAGCATTGCAGCATTAGTGTCTTTGGAGTTTTTGGCATCAAGACAAAGTTCTGGGCCCAGCAACTTGTTCATACGCCTTACAAGCCGATAGTAATAATGCCTCACCTAAAAACAGAATATATATATATATATATATATATATATATATTTACATAGATATATATAGATATGTGTGTATATGTATAAATAAAAAAAGTATATGTTCTGATGAGATAAAAAGACAAGTTTTCTTTGACTAAATAAGAACACCACAAACTTGGAGCTAAAGTCAATAACCTGATCCTTGTTTTTACTTTGAACACAACTAGTGATCTTCTCAAAATTCTGTCAAAAAATACAAAATAGGTTTTAAGAAATATAATTCTTAAATTGAAGAGCTCAAATGTCAACTGCATGGAAACAAAAGCTTGCCTTGCCAAATTGACGTAGTGCAGTGAAGAAACTTTCCTCCTCTTGACATGTCCAAGCTGCCCATTCCCGCGTTTTCTTTTTCGCTGGATTAGACATTAGCATGCCAGTAAGAGGTATGAATAGTTACTGCCCTTTATACAAAATTCTCACTATGAAGACCTTAATTACACAGATAGATTATATAAATAAAGAAAGAGAAGTTATATGTACCTGGCTGCTGAGGAGAAACATGATCTTGTGCGGGTGGGGTTATATTTACACCAGAAGTTCCATCTTTTTGGAAAATATTATTAGAACGGAGGCATGCTCCGCAATCTAGGGAAACTTGAGGCTCCATTTGCATTTAATAGACATCAAAAGAATGCTAAATCTTCATGTCCTTTTCACACCTAGAGTATAATTTAAAGCTTCCTTCTACCTACAAACTAGAGTGATGTCCATAAGCAAAGTCTAGTTCAAACAAGGTGAAAATAGCATAGCATCAAAAAGAAAGACTAAAATGATTAACCAAGCTCAATTTCAAGGCTCTTAAGTCATCCAAATAGTCCAATGCTGTTGAGATCATTTATTCACAAATTTTCTTTTAATTAATTATTGCTTATGATAGGGCTATTCAATGTCTTAAGGACAATGTACATAAAAGGCCAAATGAAAATCAATGTTTAAAATTATGAGTACAATTCACAAAAATACTAATGCTAAAAGCTATACGAGTGAATGTAGTGAATTCCTATATAGCAGCTAATAAGTTAAACTTACATGCAACAACCCTGATTTTATTCATTAATAACCCTAAACTTACAACTAACCCTAAATTTATACTCCATTATCTAGCAATTGAACTCTGGGTCGATTAATATATGGTAAGATTGAAACCTCTAAAATCTTCTTTAAACCTCTAAAATTGGAAATTATGCAGTCTAATAAGACTGTAATATTGGAAGTTTAATTGGGGGTAAGAATCAGGACGTACAGAAAACTAGGACAGAGAAATAAATATTAATATATGTATTTATACAAGGATATAGAGAAAGAGGAGAGACGTATTGCTGACAATTTGAAGTGGACGGAATTGTTCGACGATGACCTTTGCCACGATAGTTTTCTTCCTCGTCTGAGTTTCTGAACCGCCGGTTAGCCGCTAAATTAATAAGATCCAGTCTTCCAGCGAACCGATTCAGATAATTTTAAATTTTAATTGTCTAATAAAAACTTATTTTTGCAAACCATATGCCATTTTTCTTATACTCCACCTGTTTCTAAAAAAAATATTTTAAATATATTTTTTTGTCAAAAAATGATGAAGAATACAGCATATAATTAACTATAAGTGAATTAAATAAGTTATTTTTTTGTGTAATTGAATAGTATAAAATGATGCTTTGTAAAAAAAATTAAAGGATAACTCACGTTGAAATTAAAGGATAACTCACGTTGAAAAAATAAAATGAAAATAAAATATCTTTTACCTTTTATGTTCTAGTATATATATATATATATATATATATATATATATATATATATATTAATATTTTAAAATGAAGATATTATTTTTACAACTTTTAAATTTTGAATTATGTAATTTAAAAGTCTTTTGTAATATGAAATCTATTTTACTTTAAGCATTTTTTTATGGAACATAGTATATTACTATCAATATTGACCTAAAGTGATTTAATTATGTGAGAATTCTTTATTTTATCAATAAAGATTTAAATTTTATCGAAATAATTTTTTAATATTATGGTGTGAATTTGAGATAATATTATAGTTATGGGTAGTATTTATAAATTTTGCAAAGTATGCAGTGGTTATATTATATTCGATTGGTTTAATATTATTGGTTTAGCGAGGAATATTCGTATAACTACCAATCATCGTTGGTGACTCTAATAAATGTAATTATTATTTGATTGAAAAAACGACAAAAAATATTTTATTGAAATAACAACGGAAGTTTTACTGCTTGATCTCGTTGAACTACTTCGGTAGTAAAGAAAGAATATGTCGTGTGGTTGCGAAAGAAGACGCAGATTGATTATCGATGTTTATGTGAGAAGTTTACTCGGTTTGATTCCATTATCGATTAATTAATAATATTAATTATTATAATGATAATGACGTTTTGTTTTATTCAGATTATTAACGTAATAAAATGTAAACATCTTTTATATAAAATGTATCTTTATTAAAGTTTATTCTATAAATAGAATATATTATATTTTATTACGATAAACAGTGTTGCGTAGTGTTTTTAATAGTGTTGCGTAGTGTTTGCGTAAAAAAATATTTTTATATAAATAGAATATATGATATTTTATTTAAAAAATTTTGCTTTAAATATGGATAAAATCACAGATTAAAAGTAAATCAATCTGGATCGTTCATTGGATTAATTACTACGATTTCTATTTTCCTATAAATAAAAGTTCATTTCTTCATTATTTTCTTACGAATTCAATCAAACTAGAGAGAAAATTATGTAGAGAAAGGCTATAGAGAGAAAATCTATAGAGAGAAAGAAGAAGAAGATTCTCTGCTTTTCACTACTTTTGATATCCAAATGTCTTTTACTAGTAGGGATATTATTTGTTGTAATTACCCGTAAGTGAAGTGTTATTTCTTTCTTTATTCACGAAGAGAACTTACATTATTCCATTCATTATTATTCATTGGAATAACTCTGTAAAAGTGGCATCTACCCTATACATAACCTCGATACGCTGCGGCATCCCCTATATCTTGGTGAAATCCTTATATTATTTCATTCTTATTTATTCATTGGAATAACTCAGATACGCTGAATCCCCTATACTTGGTGATCTTCTTCATTATTCCATTCTTTATTATTACATTTGGAATATTCTGTCACGTGTGTTTCTGGCGGACCTGGTTCCATTGTTTATTATTCAAAGATTATTATTACATTTGGATCATCCCGTCATTGCTTGTGAATTTCACCGACCGGTTCCCATTATTATTATTTTGTTGGAATAACTTCATACATCACAATCGCATGCGTGGTGATTTCTTTTTGTTATTCCATTCTTTATTATACCCAATGGTTAAAACTTTGACTTATATCTCCATTGAAATTAGTAGAATATCCTCGATATTTGCGTTTACATCCAATATCTTTCATGAAAATATTCTTCCGATCATTCTTGAATTTTACTCTCTACAAAACAAGTATCTTGTTGACAATTTGGACGTTCTTAATTCCCGGACAAAATAATTCTTGAACTTGTTTTATTGAATTATTATGTCATTGTCATCATCCTCATGATATATTATGTTATCTTTTGAACTTTACGATGCGATAGATGAACTTAGTATGATTATGACTGCGATCATTCGGTATAATCGTACAACATTGTTATAAATGATGTGATAAAAGTCCTCGATGGCGCAGAATGCAAAATGATGAATAGTTTTTGGTATGATTATGACCATACGGTGATTCAGATAAATCATGACCATTGATAATTTGATGAAAATCCTCGACTCGCAGTGAATGCAGGGGATGATTAGATATTGTGGTTTATTCATTAAACCCATTGTTAGTGATAAAAATTTATGAAAACCTTTTAAAACCTAAAAGATAGTAGACTTTATTTTCTACTCATTTTTTTTTAATGGATTAAATATTCCACCGCAGATTAAACCCATTGTACATTATATTTTATCGGTTTAACATTGTTGAAGACTATTGATAATTTATTACGCATTATCTTAGTCATAATATTTCTTCTTGGGCTAGTTGAAATTTCATTTACCCTTTCATCACTCGTTCTCTTGAAATGAGAACATAAATTTGGAACAAGTCGAGAAGCGGAGTAATGTTCCAGTAGGATAAGATTAGTAGTCCTCACTATTCGTGAAATAGTGTGATAATAGTTGTAATGAGGACTCCTTTTGAGTTTGTATAATATCTAGTAGACAATATTTGTATTCAAACTCACGGTTTATGTCAGATTGTACACTTACAGCTTATATTAGTAAGTTGTATTTGAATTTATGTACCATACGTAAGTGGCGACCCAAGATGGGTGGCGTATACCTAATTTTGGGGGCGTCACAATTGGTATCGAGCTTAGGATATGATCCTGGTGAGATGTGAGATAAGAACTAAGAGGGAGACGGGAATTTCTTCATTAGTATGACCTACCTAAATTTATTTGGTATTTAATTGGTCGATCGGAGTATAGGGATAATATGTGATATATTAATTAACCCTTGTTTTGTGACGGTGTTTGAGAATGACATCCGAAAATGCCGAGATAAGCAATGAAGCACATGAGAGTGTTGATTCAAATTTCAAACAAAAGGTAACGACCAACAATACGATAATAATCATCTTCGGTGGCAATTATCGTAACAATGATAACCATCGTGGGGAAATTATCATGCTTAAGAATGGTAACCACTTCGGTGGTAATCATGGCAAAGATAATAGAAGTGGAAATTGCAAGAAGAGAGGTCGTTTAGCTCAATTTTGTTATGCACCAAAATCAAGTCTAGTGGGGACGGTGGCACCAAAGGTGGATATGGACAAAACAAAGTCGTTGGTTTTATGAAGTGCATTTTTTCATTACTTCTCAAAAGCGAGTAAACCGACAAAGTTAGCACGCAAGTTAGTTAATTATAAATTGCGAAGTCTATACCTTATGAGATACCTGGTTCTACCCATTATTTTATCTCTCTTGCTTGCGTTCAACGTTTAAATTTGACTCCGGAGAAGTTAGACTTTAACTTATTGGTTGAAACTTCGTTAGTAGGAGCTTTCGTTACCGCTACTATTTTTAAATCTTGTTTGATTCAAATAAACACTTTCACGTTACCTGTCGATTTTATCTTTTTGAAAATACTTGCCTTTGATGTGATTTTAGGAATCAATTGGTTAACTACTCATCATGCTTTTCGTAAGGTTGTTAGCTTTTATATTCATAACCAACCTCATTATACTTAATTCAAAGTAACCAAACCCTAAAGTTAATCAATTTATATCAAGCCATAAGTAAAAGAGCCCTGAACCTTTCGTTGTTGACTTCCTCATGTGGAATGCACCAAGCCGACTTTACTTCAGAGGCGACATCGTGAATGAAGATGGCAAGGTTATAGGTATCATTGTGAGGTCTTATCTAGGTTAAGGATAGAAGTCACAGGTTGGTATCAATATGACGTACTATCCAAGTCTTGGATGAGAGTCACAGCTTTGAATGATATTTCTATTATTAATAAATTTCCGGCGTATTCTTGAAGACTTCTTAGCCTACTTAGAGCGTGAAATCGAATTTCAGATTGACCCCAGACAAAACCCATTTCTTAAACTCTCAAATATTTCTTCAACTAAAATGAATGGTTTACGTGGTTTATGATGAAAGTCATAATAAAAGCATTGGACTAATGAAAATCATGGGTATACGTGGTATTAGTAAGTGTTATGATGAGTTATGTTGGTTAGTATGT
The DNA here is from genome assembly GCA_020205615.1 of Panax quinquefolius. Classification (NCBI taxonomy): domain Eukaryota; kingdom Viridiplantae; phylum Streptophyta; class Magnoliopsida; order Apiales; family Araliaceae; genus Panax; species Panax quinquefolius. Next base: position 19,061,881 of record CM035171.1, read on the forward strand.
GAAAACATGAAAGTTTCTTAAAATCACAAGGAGTTAAAAATCGATTTTTGGTGAAAAACGTATACATGAAATTCAATTGACCAAATCTCCTATTATATTTTGAAATTTTGAGTGTGGTCAAGTCCTAGAGTTAGATCTATGAGTTACCTAACTAATCCAAGTGGAATCACCGAAAAGGTGTTGTAGATTTTCGGTATTGGACCGATTTTGTGCAAAGGAGTCAAAACTTCAAAATGTCCAAAAAACTGCTGCCACATTTTTGTAAGGCCTGTTTCGGCCACATAATTAGTGAGAAAAATTCAGGCCTTTTGGGACATAAAAGTATATGGTATAAAGAATATCGTGTCCAAAAATGAGCTCATTCCGACTTAAAATGAGTAAGTTATGACCATTTCAATATTTAGGATTTTCTGACGAAAAATGCTATAAATCGAGTTCTACAACTCAGATGACCATGAAATTTAAATCGGAGGCTCACATTAACATGTGTAAAGGTCCTGCCAAGATTTGGAAATTTCTGGAGTTAAACTTGAGGTAGCAAATTTCTTAAGGAATTAATTAGAAATTGATTTTTGAAAAATAGTAAATAAATTTTAAAATTTTGAGAAAAATATATTTTCATTATGGGACTATATTATGCTAAATCCCGTAAAAGAAATATTTTTGAACTGATTTGATATTTTTCATAAAAATAGTTTGATTCTGAAACATATGAGTTAAATATGTTATGTGAAGTAACAAAATTGGAAAATAAGATTTTATGGCTAGAGAATCCTATATAGAGTATATACGTATTTTTTTTTGATGAGGATTTAATCATTGGTGATGATATCTTATGAGTATGGCATTTTGAATGATTAAATGTTTATATGGTAAAAGCGTAAACAATCGAGATAAATTATTTATAAATTTAAGAAGTATATTGTTATAATATTAATGATATTAGATTATAAGTTTATTAAGTGATTGATAACACGGGGGATATTCTTGAATCCTGGATAAATTATATTATAAATGTTTAATATTTATCCTTTATCTCATTCGATTGATTCTTTATATCATCGATACGATCCTCACGCTTATATTATTATGTTGAATCGAAAGTCATCATGCATTGGCTCGCGTGATAGATGGACTTGGTATGATTATATTGAGATTGTTCGGGTATAATCACGATAGTAATTAAAAACACGATTATCTTTGGCACGTGGTCATGGATAATTATGGTCGTGATACTAATGAATATACGATTATCTCATGGCACGTAGTGCATGGATAATTGTGGTCGCGATCTTAATGAATACATCGATTATCTTTGCAGCGTAGGTCATGGATAATTGTGGTCGTAATACTAATGAATACACGATTATCTTTACCGTAGTAGTGCATGGATAATTTAATTAGTGCGTAATCTTAATGAATACACGATTATCTTTAGGTAGTAGTCGCATGGATAATTTGTGGTCGTGATACTTAATGAATACACGATTATATCTTTGGTAGTAGTGCGTGGATAATTAATGGTGGTCGTGATACTAATGAATATCCCTTGGCTCAGTAGTGCGGGGATGATTCGATGATATGGATTAATTATTGAAATTGAGCCGTGAACGAAATATTAATTCATGGATGTGGTAAAAGTCATCTTTAGTAGTAGTGCATTGATAGACTTGATATGATTACATTATGACCACTGATTATTCGGTATAATCACGACCAGAATTGAAAACACGAATATCCTTAGCAAGAGAGTGCATGGATAATTCATGGTTGTGATACTATTAAAATCGTAGTCTCGATATTATTGGTTTTACAACAGATATCTTTTAAATTGTAGTCTGAAGATGAATTGTTAAATATCTTTGGCGGATCACAAGATGAATTTAATATTTTTAATGATAAAAGGTATTCAGGTATCCTCACCTCTTTATCATACTGCAGACGTATTCCTAATTTCGGCGAAATTTCATAGGAGGAGATCAGAGACACCAAATTTTATCAATAAAGATTTAAATTTTGTTAAAATAATTTTTAATATTATGGTGTGAATTTGAGATAATATTATAGTTGTGGGTAGTATTTATAAATTTTGCAAAGTATGCAGTGGTTATATTATATTCGATTGGTGGGGAATATTCGGTTTAGCGGGAATATTAAATGCATAACTACTCAATCATTGGTGGATCCTATTAATGTAATTATCATTTCTCGATTGAAAAACGACAAAAATATTTTATTGAAATAATAAATGGAAGTTTTACCGGTTGACATCATTTGAACTACTCTAGAAGAAAAGTAAAAGAATACGATGTCGTGTGACAAGAAGACGCGGATTGATTATTGATGCTTTATGTGAAGTCAACCAACCATTCCATTATTGTCGATTAATAATATGAATTATTATAATGCGATAATGACGCTTTTGTTTTATTCAGTATTATTAACGTAATAAAAGCGTAAACATCTTTTATATAAAAAATGTAATACTTTATTAAAGTTATTCTATAAATAGAATATATTATATTTTATTACGCGTAGTGTATTGTAGTGTTTTATGCGTAGTGTGTTAAATGTTCAGATAGTAAAATATTTTATATAAATAGAATATATGATATTTTATTTAAAAGATTTTGCTTTAAATATGGATGATCAGATTAAAAGTAAATCAATCCTGATCGCTCATGGATTAATTACTATGCATTCTATTTTTCCTATAAATGTTTCATTCCTTCATTATTTTCTTACGAATTCAATTGAAACTCTGTAGAGAGAAATTATGAGAGAAGTTTATAGAGAAAAATCTATAGAGAGAAAGAAGAAGAAGATTCCGATCTTCACTACTTTGATATCCAAATGTCTTTTTACTAGTGCGGGATATTATTTGTTGTACCCGTAAAGGTGTTATTCTTCTTATTCACGAAGAGAACTTCATTATTCCATTCATTATTATTCTGTTGGAATAACTCAGTAAAAGTGGCATCATACTTCTATACATAAACTCAGATACGCCAAGATACCCTATACTTTTGTGAAATCCTTTATATTATTTCATTCTTATTTATTCTGTTTAATAACTCAGATACGCTAATCCCCTATACTTGCGATCTTCTTCTCGTTATTCCATTCTTTATTATTCTGCTTTGGAATATTCTCATCATGTGTTTTTACACCTGACCTGGCCCATTGTTTATTATTCAAAGATTTATTATTCTGCTTGGATCATCCTCGTCTTGCGCATAATTTCACCGACCCTTTGCCAGTTATTATTATTTTGTTGGAATAACCATGCCTCTGTCGCCAAGACTGCATGCATGCGATTTCTTTTGTTATTCCATTCTTTATTATACCCAAATTAGTTAAAACTTTTGACTTCTATACTCCATGAAATTAGTAGAATATCCTCGATATTTCAAGTTTTCATCCAAAGATCTTTCATGGAAATATTCTTCCGATCATTCTTGAATTTTACTCTCTAAAACAAAGATCTTGTTGACAATTTGGACGTTATTAAATTCTTGACAAAATAATTCTTGAACTTGCTTTTATTGAATTATTATGTCATCACATCATCCTCACGATATATTATGTTATCTTTGAACTTACGCAAGACATATGATGAACTTAGTATGATTATGACTGCGATCATTCGGTAGATAATCAGCCATTATATAAATGATGTGATAAAAGTCCTCAGCCATCAGAATGCGTTGATAGATAGTTTTGGTATGATTATGACTACGTTGATTCGGTATATAATGGCCAATTCATCGATAATTTGATGAAAATCCTCGACCGCAGACAAGGATGATTAGATATTGTGGTTTATTCATTAAACCTGATTTTAGTGATAAAAATTTATGAAAACCTTTTTAAACCTAAAAGATAGTAGACTTTATTTTCACTCACTTTTTTAATTGGATTGCGATATTCATTGCAGCTTAAACTGGTTGCCTATTATATTTTATCGCTTTAACATTGTTGAAGACTATTGATAATTTATTCTCGCATTATCTTACCATAATATTTCTTACCTACTGAAATTACTCATTTTTCTCACATCGTTTTCTTCTGCGAAATGAGTAACATAAATTCTAATGTTTTAATCTGAAAGAATGGTCCGTAGGATAAGATTAGTAGTCACTCACTATTCTCGTGAAATAATGCGATAATAGTTGTAATAGAATGGCGACCTTTTGAGTTTGATAATATCTAAGTAGACAATATTCAGATTCAAATTCAGGCTTTACGCCAGATTGCATACTTACGATTATATTAAGTAAGTTGATTTGAATTTACGTATCATGTAAGTTTACGACCCAAGATGGTTTGGCGATGATACCTAATTTTATGGCACACAAATTATGTGAACATATATATATATATATATATAGAAAGGATCAAAATTTACTTTTTGATATAAGTTACTATACTTCTTTAACGACTTTTAATTTAACGATATAAAAAAATTTAAATTGTACCAGCCTCTTATGTTTAATATTATTTTTTCCGATATATTAAATATCTATCATCATATCATATAAGTTATAAATTAGAAATAATTTAAGTATATTACCTAAGAAAAAATAAAATATTTTGACTGTTATTTTTTTTTTTTAATATTTTCTAACCGTTATAATGTCGATAAAAAGATGAGTTCATCAAATTGCAGAAAGATGTTAAAATTTCTCTTTAGTTTAGTAAATTATACATTATTATTATTATTATCGTTGTTATTATTTTATTATTATAATGATTTTAGAGGATCACTTATATTATTATCCGGCGTAAATATAATTCCGAACAATTAAGAAGAGGATCACTTCTGCGTCAAAAAAACAAGAAGAAGTAAAGACGGCGACGATCGCCTCAACAAAGAATGGGTATTGGTTTCGTCGTCGGCGTCCTTGGAGTTCTGCTTCTCTCACACGCAGCATACTCTACTGTTCTATGTAATTCCTCTCTCTCTCTCTATATCTCAACAGTAACTGATGAAAAATTATGACTATTTGATTTGGTTTGATTGCAGATAGAGCTTTGCTCAAGATCACGGAGGAGGATTTCTCCGGACCCCCAATAACTGTAGTTCCTATCTCTATGTATACGTATCTCTTTAAATCTGACGTCTAAATATGTATGTAATGGATCTAGGGTTTTGATAATGGCGGCAGGTGATAGGGGAGCTGTTATCAGGGCTGATTTTATGCATGTGGGCAGCATTGACAGTGCCCGGGAAGTTCCTCTCCATTCTGCCGGATTCTGATGAGAACAGGTATTGTTATTATTATTTTAATCTTTTGATTTGTATTCAGTCTGCATATTACCTTATTTCCTTAATTTAACTTAAATGGTAATCATTTCCCTGTTCTATTATATAATTAGGTACTGATCTGAAGGTAGTGACACATTAATGCTGTTAGATGATGAAATTTTTGCACAGATTTTTTTTTATTTTTTCAACCCTTTACCTTTATAGTGCTTGGATTAAAAGCTATATCATTTTCAATAACATAATTAACTTGATCATGTATAACATTATTTTTCTCCCCAACTAGAATAAACACCAATAATTTGTCCTGCATTGCATTTTTTTTCTTTTTCTTGGATAATCTCTTACCATGCATCAAGTATGTGAGCAAGTGTCCTGCAGTGACAAAAGTTGGGAGCTGCTTACACATAAGACTTTGATAGGGTGGATGCATGGAGAAGCAGTTGTAGCTTAATTCGTACTGACCATGCCTGAATATCTTATCTTAGAACTAGTTGCTAAGGCATGTTATCTCTTTTGACTCTTTTCCTGCCTTTATGCTGCAGGCTGGAATGTAATGAATATATGATTTAAGCCAATTACCATAGGATAGCACAAAAGTCCTTTAATATCCCTAACAATTTTGCTTTCTCCTCTTGTTGGCCTCCTCCAAAGTAAGGGTGTAAATGAATCGAGTCGAACCGAGTATTGAGTTGCTCAGATTTGGTTCACAAAATTTAAAATTTATCGAGTACAAAATATGGTTTGATTGAGACTCGTTTAGTTACTTGAATCGAAACACGATCTCGAATCGAGATTCGAACAATTTGAATTTTTCGAATCTAATATGATCCAAGTATCAATAGAAAATTACAACTTGAAGGGGTTCAAGTAATTTATTGAATTTTAAAATTTGCTCATTTGAATCATTTATATTTCGAGTTTAGCTCGAATCGAACTTTTAGTCGAGCGAGAACGAATCAAGCATGAACTGTTTGTTCATTTTACAGCTTTACTCTAAACCCAAAGAGCAGTAAATACAAAACTTAACAATTTGAATTACGCTCTCTCTCTCTCTCTCTCTCTCTCTCTCTGTCTCCCCTTTTCTTATTACCGTTCCAAAATTAGATATACATTTTCCTTTTTTATCTGTTCAAAAATTATAGATACATTTCTATTTTTTGGATTATAAAGTGATATCAAGTTCCTAATATGCTATTACTTTTCTTAGTACTATACATTTTTAGCTAATGTGAAGGATATAGTTGGAAAAACAAAGTTATCTTTAATAATGTCGTTTTACAAATGTATCTCTAATTTTGAAATGGAGAGAGTTTATTCTTTGTTTCCTTTAGTATAACTTGCTTTTAGAAACAAAAGAAAAAAATTAATGTGTAACTTCTCATCCTTTTGAATTTTATACCTATCATTTCCCCTATACGTTCCTTTTTTTTTATTTATTTACTGGTTTTTACAATTTAATGAGTTCACGTGTACTGGGTGACTGGGAGGGTAAGGGAGTAAAACAAGCAAAGATGCATGATGGGGATAGAATTTGGGGTTCACAATGGGTGGGGAATTTGTGGAAGAAGAAAAGGAAAACACACAATCAATATACTCAAAAGTATTTTATTGACCTGTCTTTGAAAGATGGATTACATTCCTATATGTAATATCTTATTAATATTTCCTAAACCAGTTGCAATTCTAACATGATAACTATTACAATTACAAATCGAAATAAATAAAATAGGACTGCATTTTATAGAAAAAATTTCATTCGACTCTTTGGACACTTTGACATGAGTTACCAAAGAATCTTGTATTGATCTAACCATGTTTCACGGCCTGTCTTGCATTAGTGCAGAGTCACGTGAAATATTAATTCCCAAAATTAGATTCCTTTAGAAACAGAGGTTGTATTAACTCTAGTTTAAATTGGGTGATTATCAAGGATGATACTACTTTATGATTGAAGAGAGATGGTACTGTATATGTTTCTTTCAATAAATCTAGAAACTATGATATAATATATAGAGAGAGAAAGAGAGAGGGCACGGGAGGTGAAGGCTACCTCATGGGAGGTGGTAAGGCTAAAAGTCTTGGTGGACTTTTCACGTCATGCTCTTGCATGAGAGTATTTTTCATAATAACAATGTTTTGGAAAATTATAAGAACACCCTTTTATGGGAGGAGTAATAACAATGTTTTCAATTATAAAAATGGAGTCGTTTTGAGGGCTACCTCACGCTTTGAGGGCCCTCACCTCCTTTTTTTGCCACACATATATAACCATCTCCATCCTATTGATTTGTTGATTAGACCTTGATGTAATCATCATAATCAATTGTATAAGCATGTACTGTTGACAGAAAATGAAAAGGGTTATAAACTTGCAAGTTGCAACAGTGAGTTAATTCACTTGTTCATGTGTTTTGTCTTTTGTTGTGAATTATTCAGATAATTGATGTCATGTTCATGCTTCCTGAAATGTAGGGTGGTCTCTTTACCTTCCAATCTGGATTTCATGGTCTTCAATCATCGTGGAAGAGCATTCCCTTCAGAAATTGATTTGAGGTTGAATTGACAAAATGCACAAGTTTGTCCTGTATTTCGAACATCCAGATTGCTTTTTCTTTTTCCTTTTCCCCTTCCCTTTTTTCTTTAAACTACCCAACACAATGAGTTTTTTGGTTGTGTATTGAATTTGGCATTTACTAGGAGATAGGTAGGATGCTCGGGGAATTTAAGCCAGCACTCAAGTGGTGCCAAAAGGCTAATTTTTCTCCACACATTTATTTAGGGTTGTCAATGAGTCACATTTATTCATACATCTTGATCATGATTTGATCTGCTTCAGCATAATTTTTTGTCATTTATTCACAAATTTGTGATAATTTGATCCATTAAAATAAATAAAAAATCCGTTATGTTCCATTTTATTTTTTTGGCATACTATTGTCTACTGTCTTGTTTTTTTCTATCTACAAGTGCGAGAAAGTGATTTGACTTTTTGGGAGAGAGAGGTTTATTTGTTTGGTCATCAAAATATTTAGTAATTAAAAGTTTAGAGATTTTTCATCTATCTCACATGACTTTCTCACATGAAATGACAAGGATTTTGTAAAAATATTAATTTTTTTCCTCTAATTAATTTTGGTCTTATGGACATGTGCAATTGGATATTGGGTTTTTGCGTTTTGGTGTATAACTAATATTTAATCATGTTTAGAGCTTATTGTCCAGATTACTAGTGTGCTATAAACAGGATAGTTAATTTCTTCCATATGCAAAATATAATTTTTACTAAATTTCAAAGTCTAGCTTGAAAAAATAAACAATTAGACGGTTTTTAAAAAATAATAAAATAGGATCAATAATATCCATTACATGATAAATCACCCCTTGGAGCAATAATGATTGAGAGGCCTTGCCTACCTTTGTTAAAATACATACTGTAGTGTCTGGTGAGAACGTGAAATAGTATGTTTTCAGATATTAGAATATCTATCTATCTAGTTTGGTGTTGAGCTCAACATGACTTGGTTTTGCTATATTGACCAAGTACAGGAGGGAGATTGCACCCTAGAAAAATTTCTATGCTCCTTCCAAGTTCCTAGAAAATACTATTTCCACACGATTTGGAACCAACAATCAGAGAAGAAGAAACAGGAGACCAATTATACCATACAGGAACTGCACGTCTGTTACAACTTACAAACAACATTAAAAATCATAATAATAATAATACTCCAGTAATTAATAATGTATCGGATAAGTGTTTGAATTGTCATTTTCTCATCTATTTTGGACCCAAACTTTCTACATTAATAATGCCTTTGGTAGACACTTGACAGCAACATCCTCCTCGAATTGCTCCTCTTTATCATTGTTTGTCCCAAAATTTGATTTTAGTAATTGTAAAAAGTCATAAGATATTTTAAATTAATAATTAAACACAAATATTTAGATTTTTAAATGACAAACATTACAATTTGTACTTAAAATTATTTTGTTATGTCTATGGAACACACACACATAACCATAATAAGATTTATTGATTTGAAAATGGTCAATTTGACCACAAAAATAAGTTTTTATCTCTACTCACCATATTTATTATTTTTAAAACTTATATGAATTCATATCAAATTCAAAATTTAAACTTTAGAATTTTATAAATTAACTTGAAAAGTCAAAATGAAACAAGCATAACATGACCCCAACTTAGCAAAGACATGGTGAATGACCAAGATTCAACACAGAGTCTGGTTGTTCTGAGGTGGCAACCGTGTCCAACTTGCCTTCAAAGCTAGTAAGAACGAACCCCTTATCTATAATGTTTCTTCGGAGAGAGACCTTCAGTTTTTGGAAGCCAAACCTTATAAAGGACTCGTCATAGGTGACAATAATTGAAAACCTGTTTTAAGACGCTACATAACCCAAACTGAGTACACATTCAACCTTCACATCCAAAAAAAGAAAGAAAGAAAGAAAGAAAAGCGTTATTGGGATCTGCTGGAAGAGAAAAAGATGCAAAAGTCAAGTTCCAGACATGATGATATAGAATAACATACTCAAAGATTATAATCAAGCGCAGTGAAGCATTTGCGAAGATAAATTCACTACCAGATTAAAATCTGCAACAGTCGCATCAAGGCTGAAGATGTGGGGAATCTGGAGGAAGGGCATTTCTCACTACTCACAATAGGCAACCAGGTGAAGAAATTCAGAGTCGCACCAAGTTATCTAGCATACCCTCCATTTGTCAAGTTACTGGAAGCAGCAGAACAGGAATTTGGATTGGATCAACCAGGGGTGCTGCTTATACCATGTGGAGCAAATGAGCTCAACCAAAGTGCTGCTGCTCATACCATGTGGCCAAATAATTCTTTCATGACACTGTTGTTGTTCATCTTAGGAGGTGCACACGTACAGTCAAATACGTATATTTGTGATTCAAAGAAAGACAAATATGTCCTTGTGCAGTTCTTCAAAGGGTCTAGAAGTAGCTAGACCCCCTAGAAGCGATCCTCCCTTGTGTGTCGAAAACAATACTGTCATATTGTGAATTTCATTAATTTAAATTTCAAAAAGCAACTACAAGCATACGTAATGACTAATATAATAACTGTGACGACTAATATAATAACTGTGACGGTCACCTTTCATTCGCATAAATATTTTGCCAGTTGGGTCAGGTGCTTGAGGGAGGCTCCTCTGCAGGTACCAACCAGAACATACAAATCTTAACACCGCATTTTTTTCATGAATTCTACCGACTTAAAACTCAAACTTGAATTACTGGAAAATAAAAAACAAACAAACAAAAAACCTTAAACTTCAGCTTGAGAGAGAGTTTTAGCTATCGAGAACTCTAGATACACTTCCACTTGCATCTCTGAACATCAAGTGCCTGTCAGGTTTCTATATAAGATAGAAATACTATAAAGATCATTTCATTAGGATTTTTCCTGGTAAAATTCCAAAAATGGAGTGAAGAGTCATCATCAATCAAGCCAAAGGACCAAAGACTTCTGATATCCCCTTGTGAAATTAGTAGGTTACGTAAGGCAGGCTTCCTTTTCACAAGTATAATAGATTTTCTTCATATATGCTTTGTACTCCAGTTAAATAACTTTATGCAGTACAATTTTTAAGTAGTTGTTTACCTGGTTCACTCGTGGCAAATTGGCACAATTTCTTGAGGAGAATTATGCTCATGAGAGCTGAAAGCATATAATTGCATGCATAAAAATAATTCAAAAAATAAAAACAAAAACTACATACACTATATAAAGAATTAACTCCACCTTTAGTCTTCACTTTCATCAGTCCTGTCAAACAAGATGATGTTTGCCAATCCTTGTTTCAAAGGTTCAGATCCAGAGATTCACTTAAGATTTTTCTACCAATTTTGAAGTTAAAATGAACAACTAGCATCTTTTTGTCCAGCATCTTTTTGTTCTGCATCATCCCAGATTCCCAGAGTTCATCCTCCTTCATGGCTTCAATGACACTAACCTGGAAGCATGCTTCTCGAATCTCCATATTGCCATAATCCATAAAAGCTTAGTTGCCAGAGGAGAAACATATCTTCAACTTGAGAGGCGCGGAAAGAAATAGGTTTAACATTCAGCAAACCGGAAAACATTATCCAGGTTAGGGAGATAGAAGCAACAGCCGAAACATTGTACATTTAATCTCTGTTCAAAGAGACAGCACTTAGCCTTCCTATCTATCTCAAAATTTCTAGCAAGAGTTGTCACCCTTTCATTCCACATGGGAGGCTGAATATATGTGGGTAACAGGAAATCCATGCAACCAAGACAGCAAATGTTTAAAAGCCGGTGTCTCACCCATATGCACGAGTTGCACACTTGCACTTCGAAGTTTACACACTCCACTTCCCTAGGAAGTTTGGCACTCGCTGAGTAAATGACATTTCCTCGGCAGATTCTAAATTAGAAATTTTTTGTTCAAGGTGACATAGCCCATTACACAATCACTATCTTCTGAGCCACCCAAAAGTCCAGATGAAGAACCCAAATCCTAAAAACTCTGGAATTATATCAAAAAACACAATACACTCGACCCTACCAGCTAAACTAGCATGAAACCTAGTTGATTTTCCCTGGTCAAGGAGGTATCAAACCACAATGTCATCAACAGCTGACTCATCAAAAATTGTCAAACCCAATGTTCTGCATCTCATCTTACAACTGCAATTTTGGCACTGTAAGTATTTTGAAATGGGATTCTCCATATAGAGAAAAGAACTGCATTACTACTTTAATTTATAACAGCTCGAAAATTGAATCTTTGATGTTCCAACTTCCAATCTTAAATTAGGAAGTTATTCCATAAAAAGCTTTTTAAACAAGAGCAAACTTTATATATTAATCCTAAAAAGCTGGAAATTCAGGAAACTTAGCTCCGGGATTAGGAGCAACAAAATAACATATCAAGGTTCACTTGTAAAACAACGTTCACTGTGAGCAAGAGAGAAACGTAGCTCAAAGGAAACGTTTCTTTCAAGTTACAATTCTTTACTAGCCTACTGAACTGAGAATTATGTTCACCTCCCATCTTTCATTCGTAAGCAGGTGGTACAAGTTTGTGCTACTGCAGTGTTATCATTTTCAGAATCAGACTTGTCAGTTTGCTTTGGTAAAACTAATTTTGTTCATTAGAGGCTTAGAGTTAGAGAGCCGTGAGGGACCACTCGCTTGCTCACTTCTACATCTTAAACCACTTTTGAACAATATTCTAAATATCAGTAGGCAAACCTAGGCAGAGGAGGAGGGTGCTTAGAACCTAGTCTTTTTACAAGTCAGCCTTTTTTTAATTTATTATATATTTGCAAATGCTATACAAAGCATATAGATGTAAGTATTCTATATTGTACATATATATATACCCCAAAAAAATCATATAAGGAATAAAAAATCATTTCAAGAATTGTAGAAATTCAAATGCCATTATTGGTAATTACCTTAAATTCATATTTGTAGTCATTTATTAGACAATTGTTTTACTTTAGTTTTAAATCTATTAATTTTACATTCATTAAGCACTTAAAAATACTAATTGAGTGGTCTAGATTTTTAAAGTTAGAAATTAATAAATGTGATGTATTATAAAAATAAAATGAAAATTTTGGATGAAATGTATAAATTTTAAAATATAAACTTGAAAATTTTAAGGTCATGAGACTCATGACCTAATAAAGATAATTAAATTTCAGCGACAACTTCTAAGGCTAATTCAAGGTGGTAGAACAAGAAAAAACAAGCCTTCATGAAAAATTTATATGGCATCACATCACATGAACCACACCAGTGCAAAGAACAAGAAAAAACAAGCCTTCTTGAAAAATTTCAGTGACAAAAGGAGTTGTCACGCGTCGGCCAAGGGAGGTGCGTGAATCATCGGAGAATATTTCGATGGGTCATGTCGGCGCGTGAATCCTTGTTTCCTGTCGGAAACTGTATCATCATGCTCATCTTGTCCGCTTGCCTTTTTCTTATCGCTGGTGATATGATATTAAATATTATATCTTATTAAGGTATTCTGAACTCTGAAGACTGCAGGTTTATTCACATGGGTGTGGGCATGCTTTGCTTTAGTTACCAGCTGGGGTCTAGTATACTTTTTGTGTTCTCACAACGTGGTTATTTGTATCCCATTTCCTGTCTAGGTTATAAATGTTAATAGTTCATCTCACAATTATTATAATAATATATAACAACTATTATATTCATATTAATATATATATGTGTATTTGTATATTGTTATATATTATTTATATTACAATTTTTTCAAAAATATAATATTTATATATGTGATGTATTTTTAAATTACAATAAATATAAAATAAATTTGTACACATAAATTTTATATTGTAAACGACTTATCGCCTTATGGACGACTAGGCGGGAGCCTTATTGCCTAAGCGCTTAAGCAGTAGGCCACCGCCTTGCCTCGCCTTGATAACTATGTTTGGGATCTCGTATCATAAAGTAGTACAATAATTTTTATATATTTTAAAATCATGTACCCCTCTACCTAGGAATTAGGATTGTCATGTGCACCCTCACATAGTCGAGATAAAAAATATATTTTTTCTTTTGAAACAGAACTTTAAATATAGGTTATCAATATATATTACAAGTACAATACATAAATATGCGTTCAAGTAACTATTTCTGATCTAATAATTAATAATACAAGGATTTAACTACAAATGTGTTAATTATTAGATATGAGAATTTTTAAGTAATAACCTATCAAAGGCAGTGTTTTAAAAATTCTCGCCTAGATCCCGCTTAGGCACTAGGCCTCCTCGGCGCCCGCTTAGCTCCAGGGCCCTGGCGCCTCACTTAGGCCCAAGGTGGCAAAAAAAAACCTCCAGGAAATTAGACGGTGCCTAGGTGGGATCTTGACAGAAAAGTTTTTTTATTTTAATAACTACCCAAACCAAATCTTGATATATTTATTTTTCTAATGATTTACCATATTCATAATACAAATTGTAGCATATCAAATCACAACAAGAAGTGAACAACATCAAGTCAAAATGGATAATTTTATTATAGTTGTAATTTTTGAACTTGTACCAACTTCAAATTATATAAATGATGATACATTTGTAATATTTAGTTTAATTCAATATAATTCTTAAATTTATGTTTAGTTTCTTAAGTTTTAATATTGAATTAAATTCTTGAAATTTTAAATTTTATTATTTAATAGCAATCTTGTTTATGAATAAAACTATTACGTTAAAAATATGTTTGAACTTTAAACAACTGCATGTTTGTGTTTGAATTTTGACATTAGCGATATGGATATGTGTTTGAACTTTAAGCAAAGACTTTTAATATCTTTATTATAGATTGTTTTGCTTTATATTATTGTTTTGTTTGGAAAAATGTAAGATAAAATATTAAAATTGACTTAAAATAAAAAATACCGCCTAGGCCGCCCGCCTGCCTATCGCCTAGCGCCTTTTAGAACATTGATCAAAGGAAGTTGGTTCCATAAAAGAGTATTAAATATTTTAAAACTTGTTAGAATATAATCATGAGAGGGCTGACTGTACTTCCCATACAGTTCCTAACACCGTAGGAGTTTCCACATTCTGATTTCTTGTAGACAATATACAACAGGCTTCAACTGCATGCCACCAACTCCGTAAAAGTACTCCCACTCTAGATCAGTTATCGTCCCTCAGGTTTAAGTTAGGATAGAAATGCTCAATAGGAAGAAATCAAAGTACCAGCCCTTCCTTACTCATAATTGAGATTCATTGTGAACTCTACTTTTCTTTATTCCCTTTTATCCCTTTGCCCTCCTACCCGAAATTTTCCCCCTATTGCTACTTTTACCCATACTTTCCTCGTACTTTAAAAATTAGCAGAGATACCTACAAAACCTGGAACTTTACAGTCATATATTCATTTCAGATTGCCTTGAATTATAAAGAAAACAAAATCTAGGACACTCGATTTGTTTGTTCATACTTGGCATTAGCATATAGTTGAATATTTGTTTCAATTTTTTTTAATTTATTATCAATTTTTCTAATGAATGTTAAAAAACTATAATGACAGATCCTTCTATAAGCCTTGCATTATGTCTCGATTAGACAGGTATGTGCAGTCAGCAGTATGAATAATTATTAGTTACTTATAACACTTGTTCAAATGCTTGACACAGATACAGTAACCATGTATTTACAGATAAAATAAATTTCATGACCACCAAAAGCATGCGCACACATCATTCAACATTAGAGAGTCAAAAAACAAACTACAAGTTCAATTATGAAAGAATTCTTTGAAGAATAAGCTACAAAAAGGTCTAACAAACACTGCCATACCTTCAAATATTGTTTAAACTGGGGATACGAAAGATACCTAAAGCAATTTATCAGAATATCTGCTGCATAACTACAGTCCGCCCATGACTATTGACCTCTCTAATCTGCTATTTCTCTGAACTCTGGACGTAGTATGAAATTAGCATCAGGCTAGCAATTCATTAACTAATTTACAACTGAGTGAGCTCCTGTGGGTTTTCTGTAGAATGTCTAAGAATTAACTCGGCTCTCCTCTTTTTGTCATCCCTTTCATCATCTCTTCCGAACCAAGATGATGTTTGCCTACCCTTGTTCCGAATGTTCAAGTCCAGAGGTTCACCTAAGAAGGTTTTTCTACCAGTTTTGAAGTTCAAACGAACAGCTAGCCTCTTATCCGAAATAATAGTTTCTTCACCATCTCCAAATTCACTGAACCCATCCTTAACTGCTTCAATAGCAGGAGCAAATGTCTCTAACAGAGAAGCATGCTTATCCACAGTGCCTTCATCCAAAAGCTTAGCTGGCAGAACAATTGGAGAAACATCTTTCTCTCCAGCTTGTAAAGGAGCAGCAAGAAACGGGCATTTACTTTCAGTAACCTGGAAACCATTGTCCAAGTTAGCAGAAGAAGAAGCTAAAGCCGAACCATTGCACATTAATCTCTGTTGCAAGTTCAACAAAGAGCTCTCGGCTTTCCTCCGCTGCCTAGCGAGCTCAATTTTATCGGCACGAGGATCCGTCACCCTTTCATTCCACATGGGTGAGTGGATATATGTGTGAGGATCAGGAAATGCAGGCAACCAAGCTGGGACATGTTTAAAAACTGGTGTCTCGCCCATTTGCAAAAAACTTGGAGTTGCACTCGGCTTCTTAATTACTGGAAATTTTGGCACTGGCTGCGCAAATGGAATTTCTTCAGCTGATTCTACATATTCAACAATTCCCCTCACTGTGCCTGAATCCGTTAAACAACCATTATCCTCTGAGGCACCCACATATCCAGTTGAAGCACCCAAATCCTCCAGCCCCTGAATTATATCAAATACATTAGACTCGGTCCTACCAGCTAAATTAGCATGAAAACTAGCTGATTTTCCCAAGTCACGCAGGTATCGAACCGCAATGTCAGCAAGAGCATCCAGAGCTGACTCGTTGAAACTCTCAAACCCTACGTTTTCACATATCTGAGCCACCGCAATTTTGGATACTGCACGACCAATTTCCTCTCCACCTGATCGTTTGGTTACATTGTATTTCTCTCTCTTACTCTCCACTTTACCTCCATCGCTCATATTCAAACCCTCGTATCATTTAGGGTTTCGCGGAATAACCCTACCATTCACCTTATAATTCATATAACAAAAATCAATACTAAGAAAGAAAACCATAGAATTTCAATTACCACCTTGTATAAATATCTGTAACTGTATACGGATACTTACTGGTGCTTGGTAGAGCTTCAGAGCGAATCTGACCAATTTGTAGTGATCACAAAACCGTGGATTAAAACAACCGTTGAATTTTTTGTAATCCCTGGACACAATAGTGTGAAATAGACAACTTTAGGGTTTTGAGATCTATGAAGTATGTGAATAGTGGAGGTTTAAGACCGAAGATTTGGGGTTTATGAATTACTATTTGTAAACCGCGATGGAGGGATGAAACTGAGGAGAGAGGGAAATGGATAGATCTAAACGAAGTGGAGGCCTTATTTATATGCAATTAATTACTAGTATTTTCTAGTAGACGGCCCAAAATTTTGAAAAAAATAAAAGGAATTTTTTTACTCCAACTGGCTTGTTTTGAATTTTCATTTTCATTTCTTTCTTCCGTTCAGTTCATTGCTGTTGATAAAGTACTATATATTTTGTTTTATTTAATATCATTATTTTAGACACATTTTGAATGTACCATTTAATACCACACACTTATATATTTTATTAAACTATTTATTGTTATTGAATTTATCATAATGTTTCGACCAATTATACGTGCATCAATTATGCACAAATAATTATTTATAAATTAATGGATAAAATAGTTCATGAGTCTTATTAAAATTTTATATTATATTGTTATTATTAAATATGTCAAATAATAATATTTGTTCACAAACTGTTTGAATAATTAGTATTGCACTGATTATTATCAATACACTTATGTACAAATATATATACCATCTCGTGTATGTATTAAAAAAATAAAAACATATTTTATAGAGTTAATATATCAATTTTGAGATTTTTTTATAAATTCAATCGTATAAATAAAAAATATAAAAATTATATATTTATATATAAGAATATTTCAATATATAATCGTATAAATAAAAGTTGCACAAACACTCGCACACATCACACAATATTTACATTTTTTCCTTTATAATACTCTTCCTTTTAGAATATTCACTTTCAAAAGCTTACTTTTAAAAATTGCTTTGAAATATTACCTTATTAATTCAAAAACTATTTTGAAATTTATTTTACTCTATCTGTACACTACACAAATTTATACTATCAAATCACTTTTGACGATTGTTAACGCCTCATTTTGTACGCCTGACGAAATAACCTCCACCTGCATCCAACTAGGAGAAGGATTCTTTATCCCTCTAAATAAGGAAATACAATCCTATTTTAATAAGGACTCTTCCACTGTCATAATAAATACATACGGGCCATCACCAAATTCGGACCATTAAATAGATTAAAATTTGCACATATTGGCTAGACCCCAAATAATCACACTCAATATTGCTTCCCGCCTCTCATTTATAATTTATAAGGAACTTATAAATGAGAGACTATACAAATTTATCCCAACAAAACAACCACATTTGTCGAAGACAAAATATCACACCTGAACTCCATGTGCCGAACTAAAATTGTTGGCTCCCAATATCGCTGCCCCACTCCTCTTGTTCACTCATAAAAAATTTCCTTTATTACTACCGAAGATATAAAGAACTCACCTTATACCAACCGAACCAACCTTATCACTACCGAAGATATAAAGAACCAACCTTATCACAACCGAATCAACCTTATCACAACTGAAGATATAAAGAACTAACCTTATCACTACCGAATATATATAGAGAGAAGGATTGGGCTGCATCCACCTGCATCCAACTAGGAGAAGGATTCTTTATCCCTCCAAATAAGGAAATACAATCCTATTTTAATAAGGACTCTTCCACTGTCATAATAAATACGTATGGGCCATCACCAAATCCGGACCATTAAATAGATTGGGCTGCACCATGGCTAGACCCAAATAATCACACTCCAACAACGATTTCATAATATGCGAGTTAGTATGCACCATGAAACCAAATTTGTTAGTTACTAATTAAATTATAAGTTACATATAAGTTGTTAAACTGCATAGAAATCAAATTAGGTATATACGCCACCCATCTTGGGTCGCCACTTACATTGGTACATAAATTCAAATACAAACTTAATTATACATCTCGCTCGCAAACATACATACAAACTTAAATATAATAAACATAAACCGAGAGTTCTAATAGAATATATTGTCATTTAGATAATATCCATACTCAAGGAGTCCTCATTACATTATTATTGTCACACTATTTAATGTAATAAATGAGGACTACTAATGCTATCTTCTGGACCATCACTCTTTCCCCGACTCGTCCCCAATTTATATTCTCATTTCCTCAAGAGAACAAAGAAAGAAAGGGTGAGCTCAACTAGCCCAAAGAAGAAATATTATAACTAAGATAATGCGTAATAAATTATCAATAGTCTTCAACAATGTTAAACCGATAAAATACAATAGACAACCAGCTTTAATCATAGCTTTAATACGCAATCCATTAAAAGAGTCAAGTAGAAAATAAAGTCTACTATCTTTTAGGTTTTAAAAGGTTTTCATCAATTTTTATCACTAAGACTCAGCTTTTAATGAATAAACCACAATATCTAATCATCCTCGTATCTACTGGCCAAGGATTTTCATCAAATTATCAATGGTCATGACTATACCGAATCACCCCTCGGTCATAATCATACCAAAACTATCCATCATCGTGACACGTGCCACCGAGGACTTTTATCACATCATTTATATCAAGCCATGATTATACCGAAATGATCCTCGGTCATAATCATACTAAGTTCATCTATGCACGTAAGCCAAAGATAACATAATATAACACGAGAGGATGATGACAATGACATAATAATTCAATAAAACAAGTTCACAAATTAATTTATTCAGAACTAATAACGCCCAAATTGTCAACATGATATCGCTTTTGTAGAGTAAAATTCAAGAATGCTCGTAAAAATATTTTCATGAAAAATATCGATGAAGCGCAAATATCAAGGATATTCCACTAAATTCATGGAGTATAAGTCAAAATTTTAACCAACCGAGTATAATAAAGAATGAAATAACAAAAGAAATCACCATGCATGCGATATCAGATTCGCATGTATATGTGTTATTCCAATGTAATAATAAATACGTAATAATAAAAGAAATTTAACCAGTCCCCAAAGTAAAACATGCGATATGTGATATTCCAATGTAATAATAAAGATATAATAATGATGGAAACCAGTCCGGCGTAAAACACATGCATGTGATGTTCCAAATGTAATAAAATAATAAATAATAGAATGTCACCAAGTATAGGGATTCACACAGATACAAAAGTTATTCCAATGTAATAAATAAGAATGGAATAATATAAGGATTTCACCAAGTATAGGTATATTCCAATAATATATACCATAAGTGTATGTATAGGTATATGCACACAGATTACAAAGTTATTCCAATGTAATAATAAAAAGAATGGAATAATGTAAGTTCTCTTCATGAATAAGAAAGAATAACACCCTTTACGAGTACAACAAATAATATCCCTACCTTAGAAGAACCGAATATTGAAAAGTGAAGTAAGTAAAATACTTTTCTTCTTTCTCTCTATAGTTTCTCTCTCTAGTTTCAAAGAATTCAAGAAATAATGAAGGAATGAGCTTTCTATTTATAGAAAACCGAGGGTGGCTCTGGTCTTAACGGCGGGTCAAAACGACTTTCGTAATATCAAGAGACAACTACTATTCATGGAAGGGTAATTAACCTCGAACAATCAAGAGGCAATTTAACTCTCGTAATATCAAGGGACAACTACTATTTGAAGGGCGATCGGTAACTAATTACTATCGATTTAGGTAATAATATATTACAAAGGTAATTACTATTCGAAAAGGTAATTACTATTGACAAGGTAATTACTATCGACAAAGGTAATTACTATTCACAAAGGTAATTACTATCGACAAAGGTAATTACTATTCACAAAGGTAATTACTATTCACAAAGGTAATTACTATCGACGAAGGTAATTACTATTCACAAAGGTAATTACTATTCACAAAGGTAATTACTATATCGACGAAGGGACTCTTAGATGATGACATATGGGCCCCCCATAAAATAATCAAACTTACCACAAACGCCTCATAATGTACTTTTTATATACATCAAGGATCAATAAATATTACCACAAATCATTTTATTTTTAATCAACACATATTTAATCTTTCAACAATTATTAATCATTTATAACTTGTCGCCTCAATTAATAATTTAATACTATAACATATTATACGATGATATCGTGACAATAATTGAATCAATAATATAAGAGATATGATGCAAAGAAATTATCATCAGAAAGTAATAATCGAGCATAAATGAGTGACTTCTCACGTAAGCATCAATAATCAATATCGTGCTACTATACAACTACGCGCCAGACATCGCACTTTTTTACTACCGGTAGTTCAACAGCTTTGACTTGCAGAATAATACCTCTCCGCAAGTATTTTTATAGAAAATAATTTTGTCGCTTTCTAACTACGATAATACTTCCATCAGGGGGGTCCACTAATGATCGAGCCGTCGTATTTAATATTCCCCACAAAAAGAATATTCCCCACCAAACGTAATATTTTATAACAACTTGCTTACTTTGCAAAATTTATAAATATTACCCACAACTATAACATTATATCAAATTTATTCCATAATATTCAAAAATAATATTTATAAAAAATTCATCTTTATTTATAAAAGTCAGTCTTACAACCTCCCTTCTTATGAAATTTCTCGCCTCTAAATTAGGGTAATGCATTATATGATAAAGAGGTGAGGATACCTCAATACCTTTTATCGTTAAAAATATTAAATTCATCTTCGCAATCCTACCAAAGATATTCATTAACAATTCATCTTTGCACTACAAAAGCCAAAGATATACAATCAGAAACCAATAATGCCGAGACGCAGCCTTAATAAGATCACCACCACGAATTATCCATGCACCATCGCCAAGGATATTCGTGTTTTCAATTACGGCCATGATTATACCGAATAATCTTTCGGTCATAATCATACCAAGTCTATCAATGCACTACTACCAAAGACGACTTTTACCACATCCATGAATTAATATTTCATCACGAGACTCACCAATAATTAATCCATATCATCGAATCATCCCCGCACTACGTGCCAAGGATATTCATTAAGATCACGACCAAAGATAATTATCCATGCACTACTACCAAAGATAATCGTGTATTCATTAAGATCACGACCAATTATTATCCATGACTACTACCAAAGATAATCGTATTCATTAAGATTACGACCACAAATTATCCATGCACTACGCTACCAAAGATAATCGTGGTATTCATTAAGATCACGACCACCAAAATTATCCATGCACTACGTACAAAGATAATCGTGTATTCATTAAGATCACGACCACAATTATCCATGCACTACGTACAAAGATAATCGTATATTCATTAGTATCATACCATAAATTATCCATGCACTACGTACAAAGATAATCGTCAATTACTATGATTATACCGAATAATCCTCGTCATAATCATACCAAGTCCATCTACGCACGCACGGAGCCATGTATGACTTTCAACATAATATAAGCATGAGGATCATGTCAATGATATAAAGAATCAATCAAATGAGATAAAGGATAAATATTAAACATTTATAATATAATTTATCCAGATTCAAGAATATCCCCATGTTATCAATCACTTAATAATCTTATAATCTAATATCATTAATATTATAACAATATTTTAATCACTTTTAAATTTATAAACAATTTATTTCAATTGTTTACGCTTTTACCATATAATGCATTTAATCATTCAAAATGCCATACTCATAAGATATCATCACCAATGATCAAATCCTCATCAAAAAATATGCATATACTCTATATAGGATTCTCTAGCCATAAAATCCTATTTTCCAATTTTGTTACTTCACATAACATATTTAACTCATATGTTCAGAATTAAACTATTTTTATGAAAAATATCAAATCAGTTCCAAAAATATTTCTTTTCCGGGATTTAGCATAATATAGTCCCATAATGAAAATATATTTTTCTAAATTTTTAAAATTTATTTACTATTTTTCAAAAATCAATTTCTAATTAATTCCTTAAGAAATTTGCTACCTCAAGTTTAACTCCAAAAATTCCCAAATCTTGGCAGGACCTTACACATGTTAATGTGAGCCTCAGCTTAAATTTCATGGTCATCTGAGTTGTAGAACTCCTAGCTATAGCATTTTTCGTCGTAAAATCCTAAATATTGAAATGGTCATAACTTGCTCATTTTAAGTCGAATGAGCTCATTTTTGGACACGATGTTCTTTATACCATATACTTTTATGTCCCAAAAGGCCTGAATTTTTCTCACTAATTATGTGGCCGAAACAGCCCTTTACAAAAACGTGGCAAGTAACTTTTTTTGACATTTTCAAGTTTTGACTCTTTTGCTAAAATCACCACACGAAAATCTACAACACCTTTTTTCAAAGATTCCACTTGGATTAGTTAGGTAACTCATAGATCTAACTCTAGGACTTGACCACACTCAAAAATTCAAAATATAATAGGAGATTTGGTCAATTGAATTTCATGTTACGCTTTACCAAAATCTGTTTTTAACTCCTCAGATTTTTAAGAAACTTTCATGTTTTCACATACTAACCAACATAACTCATCATAACACTTACTAATACCACGATACCCATGATTTTCATTAGTCCAATGCTTTTATTATGACTTTCATCATAAACCACGAAACTGCTCATTTTAGTCAAGAAATATTTGAGGGTTTAAGAAATGGGTTTTGATCGGGGTCAATACGAAATTCGATTTCACGCCTAAGTAGGCTAAGAAGTCTTCAAGAATACGCCAGAAATTTATTAATAATAGAAATATCATTCAAAATCGTGACTCTCATCCAAGACTTGATAAGACGTCACATCGATACCAACCGTGACTTCTATCCCTTAACCTAGATAAAGACCTCACAATGATACCTATAAACTCGCCATCTTCATTCACGATGTCGCCACGTAAAGTCTCGCTTCGGCATTCCACACAAGGAAGTCAACAACGAAAGGTTCGGGGCTCTTTACTTATGGCTTGATATGACAATAATCGACTTTAGTAGTTTGGTTACTTGAATTCGCATAACAAAGTTGGTTATGAATATAAAAGCTAACAACCTTACGAAAAGCATGATGAGTAGTTAACCAATCGATTCCTAAAATCACATCAAAGGCAAGTATTTTCAAAAGATAAGATCGACAGTAACGTGAAAGTGTTTATTTGAATCAAACAAGATTTAAAAATAGTAGCAGAACGAAGGCTCTCTACTAACGGTTTCAACCAATAAGTCAAAGTCTAACTTCTCCTGAGTCAAATTTAAACGCTGAACGCAAAGCAAGAGAGATAAAATAATGGGTAGAACCCATCTTATAAGGTATAGA
Organism: Panax quinquefolius; assembly: GCA_020205615.1. Lineage (NCBI taxonomy): Eukaryota > Viridiplantae > Streptophyta > Magnoliopsida > Apiales > Araliaceae > Panax > Panax quinquefolius. The sequence continues at coordinate 19,086,364 of CM035171.1, forward strand.
CTTCGCAATTTATAATTAACTAACCCGCTAAACTTCGTTTCTATACTCGCTGAGAAGTCATGAAAAATGCACTTCCTAAAACCAACGACTTTGTTTTGTCCATATCCACCTTTGTGCCACCGTCCCAAATTAGACTCGACTTTGGTGCACAAATAAAATCGAGCTAAATGACCTTCTTCTTGCAATTTCCACTTCTATTATCTTTGCCATGATTACCACCAAGTGGTTACCATTCTTAGCATGATAATTTCCCCGATGATGTTATCATTATTCGATAGCCGCTGCCACCAAAGATGATTATTATCGTGTCATTGTTGGTCGTTACCTTTTGTTTGAAATAATCAACACTCTCATGTGCTTCATTGCTTATCTCAAAGATTTTCGTATGTCATTCTCAAACACCGCCACAAAACAAGGGTTAATTAACATATCACATATTATCCCTATACTCCGATCCACCCAATTAAATACCAAATAAATTTAGTAGGTCATACTAGCAAGGAATTCCCCCTGCCTCCCTCCTAGTTCTTATCTCACATCTCACCAGGATCATATCCCTAAGCTCGATACCAACCGTGACGCCTCCAAAATTAGGTATACGCCACCCATCTTGGGTCGCCACTTACACGGTACATAAATTCAAATACAAACTTAATTATACATCTGCTGCAGGTAACATACGATAATACATAAAACCGAGAGTTCTAATAGAAATATTGTCATTTAGATAATATCCATACTCAAAAGGAGTCCTCATTACATTTATTATCACACTATTTAATGTAATAGTGAGGACTACTAATGCTATCTTCTCGACCATCACTCTTTTCCCGACTCGTCCCAAATATATTCTCATTTCATTTCAAGAGAATAAAGAAAGAAAGGGTGAGCTCAACTAGCCCAAAGAAGAAATATTATAACTAAGATAATGCGTAATAAATTATCAATAGTCTTCAACAATGTTAAACCGATAAAATACAATAGACAACCGCTTTAATCTGCAATGAATATGCAATCCATTAAAAGAGTCAAGAGAAAATAAAGTCTACTATCTTTTAGGTTTTAAAAGGTTTTCATCAATTTTATCACTAAGACTCGCTTTAATGAATAAACCACAATATCTAATCATCCCCGTACTACTGGCCAAGGATTTTCATCAAATTATCAATGGTCATGACTATACCGAATCACCCCCGGTCATAATCATACCAAAAACTATCCATCACCGCATTACATGTGCCACCGAGGACTTTTATCACATCATTTATATCAAGCCATGATTATACCGAATGATCCTCGGTCATAATCATACTAAGTTCATCTATGCACGTAAGCCAAAGATAACATAATATAACACGAGGATGATGACAATGACATAATAATTCAATAAAACAAGTTCACAAATTAATTTATTCAGAACTAATAACGCCCAAATTGTCAACATGATATCGCTTTGTAGAGTAAAATTCAAGAATGCTCGTAAAAATATTTTCATGAAAAATATCGATGAAACGCAAATATCAAGGATATTCCACTAAATTCATGGAGTATAAAGTCAAAATTTTAACCAACCGAGTATAATAAAGAATGAAATAACAAAAGAAATCACCATGCATGCGATTGATGATGCATATGCAGTTATTCCAATGTAATAATAAATAATTAATAATAAAGTGAAATTGTGTCCATGTGAAAACCAATGTATAAATAATAATATTCCAATCCCAATAATAATAAAGATAGATGTAAAATGTAATAATAAAGATTTAACCAGTCCAGTAAAACACATGCATGTGATATTCCAACAGTAATAATAAAATAATAATAAGAATGTCACCAAGTATAGGGATTCACATATATAAAGTTATTCCAATGTAATAAATAAGAATGGAATAATATAAGGATTTCACCAAGTATAGGTATTCCGTATATACATGTCCATGTATAGGTATGCCACTTTTACAAAAGTTATTCCAATGTAATAATAAAGAATGGAATAATGTAAGTTCTCTTCATGAATAAGAAAGAATAACACCCTTTACGGTACACAACAAATAATATCCCTTACCTTAGAAGAACCAATATCGAAAAGTGAAGAAGAAAATACTTTTCTTTTCTCTCTATAGTTTCTCTGTAGTTTCAAATGAATTCGTAAGAAATAATGAAGGAATGAGCTTTCATTTATAGAAAACCGAGGGTGGCTCTTGGTCTTAACGAAGGGTCAAAATGACTTTTGTAATATCAAGAGACAACTACTATTCATGGAAGGGTAATTAACCTCGAACAATCAAGAGGCGCTAACTCTTGTAATATCAAGGACAACTACTATTTCATTAAGGGGTAATTACTATCGATTAAGGTAATTACTATCGACGAAGGTAATTACTATCATATCACGAAGGTAATTACTATTCACAAAGGTAATTACTATCGACAAGGTAATTACTATCGACAAAGGTAATTACTATCGACGAAGGTAATTACTATCGATTTACTATCGAGGTAATTAATTACTATTCACAAGGTAAATACTATCGACGAAGGTAATTACTATTCACAAAGGTAATTACTATTCACAAAGGTAATTACTATCGATTTAAGAGACTTTAGATGATGACATATGGGCCCCCCCATAAAATAATCAAACTTACCACAAACGCCTCATAATGTACTTTTTATATATACATCAAGGATCGAATAAATATTACCACAAATCATTTTATTTTTTAATCAACACATATTTAATCTTTCAACAATTATTAATCATTTATAACTTGTCGCCTCAATTAATAATTTAATACTATAACATATTATACGTATGATAATCGTGACAATAATCAATCAATAATATAAGAGATATGATGCAAAGAATTATCAGAAGTAATAATCGAGCATAGCCGAAAGTGACTTCTCACGTAAGATCAATAATCAATATCGTGCTACTACTATACAACTACGCCAGACATCGTACTTTTTTACTACCGTAGTTCAACAGCTTTTACTTGCAGAATACCTCCGCCGCCATTATTTTTATAGAAAAATAATTTTGTCGCTTTCTAACTACGACAATACTTCCGCTGGGGTCCACTAAATGATTGAGCCGTCGCATTTAATATTCCCCACAAAAAGAATATTCCCCACCAAACGAATATTTTATAACAACTTGCTTACTTTGCAAAATTTATAAATATTACCCACAACTATAACATTATATCAAATTTATTCCATAATATTCAAAATTTATATTTATAAAAAATCATCTTTATTTATAAAAGTCGGGTCTTACAAATAGCCGATCGTAACACCAATCGATGATCATGATCATGTCAATCAATTCACCTCGTCAATTATTAATATAAACTCATAATATTGACAACCAGATCATTTCCAATAAAGATGAGGTCTTATGTATAAATGACGCACAATCAAATAACTCATTTTCTCGACAAAACTTATAAAAAGTGCTAATAATCCTAATTGGTCTAATTATATTATTTCAATTATTAAGCAATTACTATAAAATATTATGTAGTTGCTTGCTACTGTAACAATTATTGAGTTAATAATATGAAATACTACGTAGTTGTTACTGTAACAAATATTGAGTCAATAGTATGAAATAATGTGGAATACCGTGTGTTACTGTGGAATGCAATGTGTTATTGTGGTGTACCACATGCTACTGTTCCCTTATCACCGAATATTTTAACAGTTGAAGTAATAGATTCGTTGACAATTTTTTTTATATGGTTATTTATGTTGTTTTCGGTATCCGACAGTTATGCCGTTGTGGGCCCCACTAATGATTGGTTATTTAAGCGTTGTTGTAATTTACCAAGTATTTTTCGACATATTTTTTTTATCTTATAATTTGAACATATCACCCTTTAATTTTATCATTTTATCAATTTAACACTTAAACTATAATTTTTAAGAAAATAAATTTTATCTATTAGAATTCGGAGTCTTACAGTCGGTTTGATTGTGGTGATAAAGATTTTTTAACCAACATTTGTTTTGTGGTCGAAATCATGAGATGAACACCTTCAAAATTTATTTTAACTTAATTTATAACCTATAAATCAAAAGGGTATCGAACACTTTTGGTAATAAGTTAACACTTACATCCTGTTTGAAAATGACTTATAAGTTGATTTGTTATTATTCATCTGTTTTAGAATGACTTATTTTTTTACTTATAAGTTGAGTTTTAAGTTAAAAAAAAATAAGCAAATATTTATAACTTATTTTAAAATGACTTATAAGTTATTTTAAAATAAGTTAATTTGACAAAATATAATCTCCTCTTAATTCTATATTTTTCATCTTTTTATTAATATTATTTTTAGTAATCTTTACATATATTTTAACTTATAAGTCACTACGAACCGAACACCCTTATAACATATTTTAATTTAATTTTTGACTTTTAAATCACAACTTAATTTTTTTTACAAGTAACTTATACTTTAATTTAAAAGTCATTTTAAATTCTAACTTATAATTCATTTTAAAATAACTCATCCCGAACTGGCAGTGCGCAGTGATAGGGTTCGTATGGGTTAAGAGCGGATAAGTAGAGGAGGAGAGGAAATATTTGCAGGCTGTAGTGGAAAGAGCGAGAGAGAGATGGAGAAGTATTTTGGAAACGCATACAGAGGCGACCCAGGCGTACCCCATACTGGTCCGGAACGATTCATGAACATATGGATTGGATCCGCTGCCTTTTCTGGCATCACCTTTATCAATCCTTACATGTGGCAACTCTCCAATCAATTCAAGTAACGATTCTTTTCATATTTATCATGTATACGTGATTATATATATTATTGATTAATTGGTTTTGTAAATTTTTAGCGTTTAGTACTTTCGGCTTTGGAGGAGGTTTATTTTCTCACCTGTTTATTTTGCTATAACTATGAATTATATTTCTGAAATTAATTTCATTATTTTGGTCTCTCACTCTCTCTATGTTTATATGTATATACATAGTTCATACATGGGTACAGCCAAGGGCGGAGCCAGGAATTTTGCATCTCCTGGGCTACTAAGTACCAACTATATACACAAGAAATTATCCCACCAAGATCAATCATAAATTCAAAATCATGCATAATAGTAAGGTTCAAAGGTACATAATATGTAAGAAAAAAGGAAAACAACACACTATTTAAGCTGCATCTTTCTATGCTTTGTAGAATAGAATTTGTTGATGCACTTCACTATTTAAGTTTTATACGAGATTTGGAAAGGGGTGGTTGGTGATTTGAGATGTCAACATAAGATGGAGAATGTGTGACGCCCCCAAAATTAAGTATACGTCACCCATCTTGGGTCGCCACTTACATGGTACATAAAATTCAAATACAACTTACTAATATAATCAAGCGTAGTATAATACGACATAAACTGTGAGTTTGAATACAAATATTGTCTACTAGATATTATACAAACTCAAAAGGAGTCCTCATTACAACTATTATCACACTATTTCACGTAATAGTGAGGACTACTAATGCTATCCTCCGGACCATTACTTCGACTGCGTCCCATTTATGTTCTCATTTCAAGAGAATAAGTGAAAGAAAGGGTGAGCTCAACTAGCCCAAGAAGAAATATTATGACTAAGATAATGCGTAATAAATTATCATTAGCCTTCAAAAAGTGTTAAACCGATAAAATACAATAGACAACCAGCTTTAAATGCAATGAATAAGCAATCCATTAAAAGAGTCAATTAGAGAATAAAGTCTACTATCTTTTAGGTTTTAAGTTTTCATCAATTTTTATCGCTGAGACTACTCAATAAATAAACCACCACATCTAATCATCTCTCGTACTACTAGTCGAGGATTTTCATCAAATTATCAATGGTCACATGACTATACCGAATTACCCCCGGTCATAATCATACCAAAACTTTCCATCATGCATTACAGCCACCGAGGACTTTTGTCACATCATTTATATCAAGTCATGATTATACCGAAATGATCCTCTCGGTCATAATCATACTAAGTTCATCTATGCACGTAAGCCAAAGATAACATAATATAACACGAGGATGATGACAATGACATAGTAATTCAATAAAACAAGTTCAAGAATTATTTAATCCATGAATTATTAACGTCCAAATTGTCGAATAATCATCAAGTTTCAGTAGAGTAAAATTCAAGAATGATCGTAAGAATATTTCCATGAAAAGATCTTTGGATGAAACGCAAATATCAAGGATATTCTACTAATTTCATGGAGTATAGAAGTCAAAGTTTTAACCAACCGGGTATAATAAAGAATGGAATAACAAAAGAAATCACCATGCATGCGCAGATGCCGCTTGCATGTATGTTATTCCAATGAGAATAATAATAACGGAACAGTCGTGAAATTCACAATCGAGGATGTTCAGCGATGTTCCAATGTAATAATCAAGATGGAACTGCATCCTGCAAAACACACGTATTCAGCGGAATGAATGTAATGATAAAGATTTGAACCAGTCCTGTAAAACACACGCATGTGATGTTCCAATGTAATAATAGAAGAATGTCACCAAGTATAGGTAAATCACAGACACAAGTTATTCCAACGTAATAATAAGCAATGGAATAACATAAGGATTTCACCAAGTATAGGGTATCGCCGTATCAGGTTATGTATAGGGTATGCCACTTTTACAAAGTTATTCCAATGAATAATAATGAATGGAATAATGTAAGTTCTCTTCAAGAAGAAAGAATAACACCCCTTTACCGTAAAAAAACTCAATATAGAAGTAGTGAAGTAGCGTAATACTCTTCTTCTTTCTATAATTTTCTCTATAGCTTCTCTATAATTTCTCTCTCTGAGTTTTGAATGAATTAATAAGAAAATAATGAAGGAATGAGCTTATTTATAGGAAAATGGAATGCATAAGAACTAATCCATGAACAGGTCCCGATTGATTTACTTTAATCGGACGGTCCATATTTAAAGAAAAATCTTTTAATAAAATATAATATATTCTATTTATATAAAAACATTTTACTATGCAAACACTATGCAATACTATGCAAAAACACTATGCAAAACACTATGCAACACTATACGTAATATATAATATATTCTATTTATAGAATAACTTTAATAAAGTATTCTATTTTATATAAAAGATGTTTCGCTTTTATTACGTTAATAATACTGAATAAAACAAAACGTCATTATCGCTTATAATAATTCATATTATTAATCGACAATAATGGAATCAAACCGAGTGACTTCACATAAGCATCAATAATCAATACCGGTACTACTTATGCAACCACACGACATCGTATTCTTTACTACCGAGTAGTTCAACAAAGAACTACCAGTGAAAACTTCCGCCGTTATTTCAATAAAATATTTTTGTCGTTTTCTCGATCCGATAATAATTACATTGCTAGGGTCCACCAATGATTGAGCCATTGTATTTAATATTCCCCGCTAAACCGAATATTCCCCACCAATCGAATATAATATAACCATCACTTGCATACTTTGCAAAATTTATAAATACTACCCACAATAATATTATCTTAAATTCACACCATAATATTAAAAATTATTTCAACAAAATTTAAATTTTTATTGATAAAATCTGGGTCTCACTGAATGCCCTTCACTAGTTGATGCACTTTCTCTTGGTTTAAAGAAAGAAAACAAAATTTTTTCTCTCTTGCTTCCTTGACTTTCTATTATGACTTATTCAAAGTGAAACTGCAGATGAAATTTGTTTGTCAGCGGATATATGTGCATTATGTCGGTTAATACATATTAGTATATTACGAGTGAAAAATAACATCTTAATGCTAATAAGATTCATTAGATTTCAAAACCTAGAAAGTTTTTAACTAAGTAAATTAGTCAAAGCATGGCATACAACAAGCATAATATCAAACAATTACTCCTATCTTAGTAATGTGCCACAATTAGCAACAAATGATGCATGGACAAGTAAACATCAAAATTAAACAAGATAGAGGCCAACATAGCACTAAAAACTACTCCCTCTAGGATGGAAAAAAAAAACAACAACAAGGACATCACAGTCTTTGAGGATACTAGATTAAATAAACAGAACTATATCTTAAGGATAAAGATGAAGACGCAAGGGAAAAAACACTTGGATAAAATCATAAACACTTATTAAAAATTATTGTACACTTGGATAAACAGAACTAAAAATTATTGTACAAACCTTTAAAGACAGATGAGAAGCCCAAACAATTTCTTACTTCAAAGCAATTTCAGAATCCTTCCGAATCAATTCATCTTCTGAATCCAAGTCAATCCACTAGCTAATCCTGCCTACGTAAATTAGAATTCCATTAGTTGGGATTTTGGGATACCAATGGATAATGAAATATAAATAACTATCAGAGCATACTAAAGAAAACTTAGTGCTAAATTCTGAAATATTTGAACATCCTATATGCATCTGGACATCCACAAGAACATCCAACCAGTTGGTTTATTAAAATTAGTGATCTTGGCCACCGATTGAACACTTTAAATAAACAAACAAACATTGCTTGCATTGAGTAATATTAGAAAAGCCCCAAACATCTAGCAATGTACTAGATATTACAAATATTAAGGAATGTCCGGTAAAAGGATTGGCTGTGTATAAAAGAAGCCCCAAAAGTTTAGTAAAGTCTCCACAATCAAATGACATTAACAACAACAAATGCATGACAGATGATAAGAACGCATAAAAGAAAGTGATGAAGAATTGAAGATAGCAACCACATAAAAAAAAATTGGGGGTAAAAATAAAACCCTAACCTTGCAATTTGGGGAAATCAGAAAGAGAGGGAGGATGGATGGGTTTGGGGAAAGGACCAAGGTATGCCGCGGGAGACCTGCAAATCAGAGTATTATGGTGGTGAAATTCAATAGCAGTATATCACGTTATCTAGGCTGCAAGCAGCACAGAGGCTCCATAAGTTTTATGCTGAGACTAAATACGGGAAAGCCGAAGTTTCAAAGATATCATCAATATCACAGATCTCCTCATTGCTTTTAATGGATCACAAGAAAACAGGAAAACAATATTGGGCTGGGCTATTGAAAATATATAAGTACTAAATATTTTGCAAAAACTCCACCCGGGCTAAAGCCCACCCTAGCCTATACATGCCTCCGCCCCTGGGTACAGCCACTTCAAATAGTTTAATTGCTATGACCCAGGGTATATGATTAATCCAGAACTATGTAATTGTCCCAGTTGTTAACTTGTTAGGTGACATTCTAGAGCAGGTTCATGTTAAACGGGTATGAAGATTGTAAATGCTAGAGACATGTTTATATGATGTGTGGGATAATTGCCTTGTGTTTTCAATGTAAGTACTTCGGCTAAGTTTGTTTGCAAGAATGATGAGTGGGATAGGAGTATTTGTACTACGCCTCTCTTTTTTTTTTTTTCTTGTCGTTTTAGAGAGTGAAATTTGTTCCTCTTTACTTGTCGTTTGTAGATTTCAAATTTTCCATATTATCTCCATAATAAATACCAATTTGTTTCTCTTTCATATTTTCCAATGAATTTTAAGAGGGTGGTATTGAAATTTTATAACTATTTTGCTCACTTAGACAAAACATTAATTGCATTCCTTAATCTTTGTGTGTTTTTTTTCTAAAACGACAAGTAAAAAAGAGCGGAGGGAGTAATTTGTTACCACTCCAGGCTAGTTTATCTCATGATTAATCCGTTATTTTCATAGATAATTCTTGGTCATTTCTAAGGTCATTTGATCCTCAAAAGGTAAATTATATAATACCACCTTTCTACTTGTGATTATAATCCATCATCAAATGGACTTATAGATGATAAACATAGTCCATGAAATTAAATAACAAACTAATCATGAGATAAAATAGTCTGGAGTAGTAATAAATTAGTATAAATAGCCCATCATTTTTATAAATAAACATAGCCTTGATGTAAAAACACATCATTTTGTATAAAGCCAATTTGAGAGTGTCAACTTGTGAAATGGCGATGGATAAATGACAGAAGTTGCATTGCAATGAACCTTGAAACTGATCATTTACCATGGATGATGACAATGGCTCTCACTTTTACAATTGGCAACATTTCAAATGATGGATTTTGTGCCTCTTTACAAAACCAAATGTTGTGAGTATACCCAATTAATACTCCATTGTTTCCACAAAAAGACTCCCATTTGCATAATTTGCAAATGTGAAAGACGTATTTTTTTTCATATTTATTCCTAAGAATAATAAGTTATTTTACAATTGATGACATTATAATGAAATTTATACTACCATAAAAAGAAACGAAACTCTTTTTGTGGAACAAAAGGTAAAAAACTTGGCAAATAGGACTCCTTTTATGGGAATAGAGGGAGTAGCTTGTTTGTTGATTCTCTCCTTGTATGCTGAATGATAGTATGCCGGATTTTTGTCCATGTGCGGTAATCTATTTGACTGATATCATGGGCAGGTTAGATTTTTAAAAAAGTTATTCTCTGTGTCCGTCAGACCATATGAGGACTTTTGTGAATTCATTACCCATTCAGGGTCATGAATGCAATACAAAATAGTGAAATACAAACTCATGAGGTTATCGTGTCACATGTAATACTTTCTTGTCAGCCTTGGGTAACCTTACAAGATAATGTTTCAAGGAGCATGAGCCATTAAGTCAATTAAAACATATTCTGTTGAGTCTTGATCATCAGGTGCGTAGCCACCTAGAGGCTAGTGTATATGGCCGCGTCAAAATTTACTTCCCCCCCACCAAAAAAATAAATAAATAAAAATCAAGCACTAATAATTAGAATAATAAGATATTTTTATAATTGATTTTATGAAAAAACTAAAGTAGGTCAAGAATATATGTAGGTTTCATCCATATGAATTACGTGTTTATGATATATTCTATCATTTATCCTCTTTATCACACATACTACCATTTATCATAAAATAATTAACAAATCAAATAGATTTCTTTAGATATGCGCCTTATGCTTTTGTGATTTGTTCAAAATTTATATTCATACAGTTCTGAAAAATATTATAAAACGAAAATATCATAGGAATCAAGTGCACCTAATAGTTGCATACAATTTCCTTTTAAATAAATAAATGAATTAAACTTGGACTTAACATCTTTATTTATTGAAAAGATAATTAATTATTAGTTTTAATATCAGCTTTCATCGGAAAAGATTTCGTGGTTGATCATAGTCAGAAATCTCATTTTTTTATAGTTTGGTGCTACCTTTGGTTGTTTTATATCACAACTCTACTTGAGGATATAATATGCATCACTAGGCTGCCATCTATTGTATGTTGGACGGAAGTAATAAATCTTTATTGTGATGATTCAATAGTGGGAAAAATATACTTTATCCTATTCAAGTTGGCACATTTAGTGAAATAACCCACTGAAGTACAAAAAACTAAACTGCAATTAGGAAATTGAACTATTAAAAATGTTGCAATTGTCTCATTCCATCAAATTTTTTGAATGTCCGTCAAATTCACTTAGCAATTTTCCCACGTGGCCGACTTTTTGAAAAAAAAGAAAAATGGGTCAATAATTACATGGTAATTTCAAAACATAAAAATTTTTAGTGAGAAAGGGAGGAATCCAAAACGTCATCGTTTTGGAGGCCAATTTTATTTCAAAACATTCAAAGCCCAATTTTGACCAATTCATTGCCATCCCTCAAATTTGGCTTCCCTATTATCTCTGTTCTTTGCTCTTCTGTTGTAGTGGTAGGATCCAAACTCACCCAACATCATTGATTTGTACCAAGTTCCAATTTTTGTTTCGAATCAACACCATATAAAAGAATTTTTTGGTTTTCTCCATCATTTTTGGTCACGTCATGGTTGGTATTTCATCTCAGATTTGTTCTGTTTTTGGCTTCTTTTCGCGAAATAAATAGCAAATTATCATAGGCATCATCGATACGAAGGGTTGACGTGTTATTTTCATGATTTAGAGTAGAAACAAGATATTTATGATTTTAACCCGTTTGACTGGTTAATGTGTTGGGTCTAATAACCTGCTGGAGGTTGAAGATGATTGATTTTTGGAGTTTTTATTCTTAAGAAAATGGTCTTTTATTGTATTAAAGATTGAGACCTTTATTGTATTAAAGATTAAAATCCAAGTGAGACTCTTATTTGTCACCAAAACCAATATGAAAGGGACCCATCATTTGATCATTTGTGACTCATTTTTCCTTTTATTTTATTAAGCCACGTAGGAAACTACATAAGTCAATTTGATGGAAGCTTAAAATTTTTGACAAGAATGGGACAATTGCAATGTTTTAAAAGTTTAGTTTACTAATTGCAGTTTTTTTTTATTTAGGTGGGCCATTGCACAAAACTTGCCAACTTGAATAGGGTGAAGTATATTTTTGCCTTCAATAGTGTGTTGTTACAGTTTACTAGGAGTGCAATAGGCAAAATATATATTTTTCCTTCCAAGTTGACACATTTTGTGCAATAGCCCCAAACTAAAAAAAATTGCAATTAGGTAACTAAACTTTTAAAAACATTGCAATTGTCCCATTCTGTCAATATTTTTAAACATCTGTAAAATTAGGTACAATAATTTCCTACGTGACTTTTTCAAACCAAATTGGTTTTGGCGGCAATTAATAGACATGTATGTAAGCTATGTTGTTGGGGATATAAAAGATCTTATAAAATATTTGGGGGAGGATTGGGAGAAAGCAAATTAGGGTTTATTCTTACCAATTAAACCAACGATTGATTAAGTGTGAACCCACCCTCCCCAAAAAAAAAATAAAATAAAATAAAAAAATTTGGGACTTCTTGGTCTTCTTCTCATCTCTGGATCTTATCTGTTGTAATTACATGGCTCCCAGATTATATAAGCCTTGAAGAACGAAAACCTATAATCATATTACTCCGGAGAAGCGTACAACTTTTCAAACTCGTTTGAAAATCGAAAAATGATTATCAGAGTTCAACAAGTGATCTTCACTGATGACTCGATGGATGATAATATCAGATTAGAATGTTGGCGAACGGCATTGCTAAGAGGAGAGAGAAAACAAAGAGGAAAAATTGCTCATGATTTGTGTATTTATATATAGATACTATGATTATTTTAGCGGTCTCTTGTTTAGAAGAGAGGTTGGTTGAGAGTGAGGTGAAAGTGGTGGCAGCCAATAGGGGTGTTGACAAAGATTGTTCGGTATAAGGAATGGAGGAGCACATGGCTTCTTTTTGGGAAAACTTATTTGGAGGACATGTAATTACCCACTCATTTTTCTTTTAATTCCATAAAGCCGCATATGAAAATTGGTAAGTTAATTTAACGGAAATTTAACAGATTTGATAGAATGGGATAATTGTAATATTTTTTTGAGTGTAGTTGTGTAATTGCAGTTTTTTTAGTTCAAGTGGGCTATTGCACAAAACGTGCCAACTTGGATGGGGCAAGGTATATTTTTGCCGAGTGGAATAGGACAGTCAAAGTATGTTATCTTGCTTAGTCCTGCATGTCTTCCCCACTCCACCCTTGCCAACCAAGGAAAAAACACAGGACACATGAATAAGTAATCGGTAGCACATAATTATTTGCTCATACACCCATGGACTCTTAAATCACTAAGGAGATTGTACTTGCTTTTTTAGAACAATTGGTAATCTATAGAGCTTGCTGCAGTTCGATATATATTGTTCCTTCCATAAGTTATATATTTGGATTCTTGTGTCTAGTCACTAAACCTAATAATCAATTTATCTAATTCTCGTGCATGGTCAAATTGGTCAGCACTCGGTCTAGGTTACAATGCAAACCATCCTCCTAAAGATACAAAAGCTATGTTGATAGTTACACAAGTGTTATGTTTATATGTGACATAGAATGATAATATTACCCATTACCAACTAATGCTTCTATCAAAAAATAACCCAATAGTTGAAAGTTACAGATGAAGACTTGCTTATGTGTTACTTGTTTATAAATGGCTATGCATATTTGTAATTTGTTACATTTCATTTTACTTGTGTGCATGGATGCATTAACACATATTTGAATCCCCTCCTTGTTTACCAAGTTTAAGTTACTCTTTTGACTTTGTATTTCGAGTAGTGGACTATTATGATTTGTTACTTGCTAGTTGCTGTGTTCCTATAATGTTTCATGTTTGGGTGACCTTGGCTTGTGGTCTGAAGCTAAAGTCTATTTTGTCTATGCTGTATCTTCCAGCACATTATAACCGGATTGCTGAGTGTGCAGATCTTTGTGGTAGAAGGGCCAATCAGCTGATATGCTTTTTACTGTTTTGACCCGATAGTTTTATCGCTTTAAGTTTGTTTGGAATTCCTTTTTCTTTTTTTGGTGTGTGCGTGTGTCTAGATTTGTCTTTCTCTTAACATCTAAAATACCTCAATTTGCAGTTGGCATGACAAAGCAATGCTATTTGAGCAGTATCACTGGAAGAAAGCATTGGAGAAGAAGCAGCCGTATCAATTCAAGGTAAACTCAACATATCTATGTCTGATTCTTGCTTTGGGCTGTGTATGTCGATTTGAATTAGTACTCAATGGCAACTGATTTCATATTACTAATTGAATGTTATTCCTTATGGTAATATACTTTATGATTTTCATTTCCTAATCAAAAGTTAATGTTTTTCATCAAAATTTTCTTTGTTACAGTGGAACCAGTACATGGACAAGGACCTGCGTGACTCGTACTACTACAACTGGCCCGTCTATTTCCCTTAGGTGTCTTCTTTTGGAGTCCCAAGCTTTGATGTTTTGTTATCATTCATGGTACCAGTGGAACTTGTTTAGCTTGAACGAACCCTGTCCTGTTTCTGTTAGTGTCGTCAAATCTGCATGACATAGAGATTCCATTTATAGATGTTTAATTGTCGGTTTAAATATAATGCAAATGGTTGACTGCATTAGAAGATTGATGCTTTTATTATGTTTTCTATTTCTAAACTTATGACTCATGCAGTGTTGTATATAGCAGATATGGACTTCCATGCACTGAAATTATAGCCAGTAGCCATATGAATAACTTGAGAATCTATTTATTCCCAGTTATAAAAACAGACTGAATGTGATTGGTGACTTTTGCAATCAATTTTTCTTATTTTCTAACCATCACAAGGACGAATGATTCTTTATAAGAAACAATTTTTAATGAATTTTGTTACTTTTGAATGCCAAAATGTCTCAAAATGACTTTAAAAGTAAACCTTGAAACAGAGGGAGTTTAGCAAATGCAAAGTTAATTAGTGAAATTTTATGATTTAAAACTGATAATTGATATGACCAACTTAATAATCCTTGCGAAGCACACGTAAGTTCAAAAATGCCTTATCACGTAGATTTAATGTATGATATTTTTGAACGATATTTTAGTTGATTCAACAGCTTGAATTTGGTAACTTGATAGCCTAAAAAGTTTTTTTTATTGCATTTTTAATAATAAATGTGTAGTGAAATTTTGTGAAAAACATAACTTTTAAGATTTTGAGTTGACTTTTAAAAATAACAAAACTTATGACCAAAAAAACATGGAAAAAAAATTGACCTACCAAATCATCTAATTTAGACTACTTAATTAATTCTGAATCAATCAAAATAATTTGATAGTTGCCTTATTATAAATTGGTATTCGTATAGATAGATGTCCTATTTTCACTATTTGAGATAAATTTTCAAAGTTCTCAAAATTTTAAATTATTATGAATTTATGAAATTTAGTCTATATAATTGTAATTATTATAAATTATTTAAAAAGTATTCAAACATGAGGACCTACCAAGAATAAAAATTAATATTTTTATATAAATAAGATTCACGTTCTTTTGAGTATTGTTTAGGGGTGATAACCGAGCCAAGTAGTTCGGTATTCAACTCGAGATCGGCTCGAAAATATGATTCAAAGCTCGAATTCGAAGTTGATCCAAGTCGAATCTGATCCATACTGCTTTTCAAATGATACACGAGTCGAACTCGAAGCGAGCACTTAAAATGCTTGCTCATATTAAGATTCGAGTATTTCATTTTTTCTCAAATCATACTCGATACCTGCTCGATGGATTATATTTGAATATTGGTCTGATCCATGCTAGTAAGCTAAATATGTGATATTTGTATCAATCTTTATAATTTATAAAGTGTAGTATAAAATTGTGTAAACTTGTAATTGAATAAATCAATGAATTAAATGTCAATTTATATTACATTCTCAATACATAAATAAAAGTGAAAAAAGTTTTATATATAAATATTAGTTAAGTAACCAATTTAGTATGTAGTGGTTCAATTTTAAGTGAAATATTTCATATTCAAACTCGATTTTAAGGCCATGAAGAATTCGTTTTGTAAACGAATGAAGATTTTACGAAATGAAAGAGGCCCGAAAGAATGATTCGAAATCGAATCTGGCAAAAAATATAAATCCTTTATCGAATTTGAGTCGAATTAGAAAATTTCAATTTTTTTCGAGTCAATTCTAATCTGGCGTGAAGATATTCATTGAGATTCACCTGCTTCACGCCTCTAGATATTACTTTGTGAAAATATTAAATTTTTATTTATAAAAATAACAATTTTCTAAAAATAAAAAAACACGCGCCTTTAGGCCGCTTGGGATTGATACAGCGATGATGATAATGATGGACTAAAATACAATTTGGACCCCAAATTTTACTTTTTATTTACGTTTGCACCCCAAACTTAAAAAGGTGTCTAAGTACACTCCAAACTTTATTATACGTAATAAAGTCAAGACACTTTATTCACTTAACTTAAAAAAGTGACCAGCTAAGGTAAAGAATAAAAATTGGGGTGTGCAATTGTAATAGCTTTAAAAAGTTAAAACTTTTTTTAACAAATTTTTTTTAAAACAAACTAAAATTTATAAATGTTTAAAAAAATTTGTATAACAGTCTAAATTTTTTTTGTTAAAAACAATTTAATTGTTTTTTGCTAAAAGCAGTTAAAAAATTTGTTTTGTTTTAAATTTTTTTTATAACAGTTAAAAAAAAGTTTATAACAGTTTAAATTTTTTTTGTTAAAAACAGTTAAAAAATTTATTTTGTTTTAAAAAAATTATAACAGTTTAAAAAAAATTATAACAGTCTAAATTTTTTTTTCTTAAAAACAGTTTAAATTTTTTTGCTAAAAAACAGTTAAAACAATTTATTTTGTTTTAAATTTTTTTTTATAACAGTTAATTTTTTTTTATAACAGTTTTAAAAAAAATTGTTAAAAACAGTTAAAAAAAATTTTGTTAAAAAACAGTTTAATTTTTTTTTTTAAAAACAGTTAAAAAAATTTATTTTGTTTTAAATTTTTTTTAACAGTTTAAAAAAATTTGTTAAAAACAGTTAAAATTTTGTTTTTTTATAACAGTTTTAATTTTTTTTGTTAAAAACAGTTAAAAAATTATTTTGTTTTAAAATTTTTTTATAACAGTTTAAAAAAAATTATAACATTTTTAAAAAATTTTGTTAAAAACAGTAAAAAATTTTTTTATAAAAAAGTTATTTTGTTTTAAATTTTTTGTTAAAATAGTTAAAAAAATTTTATTTTGGTTTAAAAAAATTATAACAGTTTAAAAAAAATTGTTTTTTAATTGTATGCTAACTATTTTAAAATTCTGCTTTTAAAAATTCTTATATTTAAAATCATTTTATTTTATTTAAAATTAATTATTTTTGCCAATTTTTAAGATATCATTATAATTTGCACCCCAAACTTTTTATTATCGCCATAATCGGTCACTTTTGACCTTAAGGTTAAGTGAAAAAGTGTGCGTTTTTATTACACGATAATGAAGTTTGGGGTGTACTTAGATACCTTTTTAAGTTTGGAGTGCAAACGTAAATAGAAAGTAAAATTTGGGGTTCAAATTGTATTTTAGTCGATAATGATCCTATCCAGAGAAATTTTTCACAAAATCTTTAAACGCATGCAAATTGCAATTGTATGTCTCAATGGGATTTCTTCTCCAACTCCCTTCTTCCCCTGCCTTTCCAGCTTATTCTTCTTCTTCTTCTTCTTCCTCTATTCCAGTTTTCACATCCACAGTTAGCAAAGCTTCATCCTCCAATGTTTCCATTCCAACCCAAAAATCAACTGATTTCGGCAAATGGGTCGCTGATTTCCGTTCCAGGTCGTTGAATTTTGCGATTTCCAGCACTCTTGCCCTCTCATTAACCCTCACAGGCTAGTACTTTTAGCTTTACAATTTAGTACACGATTACTTTCTATATCACCGTCCCACTATCCATTTGTCCCTAGTTAAAGCTAAGATTACGCAAGGGCATGAACTCAATTTGGTAGGAATCTATATGCTTTCCATCATTAGTAGTTGATTTTCTAGAATTTATTATATATCATTAATTTCCTTCAAATGGTTGCCATTTCTTGGAAACATTTTTATGTATATATTAATAACGCGTGTACCCAGTTCATCTTGAGTAGCCATCTTGTTTGGTACCACATACACCATCTTGTTTGTTTATCTTCTTGTTTCAGCTCGCTATGTAAAGTAGGTAAAATTTTGTCCCCAGTTCTCCTAGAATTTGAAAAATATCATGTCTGCACCTACTGGAAAAAAATAATTACCACAGTTTACGTTTGGATTTAATTAGAACACAACGATGATCAAGCCTAGGGAAACCAATTACAATTATTGGATCATTAGGTTTACTTCTGGAAGCACTGCATTTGTAGAGCTTTCAGCTCTTCACAAATCAGAAAATGCAAACCAATCTTGTTAATAATGTCTTGATACTTTCAAAAGGCCTTCTGTAAGACTTATGCTGCAATATAGGTTACTAAATCGGAAATCCATGTATTTGCGCATGTGTGCAGCAGCGTTCCGTTTTCCCAAGTTATGACACGGAGGCAGTAAAGAATTGCTTCTCCAATGTTATAGTCTTTGAAACTTTTATTTGGCTATAACTTTTGTCTTTGTAGCAAGGGGAGCATAGATTCAACAATTTCTTAATTTGGAGATGTACAGCCATGGGTAATTTAGGATGTATAATCATCCCCCATGGTTGTAAAAAATAGATTATCTTAATCAATTGCTTGAATATCTTGAACTATAATCTATTGGTTTCTTCCTTGAAGAATGTTGTTTTGTTTTGCTAAACTTGAAATCTTCTTCTTAAGACCCGATTATAGTTGAAACTAATTAACTTTTTAATTTCTATGGAGTATTATAATTGCAAAATAAATCAAAAGTGTTGAGTTAGTTTTTCTACAATGCATATGGAACTCCTTTTTCCTCGTATCAGACTGCAGATTATAAAGAAAACAACAAACTTTGTAGGAGTTGGATTTGCTGAGGCAAAAGTTGGGGTTAACAAGCCAGAATTGCTTCCTAAAGAGTTTACCCCAGTTATTGACGTTGCCGGTTTCCTGTCAGATGGACAGGTATGGTTCTTTGTTATCATTTGGTTGAACTATAGGACATGCACCTGTAAATATTGAGTCTTCTTTTGAATTACATTAATATCCCTCTCTCTCTCTCTAAAATGTTGACGCATCTAACCACTCTTCTAGGTTTCTAATTTTTTTTGGATTTTGAGTGTTATTCACTAATTATAGGTACCCCAAAAGTCAAATGCATATAACTTCCCTGTCCCACACAATACTTTTGGAACCCTCAATCTTCTTCTTTGTTCCGTGTAACATAGAAGTTCAATTGGCTCAACTCCTCCATGAAATTAGGGTAATTTCCTCCAACTGGAATATTGTCTAGGAAGAGAACTTTTGGGCACTAGAGATCCTGGTACTGAGATCTAGTAATACTAAGTTCCTATTTCAGTACTGTAATTTTTTTATGCATAAGAACTTATTTATCTCTTCCAAATAATATTGAACTTTATGGGGTGATATCTCTGACTCTGGTCCTTGATATCTCCAGGTTTTTGACATTTACAAGTTTGCAAATATTCTTCTGTCTCTCATGTTCAGTTCATAGTTGTGAAGGACCTTTTTTACTGTACTGGTTGATTAGTAGACTTGATTTTATTAGTTATAAACTTATAATGAGAACAATCCAAAATTGGAATTCTTTATTATCAGTGGCATGAAGCTTTTTGGTTATTGTCCCAGTGTTTCCTATGAGTAATAATGTTTGTCCCTTTATAAGTATATGGTAGAATAGTCTGTATTAGTAGGACATGAAAAGTAAAATATGCTAATAGCTATCGATTAACTGCAGGAAAGTAGAATTGCACAGGAGATTAGTGCTATTGAAAAAGATACTGGTTTCAAGCTGAGAGTTCTTTCTCAGAATTATCCTGAAACCCCTGGTACCTAGTTTTTTAAGCAATTATGCCTTTTTATATATAATTTTGTTAATTGTATCTGTTGACCATGAGATTTATTAATCTTATTCAGGGTTAGCGATCAAAGATTATTGGCAAGTGGATGACAGAACTATTGTTTTTGTAGCTGACCCTACCTTTGGTAAAGAACTAGTAGATGTTAACTTCTTCCAATTACATCCTTGATGAATGACTAGTGTATATTTTTTCTTACTAAACAGGCAATATATTGAACTTTAATGTGGGGGATTTGGTGGATCTAGACATACCGCGCAGCTTCTGGAGCCGCTTGGCTGGAAAGTATGGAAACATGTTTTATTGGAAAGAGAAGGTAAAGCTATCATTTACTTTACTGTTTTCTTCTGAGTTTGTTTGGATTGTACTGTATCTTTGTGATATTATGGGTGACACAGGGAGAAGATGCATCTATTGAATCTGCTGTCATGGCAATATCGAGTTGCTTGAGAGAACCAGTGGGACCATATAATTGCTCAGAGGTAAAATAGATGTAACTGAAGAAGTTGGGTCTGTGATTAATAATTACTCTTATACTCCAGCTCAATCTTTTGTATTTATCATGTTATGTTTTTTTAAGCAGTATTGGGGAAGTTATATTAAGTATAAAAGAGAACAGTGAGATATTGCAATATGTTGTCATTTCATGTGATTGTCCTAGTTATTTACTATTTGTTTTTTATGGAAAAGAAAGATGGAAGGAAAAGGATACCTTAGACTAAGCACAGCGGTATACAATCATTAGTGAAGTCTAAAACAACAAAAATCTGCTAAGTGCCAAGTGTAGTCACCAAGTAACTCATGATTTAGTATGATTCTCTTCCTTTAGGAATATGTGGGTATGAACAAATATTCTGATCTGAACCTTGAAAGGAGGCATGTTTGCATTCTCTGCTAAAATAAACAAAAGGACTTCTACCTGATTTTTTTACTAAACATTAGTCTCATTCCCCTAGGAAATATATCTCACGTGACGAGGATGACATTGTGGGCAGACCATTGACCAGTGTTCGGCATCGGCCGTCTTCTTCTCCCTACTCTCTCGTAGAATCTTCTCTAACTCCTCAGGTTGACAAGGGATTGAAAGGACCCCCTTCTGCTCTAATCCATATTCCTCTTCGGCTTGCTCCAATAGCCTTAAAAATGCAGGATTGGTTAGGTAGCCCAGTTCAACAACAAACCTCTTTGGTTCCTCGCCCTTTGCTGCAAAAACAGCAAAATGGCCTTCCTTTACATCTTGTGGCAGCATCACCATATCATTCAGTTCTTCCTTGAATTTGACATTGAGGTTTAGCTTCTTACATCCTGGAAGTGAGAGACTCCTCTGCAGCAATTTGATGAAAAGCTTAACCAACATCAACCCATTATTTTTATTATCATTGGACATCTTGAAGTACTAACTAATAAGAAGGTAAGTTTGAAACTTTAGTTACTGACTAATAAGAATTTAAGTTTGAAACTTTAGTTTGGGAGTAATTTTTCCAGAGAGGCATGGAGTGGATTTTATACCTAGTAGTTTAGGAGGTGGGAGACAGCTGAAATTTCTGAGATGGTCAGCTATGGGTTCATTGCACATGGGTGAAAGTGTTGGCCATTAATTGCATCGTTTCATGGATCATTTCCTTCCTATGATTTGTTAATGTGTTGGGTCCTTAAAAACGCGGTACATGGTTCAGCTGCCTAATCTTCCTATAGTAAAAGCTTACTCGTGTGAACTTTATTTGGATGCTGGAGAACTCAAGAACGGTGGTCAGACTAGTGTTATTAGGCAAAGAGGAAAAAAATAATTAAGATATGGTTTTCATTCCCAATAATGTTTTTTGAAGAAATAGTTGGCTTGCCTAAAACTAATGTGAAGTTAATAAATACTAACCAATAATGAAAACAGGGCACATGGTTGTTATCTATGACCGACAACCATCATTCTTCTATACGTTGACTATATTGGTGGTTTTGCAGGTGAGGTAAACAATCCCTAAAAGTCTTAATTTTCTTCCTTCTTCAAAAGTGAATAGTGATAGTTGTTCTGTACTAAGAAAATAGGCATTATGAATTCTTAAAAAGCTCCCTTTAATTACATGCAGGAATCTTGATCTCTAAAATTGACTAGAATGTTTAGTAGTACTACATTGTATGCACACAGTTTGATGTGGTTTTGTCTAGTTTTATGAATTCTTAGAAGTTAAGAGGTGAAACTACATATTTTCCGCTATAATTACAAGGGGTCTAATTTACTTGCTGCATACAGAATGTGCAAGTCTACTTCCTACACCCTTCAACCAATTATAGGCTATTTTTTCACTTTCTTCTTTGTTTCAGTGGCTTCCATACTGTTTGGAAGATTTACTAGAAATCATCATCTGATTATTAAAGAAGGGAAAGAAAAAGAAGCACATGAGAATTCATAAATTAGGTGAAAAAACACATCCACTTTTGTTAGGTATGATTGGAAAGACTGCAAAGTGTAATAACATGGCAAGTTCCAGAACAAACAACTAAATAAAGTTGGTGCTACCCATGTAAATGAAGTAGTAGACTAGTAGTAGTAGCACATGACAAATGTTTGGCATCAGGTGAGAAAATACAGCGCGTAGCATTTGGCATAACCAGTCCATGTGGGTCTGTTGCACTAGGAAAATGGTAAGTAAGTAGATCAAAGTTGTCCAGTTTATCAGGACAAAAACATTAGTTATTGTATATCCCGTTATGTATAGTACATGAATCAACCAATGTAATTGAAATCTTGTATATCCCGTTATGTACAGGCATTGAGATTGGGAGTACAAAAGCAAGCATTATGCAGTGTACAAAATGTTTTCTTTCTTTTGCTAGTTGGACATACTGTACATCAATGAGAGTACTGCATTTGTTGAGCCAGTATTCCACCATTGCTGCACACCCAAAGTCATTCAAATTTTCACAGACTACATTAAAAATAAAATGATCCCAAGTTACTGAACAATAAAAGCCTTGTTCATATGGAGAAGATAGGACACTCTTCCTTGTAAGGAGTTAAATCTTGCCGATATCAGTTTGGACTTCAAATTGTTTCTAATGAAAATAAAAATTGCATACAATCTACACTTGAGTTCCATAGCACCACAAACCAAATAAATACCCTCGCATGATTATATATAGCAGTAAGAAACTAAACATGAAAAAGTTTAGTTGTAAAAAAGGCGTTGGATCAATTTATCAAACAGTTGCCCTGCGTTCGAAGCCGGAGCCGGGATCATCGGTTGAAGGGAAAGACTTGAGACTGGTGACCATGGCGGCGTTAGGGCCACGACGGCAACGCTGTTGCATCTCATCAACCTTATCAGAGCTGCCGGAGAATAAAGCTTCAACGGAGCCGTCCTTTCTGTTCCTGACCCAACCATTTAAGCCCAACTCTCTGGCATTCTCAACTGTCCAGTTCCTATAAAACACCCCTTGCACCAGCCCTTTAATTTCAACCCTAACCTGCATATCCACAAACACAAGTATGCTATGCAGGTTAAGAATACATATGTACAGATCAGAAATAGACGAGTTTAGTTGTTGATTGAATGTACCGTCTTGCGGGCGGAACAGGAGTTGGACATGGTTGTAGTAGAGAAATGAGGTCGGAGCAGAGAAGCTACAAGAGGAGGAGAGAGAAAATGATAATGGCGAATCGGTAGAAAAAACTGAAGCGATGAGGTTGTTCTAAGAACTGGTGGTCGTGGCGACCTTGTAATCTTCCATCGCTGTCGACTGTTGTTACAAAATAGTTGTAGTTTTTGGGTTTTGGGGAATAATTCTGACATCCAACCTTGCCCCAAGCCAACTATGTTCATCCTTTGCGATCGGAATGTTAGTTACTCCTTCAAAATTGATATTTCCACGTGACTATAAATGTATAGCGACCCGAGTTGATATTTCCATAAACTGATTCTGTTTGCAAACATAAAACTGTAGCCCAATCCAATACCCGAGTTGCATTAGATTTGGATGCATCGGGCCCAAAGTACTCCCTAATAAAACTAGCAGCAGCAGCAGGCCTCAGACCACCTCAATTCTATCATACAAACTAACCATAACCATCAATCAGTGAACTGAAGATGACGGTGATGAAGAGGTACGTGCTAAGGCTATTCATCTCCCTCAAATACATCACTGCAAACGTTGTGGACCGCAACAACGGTAGAATAGTCGCCTCGGCGTCGACGGTCGAACACTCGCTTAAGGATTCCTTTGACTGCGGTCGCACCTCCAACGCTAAGGCGGCTACCGCCGTGGGTGAAGTCTTGGCGATGCGGCTCAAGGTTGAGGGACTGGAACGTGGAATTCACGCCGACGTCAATAAAGAGATTCAGAAGAAGGGCTTGAAGAATAGTACCAAGGATTGGGCTGTAGTTAATGCCCTAAGGAATAATGGGGTCAAGCTCATCCTGGATAATGACACAATGAATCTGGCCCATCCCAATGATAATGTAATGGGCCTTATTTTTTTTCTCATGAACTTGAAAATAGTGTACTCCCTTCTTTCCTAATTTTGTTGTTTATTCAAAAAGAAGAATAATGTTTCTACTAGTTACTAAAATTTAGGGAGATGATATTTATAGCGTGAAAAATATCAATTTAATGCAACTTTCCTAATTTAAGATAAAGGAAAAGAAAACAACTCATTTGAAACGTAATGGGAACTGGACAGTTTCCAATTATTCCCTAGCATCAACAAGGTGGTGGGTTTAGGTATGTTTAGAATTTGAAAATTAGGATGAAAAGAAATAAAAAATAATGTAAAATACAATGAAGCTAGATAAATAGAAAGGGAAATTAAAAGAAAAATGTGGCAATATATTACTTACAAGTTTTAGGAAATAAAATGTCTATACATACCAAAAATGCCATTATTTAATTACTAAATTTAAAATATGGCATGCATGCCACAACTTCCCTTTCCCATAAATCTAATTATTATGCTTCTAAGAAATCTAACGTAAAGGAAAATGTTAAAATAATAATTTACTAAATGTCTAGAAAAGCTTTAAAAACTTTTTAGATTTCACTTTTTTTCCCTCAAGTTTCAAACATACAAAAATTATTATAATTTTTTAGGTAATTTTGATGGTAGTTGGAAACACAAAATCTTTGTTAATAAAGCTAGAGTTGATCATGGAGAAAGTGTTTTATCTTTTTAATTGACTTTGAAAACATGTAAAACACATGAACTAATTGTATCTAGATGTTCAAAAATATAGCGAACCAAAAAAAATCAAAAATAAATTGATTGACCAATTATAAAGATAAAAAACCGTCGTTATAATCGATTATGCTAAAAAACCATTATAACCCGATTGTTATTTTTGATTTGTGGGAAAAAAGATTCATACATATATATATATATATATATATATATATATTAGAACTTATCCATAATAGCTAAAGTCAAGAATTAATTTCTTTGGCGGCATTATATTATATAAAAATAAATATGGTTCATATGTCAACAACATCGTCCGAATTGCGGCAATTTTTTGTTTCTTCACCCAAAAATACTACTACTACTACTATTAAAGTAGCAGAGGTGTAAAAATTAAACGTGACAAGAAATGAACACCGGCGGCTTGAATATTCAGAAAGGAAAACGCCATGTGTATGACGTGGAGTGGGATCCATCACATCCCCTTCCTTCAGCCCTTCACGTCCGGCGGCTATAACCATTAACCGCCTTCTTTTCCCAAAGACCCTCACTCTCAACCCAAAACCCATTCAAACTCCCTATTCAAAAGGTTTATTTATAATATGACCCCCAATTGTATGTGAAAAATTTTCAATTACGCCCATAATATGGCACATGTACCTGACGCATCATATATACATGTCATCCCATAGCAAGTCGTCATAGTCAGAGCTGAGTCAGATACATTGGTAGGTCAATCTCATCACTCACCCCTCTCTCTTGGTTATGTCCCTGCTAATTGATGCTGATGTATGGAAGTGGTTAGAATGAAGTTTATTTTTTACGGGTAAATTTAATCGATTAATAGAAATACCGTCTTGACGCAAAAATTATAAATATATATGTTAGTGTATTCTACATCTTGACTTTAAGATTCAATTCAAACCAATCAATCAATAATCATGATTGGACACGCAAGTTGATCGATGCTTAATTTTTTATAACCTGCAATTTTAAAGAATGTTAATTTAACATCAAAACGTTATTTATCCCATTCCACATCTTACCTCAACCTATTCTCATCTCACACCTTATCATACACTCCATTCCTTTCGATAATAATTTTAGGGATAATTTTATATATATTAATTCCAAATATACTATTAGTTAAGAATTTAATAGAGGTGGTGTTATGTTAGAAATTATAGTAAAAAATAATGTTAAATTAAGAATATAATGCTATTTTATAATATATATAATTTTTTTTAAAAATGAACTAAAGTGATCATAACTGAAATTTAGAGTTTAAAAAGCAGCTGGTCTGGTGGCTTGTTGTTGCATATATAATTATAATTATATGAATGGTGTTTAGGGATATACTACCATATACATTAATTAAATGCACATGCCCCAAAAGCATTTATATTATACGGACAAATGGATTTGTGACATAGAGGCCTAGACAATGTGAGATAGCTGACAAATTATGTGTTTATGTTTTAATTGGAACCATATGAAAATAAAAGAAACTAATAATAAAAAAGATTCAAATTAATATTCTGCTGTCTTAATGGATTCTTTCATGTAATCAACTTCGTACTGTATTTATATATATGAATAATATAAAGAAAAAAGTATCCAAATTATTATAAGTGTTTTTTCTTAATGTTTTTTGAGTTCATAAAATATACTAATATATATTAAAATTTTCGGTTACTCAATTACTATTCTATCCTTATAATTAAAGTAGAGGATATAAAGACATCGCTATTAAACATTCTGGCCTGCTGCAAATTTCTTATTGAAAAATGATGGCCTTCATCGTTGGTTTCTTTCAATCTACTAGAATTTAATTTCCATATATAGACTGTAGACAGACACCCTATTCGCACACAGACAAAAAAAACAAGTGAGTTGAAATTTCGAATCGGATAAATTAAAAAAATTAGTATATATGAACGAACTCAAAATTTAATAACTTAAATGTTTGAATTCCAGATATATATGTTAATGATTTATTTATTCGCACGCACGCGAGCGAGCGAGCGACCAGCGAGCTCTCCACCTCTCCTAGACAACGATCTACTACTATCTTTGTCAATACTATATAGTAGTATCTTAATTTGCTTTTGAAATAGAAATACCCCTGCTGCATTTTTGTTGCTTTGCTACTGGGAAAAGTAAGGTTGAAGACTTTGTTTAACTTTTGGAAAATGATACTCCCTCTCTCTCTATTATATATATATATATATATATATATATATATATATATATATATATATATATATATATATATATATATATATATTCTTAACCTGACCTAAGATAAATGTCTACATCCTCATCTATACATACCTATAGATATAGTTGGAATAATATTGCCTCTCTAACTATACTTGTGAGTTTTATTTACAATTTAGAACTTAATAACTTCTATTATCGTCACATGATTGAACACGCATTAGGGTTCTCATCGCTAAACATCTGAGGTGCATGATGTGCCCCATGGTAATACGGCTGCGGCGGCGGAAGCGGAGGCGCCTGAGTGTACTCCACAACGTAACCATGATTTACATGACCTTGATCATACGTGGTTATACCATAATCTTGATTAGAATAACTCTGATTATACATGATAGATGAGGAGGTCGTACCAAAATCATGATTATCGGAAACTTGATTATACGACGGTACAATATAAGTATAAGGATTATAGCCATGATACTCCATTTTGCCCACCTCGGCCTTTTTCTCTCCACCGCTAGTAATAGCTTTTGATTCACCATCTTTTTTCTTATCGCCGCCGCCATTTTTTTCGTTTTTGTCACCGCCACCGCCACCTATATCTTTCTCTTTCTTGTCGCCGCCCCCGTCATCTTTCTTCACCGGAACAATCTCGACGCTTCGCTTTAATTTCTCTTTCAAATAGGTTGGGAGTTCCTGGACGTTCATTGTTCCCTTGACCGTGACCAAATCATTTTTAGCATCCAGAATGACGTTGTCTACACCTGCTCATATTAATTGTAGCAATTCACAATTAGTCACTTGAAAATAGCATATACACAACAACTGATAATCAACAAAAAGATTAAAAAAAATTGGAAATTCACCTAATCCTTCCCAAGTTAATAGTATCATATCCTTCAACTTAATTACATATATGAATTAATAAAACTAGTTTGGTATCTCACCCTTTATTTTTGATATGATTCGTTTAATCTTATGCATGCACCCGTCACAGTGAAGGCGAATCTTCAAAAGCACTGTACTCACCGTCGCCTAAACCAACACAAAAAGTAAAAATGTATTCAAAATTAGTTGGCAAATTTCTAAACTAGGTATATATACCATCCCCAAATGAAATTCATCGGCCCCCGGTGGTCTATAGCTAGGAAAATACCTCTTTGGGCTTATCTTCCTTCTTCTCATCGGCTTTTTTCTCCGGTACTTTTGCATCGGACTTCTTGTCACCACCGTCCTTTTTGGGCTGAGGGGAGAGAAACTCCACCTTCTTCTTGGTCTTTTGTTCAAGTCTCTCCTTGAGCTTATCGGGATCCACCTTTCCCGTCACCGTTAACTTGTTACTTGCGCTGTCGATTTTCACTCCTTCCACACCTTCATTGGACCACAAACTAATTATTGTTAGGTACAGTTTTAATTAAATTTGTCCGTTAAATGCGGATCTAAATTTAGTAAAGTTTTTGGTGAAGCGAAAACAAAACAATTGAATTTGGTAAAAGCTGGGAGAGAGACTAATAATTATACCTTGGAAATGGCGAATGGAGCGCTTGACTTTGTTGGCACAACCTTCGCAATGCAAGTCGAGCTTCAACACTAGGGTAACGGGAGGTCCTCCGTCGGCTTTCTTTTCTCCTTCCTTCTTCTTTTCATCTTTCTGCAGTTAAGCACAAACAAACAAATATGAGTAAACTTATATAATCGTGGTCGGTCTGATTGAGAAAACAAATATTAATTGATTATTTATTTGGGGGAAATCTGGAGATGGACGGACTAACCTCACCCATGTGGGATTAATTAATTTAAAGATATGATGATTTGGGTTGGAGATGTAGATGGAGATGGAAATGTAGACAAACGTTTGTCAATTTATAGAGGAGGAGTGGCGGTAGTTGCCGATTTTCTTTATGATATTAATAATTAGATATAAGTGTATGTATAAATACTATATGGGGATATGGATTCGGGTCAGGTCATGCCATACGCATTGGACTAACCCGGCGGCCATAGCCCATAGGAGAAAATTTAGTTTTCGTCACATATCAGCCAACTTCGTTGACTATTCTTTTACGAAAGGACTATATTGCCACCGCCTACTTTCCTAATTCCGTTTGTTAAACACAAACTACCTGAACCAATTTCACATGTTTAAGATTGCAATTGTATTAAGACTGTCTGCTCTTGTATATTATGATAAATAAATTCACCCCGAATTATTATTTTAAATTTGTCAATAAATATTTACGTAATTGAGATTGATAAGAATTATAGAAGGATTCTATTTATTATGTATCTCTTTAAAAAAAATGTATCCACGTCATCTCCTTTGAACTTTAATTACACAATAATTTTCAAGTTAATAATATTAAAGCACCAAATCCATCTAGTGTAGAAAATAAAACAAATAAACTTTTACATTTGAAAAATAAAAGAGACCATGACAGTCAGAAATCTCTAGTCTCATTTTGCAAATATATAACTAACTACTATTATCTTTTTTACATCTAATATAGTAAATTAGTAATTATGTACGTCCAACATATAACTATTAAAACCACAAAAGTTTTACTGTGATCTGATGACCTACTTTTTGACTTTTACCACGGTACAAATCGACACCAGTTTAATCCTGTATCACATTCAAGGAATCGAATTATAGCGGCTTTTACCACGTGTACTAATAATTCTAGACTACTAATTGGCCTACTACATGCAGTTCCATAATTATCGCCTATTCAAACTTGGTAAAGAATTTCAACGACATGCATTGAATTACAATCTAATTTCCCGTTTTCTCGTACGTAGTGGAGAAAATAGGCAGGCAGATTAGAACAACTGTTCTTGTTGTAGTTGCAACAGTTGTTTATCTTAATTCTTACCTAGTGTAATGTAATGCCCTAGTATTACACATGGCAATAAATTGACATGAGATGTAAATAACATTTAATTCTACTACTAAGAATATATTATATTGTTTTCCTTTTAATATATAAAATTATTATTAACTTTTTAAAAATTCATTTAACATCTCTTAACACTCTAATTTAATATAAATAAAGTCAATGAATTAATGCTTATTTTAACTTATTTAAAAGTATTACTATTAATTATAAAATTTATTATTTTTTAATAAATTATGTTAATAACACATTTAAAAATGTCTGAAATTGAATAATTTAAAAAGTTTATAGTAACATTAAATTTTATTTATCATGATATTTGGGTGAGGCCACTAATGGGCCTAAATGAACCAAAGAGCTCTAAAAACCATGCGTAAAGTCCTTATATTTGTTTCGTGGTAACATGAAATCTTAATTTATTATTTATATTGAATGTGAGACATTACCTTCAATTTTATTTAATATACCAATTATTTTATCTTTGTAATTATGATCAAAATATGTTAATAAATAGTTGATGTTATTAAGATCATTCCTAACAAAAATTAGAATCCTTAAAAAAGATTTTATCGTTAAAAGTTTAAAAGAATTTTCAACAACTTTTAAATTTTAATCAATATGTTAATCAAATGGTGAAAAAATATTGGATTATTTTTATTTTAAAACAACTATACTACTCAGGTGATAAGTTAATTGATAATTACTGGTCAAGGAGGGAAAAATAATAGTAGTAAAAACATGATGTAATATTATTTTGAAATGTGCCGTGAATAAATAGTCAAATTAAACTCAACTATTAAATCAATTCAAAGCCATACATTTTAGAATCTTGTCTAGTTTGAGGAGAAAGGAGAACTAATAAGAAAATGTTTTTTCTTCTTCTTTAATTTATGTATTAAATTAAAGATAAAAAAATTTAGTAATATAACTAAATTTATATGGACTAAATTAGAAAAAAACAACACAATTATTTTTCAATGAATGAGGGAAAAAAGTTTCCAACATATATGATTTCTTTTTTGATGTGTTCAAATAATATAATTATATATATATTATATATAATTACCATATCTCTCCATTTAATTAATTAAAAACTAAAATATTACTAAGTTAGAACTTATAATGAATGAACAATTATGATCTTTTCAAATAATTTAATTTTATTAAAATTACCACCCTTTAAAATTAAAAAACTTATGTTTTACAAATATATTAATGGGCTAAATAGTTTGGGCTTTAGCCACTTAAAAGCTACCTTCAATCGTCGACAAGAACTCGTAGCCTCTGTTAGATCACCCACCAATATCCAATACAATTTCACTCCTAAATCCTAATCCTCCACCGCACCGCTTAATTCGACTTCTTCTGCTTCCGCCGTAGATTATGAACAAGAACAATGAAACGGGGCAGGTGCTTAGCTCCAATTGCTAAAACCCTATACAAAATTGTTTTTATATAATCGGCGCAATGTATGTATGGGTTTGAAGAGTTTGTTTTTCTCGTACTGCAATAAGAGGCGCTTTTATATCAGGAAGGACTGGAGGAGCCGAGGAGATAACAGACCAGGTTAATTTATGTGTCTGATTTACTTCTTTCTACTTCTGTTGCATTTATAGTATTCAATCAAGGAAAAATAAATGGCAAGTGATGAAAAATATTTTCAACTAATTAATAGTTACTATTACCTAATTTAAAACTTTCAAGTCTTAAAGATGATTATTGCTTAATTAAAAATGTCAACGATCATTATTACCTAATTACATCATATAAGCTTAAAGAGATTCAAGGAATCCATTTATAAATTACAATGAGAAAGCGTATTTAGGTAGAAAATAATAAGGAAGCATATTCAATTGGAGCAGTTGTCATGGACAATTGCTGATCTATTCTAGTGTCAGGACATTTCCTGGCATCCGACAAGGATGTAATATAGTAAATAATCATATCCAAGTCATGTTGTGTTACAAATTTATCATGAATTCATTCTATCTATGCCTCTCTATTTATATTAGATTTTTTTAGGGTACGAACTAACATGCTCTACTGCATAAGATATGGAACAGTGAAGCTAACTACCAGTCTTTACTTTTGTCTCTACTTTACTAGAATATTCTTAGCTAACTAATTGGTCCCTCAGTTTTATTTAATTCTACCAATCGCCCTTGGCTTTGCACCATCGTGCTAAAAAATGTGTATATTTTAAGATGTTACAGATAGCAGGTGTTTGTTGAAGAAACATATTACATAAAACGGCCTAACGTGTGTAACGAAATATGAAATAGCATTCGATTCGAATAAGATCTTTAGCTTAACATGAGATGTCATAAACAGTTGAGGTCTAGAATTTTTGAAACGAGAACTGGTTCATATTCAGTAGTCAACTCAAGACTGGAAGTAGTATTCGTCAGCGTTGGTGGAGACTAGCGAGTGATCTGTGCTTTGTGAAGCTGATCCCTGGGATGCTGGAAGATGTTTTTACTCTTTGTATTGAACATTAGAAAATCAAATGATATGGTAAGAAATTTACGGATTTTAGTTAACACTTCAAAGCTCATTCAATTCTCGAGCATAAGATTATTGATCAGCAACTATTGATTATAGAAGAAAATCAATTTGAAAGAACAGATTATTGACATTTATTTAACACACAATACAGAGTTTCTGTGCAATTATTCAATTTTGTAGTAAAAGGTTGAATGGCTTGCACAGCTCCCTAGGGACTCTCTTAAACGCACAAGCACAAGTAGTTTACTAGGTATACATAACCATAACCGTAGAGGTCTATAGCGCTTTTCAACACTCTTATCCCACACTGTTCACCAAGGCCTCTTATAAATATAACTCTCTTAAGCACATGTATAACACTTTTCAGACCTTTTGCATAGCTCCCACAAGACACCCTTAAACACGTATACACTAGTATTCTAGTACTAAAGTTTACCATTCATAGAACTTATGATCTCGCTGCCCTGCGAGTATAACATTGTCTTCTTCGTGGCTTGATATTTAGGTGTACATTAGTTGGAGGCAAATGTTCCAACAAATCCGAATCCTATTATGAAAAAAGCCCCTGCTTGCAAGATCAGATATAGGAAGAAGTGATCATTGCCAAAAAGCATGTTGTAGATGGCACAATGCGACAAAAACATTCCCATAATCAACTCCAAGACATGAATCCTGCTTGGAAAATCACAATGTCTTAAATACATACTAGATGATTCAGTAAAATGATGTGTTTAATGTTCAGAGAGTGCAATACTATGAATATCGCCAGCGCCAACTGTTGTTAGCTTAAGATGTTTAGGTAAAAATTAGTGAAGTGGCATTAACTAGACGAAAATACCTTTCGCCTATGCGTAATCGGAATCTGTTTGATGCTTTGTTCTTTTGCTTATTTGTGTTCCCTAGCTTCTCAGTCACAATCCATTCATTGACTCGGTTAGCTTCTAGCAGTCCTATAAATGTTGCCTTAGATCGATGGAGGGACATGACATTCTCAAACAGGATCCAGAAGACGAGCAGATGCAAGGACCTGCATACCAGTTGAAATCACTATCTTTTTTGGAAATTAAGAAAGAATGCTATTAAAAGAATATCATATTACCTTATTTAGGTTTTTATTACCTTGGAGTACTGCCTGTATTCAGAATGGTTATGGTTGCCGGAAGGTATATGGCTAATGACCTTGGGAGTTGAATTTCAGGAACCAAGACGCACATTGGAATAACCACACAGTAAAAGAAAAAGGTGACCCAATGTGCAACAATCTTCCTAACAAAGAAGAATGCGTAGATAACATGAATCTTCTTCCAGATGGACACGCGCTGCATTACATAACAAGTTCATTTGTGATTTTCCTTAGAAGATAAATGAAATCTAAGCCTTCTATTTTCCGAATTACTAATTTAAAATAGATGTTTTAAGTTGTCTAACCTTGCAAAGCAGGATTTCCTTGGTCATTTTCTTGAAAAGATTAGCTGGGCCACATGACCAACGGTGCTGCTGGAATCGATAAGCCTTGAAGGTACTTGGGAGTTCATTTTTGATCTATTAAAGAATTTTTCTTTTGTGAGATTCTTATTTTTGAACTTTGGGTATTGTCAACTAAACGAAGGTTGAAACAAAATTACCATCAAGTCCCCCACAAAAACAAACTTCCAACCCTTTAGGCTGGCCCTGACTGCAAGATCCATGTCCTCCACTGTGGTTCGATCTTTCCATCCACCTGCATCATTTATTGCTTGAATTATTTAAACACCAGCAGTACCTACAATCATAACAATTAAGAATTCCATTACTTACATTGCTTTGGAGTGATTTCTTAGTAGCTACTATGTCTAAGTGGTTTATGCTCAAGTATAATGAAACTATGGTTTACCATTGAATCCAAAGAATTGACATGTTGAGGAGCCCACTTCTTGTTCGACAGAGAAGTGATAGTTAAGGGACATCTCCTGTAGCCGGGTCATTAGGCAGTCATCCGCATTAACTAGAGAATAAAGCATTTTTATTAGCTTGAGATACATAAAATAAATTTTAGAACTGAAGCCTTACTTATTCCACACATGTCCAAATTTTATATGCATGCATGGGTTTAGGTGAACATATTTAACCATCGGACCAATATCTTATATCTATGTTATCTGATATCTCATGGAACTACTGAAAATGATCAGAAGTTTTACATGAGCATAATACTGTCATTAGTCTTACCGAATGCCCATCTGGCCTGCACCAAACCCAGTTCAGGGTTTTCAAGAAGGTAAGGAATAGTTCTCCAAAGAAAATCTTCCTCAGGTTGGAAATCTGCATCGAATATCACAACAAATTCACAGTCTTTCACATACTGCTTCTGTAGCCCTTCACGTAGAGCTCCGGCTTTGTAGCCGTTTCTGTTGTTCCTCGTCTCATACATCACATTCACTCCTTTCTCTATCCATTTATGGCACTCTAACTCCACCAAAGTCTGCATATGTATGAGCATGAGATTAATAGAATTCAACTCCTTTCAATAGATTCTGTTGGTGGTGTGATTAAATTGAAAGAGATACCCTTAGGACTTCATTTGTTGAGTCATCAAGAACTTGAACAATGAAGCGATCTGATGGCCATGAAAGTGCACACACAGCTCCAATTGAGAGCTTGTAGACCTAAACAAGAAGAAGCTGAAGATGAGAGATTTTATAAGAGCTCTCATAAGTAAGGTTCTTTATATTTATTTGCCTGGTTGTGCTATCTCAACGTGTAAGGTATATGATCACATATAAGTTTCAAGAGAGAACTCTTTCTCTAAATGTGTAATAATCATAAAATAGTCTAAGCTCTACTCCAACAAACATCTTCATAAACAATAAACAATAGTTAAACATCTTGCTTTGAATTTACTATCACTCCTTGATGAATATTTGAATTTCTACAGTTAAATATGAAAATTAACTGGCATACTTAGCTTTTCTATGTTTCCAGTATTATGCATCTACTTCATGCTTTATACATGTGAGTGGAAATAAAATCATTTAAGTAAATAAAGTGTCATACCTCTCTTTCGTTAAACATAGGTATTTGGATCAACACCATGGGATAACTTTTATTTTGCTCTAAATCTTCTTTCAAGGCTTCCAGTTTGTACTTGGTGTATCTTTTCTTCCCCAAAAACTTTACGCTTAAGATCACAGCTGTCATGTAAATCCGTTCAACAAAAAGCATAATAGACATAGCTACACATATATAAAATGCAACATATAGAATTGGCATGACCACCGGAGCTCGTATACGCTGCCAAGCATCATTGAGGCTTGCCGTGATACCATCTGTTACTCTCACCTCAGGATCTTGAAGCATTGTGTTTTGCATGGTTGCTGAAATGTTTTGGGTAAAAGAACTGAATTTTAGGTCTAAAAAAGAAAGAGAGGCTTTAAAGAGATGATGGTAAGGGACTATTACAAGAAGTGCATCAGATACTCCCTGTGTTTTTATGGATACAGTGTGTGCTTTAAATAGAAAATATGAATATATTAGGGTGAGATGAAGGCATGGCCTGGGGCATAGGTGGAAGAATGCGATGAGTGAACCGATGAAATAAAACTCTTCGTAGGGAGAGACACCCGGTGTGCATGCAAGTAAAGACACTGCAACGTAGCAACTTAGCAGCTGGAATTTTGGCCTTTTATTGCCGACAATAAATGGAAGTTTTAAAAGTCAATTGAACCACGACAACAATTACTCCATTTATGTCTCAGTCTCATCCTTCTTAAACTCTAGTTCGTTTTTGGAGATTGTAAAATTAACTAGGAAACAATAAATGTATTACATATGTACACAAACCTGTTAACCTAGTGTTATCTTCCAACTCATATTTTACTTTTCTGATCTGTCATTAGTCTTGTACAAATTTGCCTTAGCATCTCTCATCTGAAAGGCCTCACTGCCAAGGTGCCTGATAAGGTCAAAGTTTTGTTTGCTGTTTTCTTGAACACTAAAGATTTATAGCAAAGGGCAAGAGGCCTTATAAGTTCGTTTCTTTGAGTTAGTGTGTCTAGTGCAATCAGAGCTCAGAATTTGCTGACTATATATTTATACACATTTTTTTAGTTTTTATTCATAGACAATCTCGAATAACCAAAAAGATTTTGTAGCTACGTTTCTCTGTATCTTCAATGTGGTCTTGCCTCTCTTTTGGCTTAGAATATGTGGGCCTTGTTGTAGTTTTTTTCAATCTCCTATAATTTTTGTTTTTATTTTTGATAAACCAACATCTCCTGTAGTTATGTATACTATCCTACATTAGGTCTTTGTTTTACTTTTTCACTTATTCTATCTTTATGGAGGACTCCTTCACCTTTATTGTAATCTTTTTCATAAAATTTCTTCTTTTTATCTAAAACGAACAGAAAAAGTTCTCGACTTTTACCCATATTTGTAAAAAATAGAAGCTTATATTCATTAATTCTTCTATTTTTGCTTTTCATTTTCCTAGAAGTTGTAATAAATACCTTAGTCAATTAAGTCACAGGAGATTTTATTTTATTTTTGTTTGTTTATGTAATTAAGTTATGTATTATTATAAGCAATTGTTGTGTCATGGCATATTTAGCCTTCATTATAGTTTAGTTAACATGATGCGGATGGAAATTTGATTATTGAGCAATTAAAAGTTGAGTTTCTACTCACACAATTATGTAATTAGAAGTGTAACAAGATTCTTAGAGTTTATCACCGTTGATGAAACTGTGTTTTTATTTTGCTAAAGTGATTAGAATGACTCATACTTCGATTCAGGTTCTGAAAAGAAGCCACACCTGTTTTGGTTTATGTAGACGTGTAGGCAACATGATTCTGGTGTGTTCAAATTGAATGTTGTCGTCATCAAAGGTCAATACATCATATAAGTTGTCACCTTCCTCATGTATTAATTTGCTTTTAAAGTTAATGATTGGCAAGTAATTTGATCTTGGGCTACGTGTGTTCATGACATTTTGTATTGCTTATATTAAGTGCATTTATTAGTGTTGTTAAATGATCTGAGCTACTCGATACTCGACTAGATTTAATAACTTATTTATATATTTTTGTTTTATGTTATATATTATTTATGATTTATTTTATTTATAATTTTATAGAAATAGTTTAATATATTGAAAATATATAAAATTGTAAAAATATACTCATTACTCTATAATTACTCGATAATGTTACGAGCTTACGTGCTAACTACTTGACTCGATAAGTACTAGTGTCATGTTGGAAAATGAAAATCTATGTTCATTAAGTATTTGATTTGATTCGAACTTGATAATTTTTATAGAGAGTCAAGCTTGAAAAGTCAATACTTGACTCAACTTGATCGATTCGATTACAGCCCTAGTATTTATACAAGTGTGGATGGTAAGGGTATGTTTGTGACTGTGAGTGCATTTTTAGTAACTATGATGATTTATTTTGAAGTTAATCTTATCTATGAGAATGCTAACTAAATATATCCTCTATAATCTAATTTTGTGGCTGTATCTGTTCCAATCACTAAATGATACCAAAGATATCTCTGTAATGTAGTTTAATCTATTGTGGAAATTCGTATGCCATCCACTGTGTTGATGTTAAACTATGGTGTTCATGCTATATGGATCATTTTAATGGGGTATTTAGCATTTTTTTTAGCTTACATTCTTGTTATTTTAATTGTAACTTTAATTTTCATTGCTCTGCTAGATATTGCTCTGGGAACTTTTATATTTGATCCTCTCTCACTCTTCGCTTCCTCCATACATATCATTTTCTTCGATATTCATGTCATTTATTATCTTTCAAAACTAGCGACGAGTGTAATTTTAGACTAGTGTAAGTTTGTTCAATTGCAGAGATTTAACAATTTAAGCTGCCATATGATTGTATGTTTCTTCTTTTTCATTCATTCTCTTGTTTCCCATATGTTCCTAATTTTTTTTAGTTGGATTGAGTCATGAGAGGTCAGGGTGATGAAGAGTAATAGAATATAAGACAAAACGTGGTTTTGATTTTACATTTTTTACCTTAACGAAAAAAAAGACAACAAAAGAATATAGGATAAGATGCCATCACGGTGTAGGCTTATTATACATTTTTGGGTATCATCGCAAATTCTGATAATACTGATAATATATACTGATAATGTTATTGTGCTTGTACGTATAATGTTCATAAATTCTTGCCTGAAACATTTTGGATTAGTGTCTGACCAGTCTGGTAGCGAACAGCAATTTGTGATGCTAAATCCATTTAGTTACAAGTTACATGTTACAAAGAAACTCCATTTTCAAATTTAATTTATATGAGCCCAATGTTGCATCTTTCGTTCTTCTCAGCTACTCAAATGTCGATTTAATAGAGTATATTTTTTCCCAGTGTTGCATGTTCCGTTCTTATCAGTTACTCAAATGTCTTTTTGGTTTCAAATAATTTTATTATGGTACTGTAGTTTCGGCTTTTCTTGTTTTAATGAAATTTCAAGAGTAATTTATTGTGCCTTCTTGATATTTGGATATTAAGTGATTAAGAACATGAGCACATTCTATGCACGTTTGCACATGTAAGATTGTAATGAGCAGCAGAGGGAGGAATGTGAATATTTTAAAGATATTTTGTATAAATGCTATTATGACTGCATTCAATATGTTCTTTTTATCTTTGATTTGGTCTTTTATGTGTGAAATTAAAATGTTTATTGAATGTTTTCTGCAAACCAAGAAGCAAAAGTGCGCTTTAAAATCGATTCATTTGCATTATCTAAAAATTTCCTATTGGTCATGCTTTCTAATTTGTAAAAACGACAGAATGAAGATTTTAGTATATAAATGATTATTGGTTTCACGGAATGACTAGTTTTTTAGACTGAAACTGAAATCTTTTGCATTTTTGTATTTAAATCTTACTGTTACTTTTATGGTCGTATGCTCTATCTGTCAGAGGAAATACTCTTATGAGTAGATAGTAATATCTAATATAGTAATATACTTACGTAAAAATAATAATGAAAAACCCACCATATTCAAATTGAGTTGTAATATTGTAAATTGAGTTGTTTATCTCAAATTTTAAACGGCCCAGATAATTTATTGAGTGAGCGGAAAATTCAAAATATTTTATTAATAGATTCTTCTTCCTCTTTTATACATTTACTTTGAAGCACTTCAAGTCTAAATTTATATTTTAGTAGTTTTCTTCCAACTCTTTGTATCTCAAAATATTTCAAGTTTCAGGTTGGCGATTGATATGTTGATGAACACACTATGCTGTCTGCCTGGTGCTTGGATGTATCACATTGCAAAGTATAGAGAGCATTTACGTCAACTTTTATAGTTGGTGAATGGTTTTCCCTCCAAACAAAACTCTGGCTGCTTTGCTCAGTAGACTAATCGGCTGAAACAGAATCGATTGTATCAGTTTTTATAAGGGATTTCAGTTGGGTAAAAACAAGCACCTAATAAGCCTATTGTTTTGTGTTTGTTTGGTTTAAACTATAGAACAGTTCCTGAACAGGATAAGTACTTCGTTAAAGGGATTCAATAAGAGTAGGGATGCTAAGGTGCCTTGGCTGGGTTCTCTTTAGTTTTGTGGTGGATTTATAATGAAAGAAATGCAACACTTTTTGGGGATAAACAATTTTATATGCACTTGTTGAGAGATTTTAGTCGTTTTGATTGGGAATAAGATACAGGAGGCGGTTTAGGGTATTTCAGTTTCAGATTTGTTGAGGGTTGCGGTCTTTTAGAATTGCCATGTCCCTTATCTTTGCTGGCTCCAAATTTCTAAACAGATTGTTACAAGTTACCACTACAAACAATACTCCAGAATTCTTGGAGGAAATCCCAATTTCTTGTTGATGCCAATGATCTTTTGTTTCATTTTGTTGGTAATACAGATTCTGGATCTTCTGTATTACTCATGGTCGCTCTGGATTCTGGAAATCCATCTTAATTAGCTGTACTTTTTGGACATTTTATGGCTTCCTTGCATAGTTGTCAAGTCGTAAAGTCAGTTGAGTCCGGCCAGCTTATTAGGCACATGACTACATAAATCGACAAGTCATTTCCTATGTACAATATATATATATACACACATGTACATTTGTCATTATTATTTTACAATATTCAACACTATCAAATACTATTTGAAACACAAATATATTACTCCCTCCGTCCGTTCCAGGATAAAAGTCATTATTACTATTTTGGGTAATCCAATGGTAAATGTTCACTTTCATTTAATAATCAAATTTGTACACGATTTTTTCTATTATACCCTTAGCATTAAATATCTCATATTTTTTTATTCTAATTCTCTCTCATATTCAATAAGTATAATTAGTTATGTGTTG
Source organism: Panax quinquefolius (assembly GCA_020205615.1). Classification (NCBI taxonomy): domain Eukaryota; kingdom Viridiplantae; phylum Streptophyta; class Magnoliopsida; order Apiales; family Araliaceae; genus Panax; species Panax quinquefolius. The sequence goes on from CM035171.1 coordinate 19,127,866, forward strand.
AAAATATTTTGAATTGAAAAGTTAGACTCTCACCTACATTGGAAATGATTAATAACATATTATTATGGTTAGTTTTGTTATTTTATTATGCGTAAAAAATTTATGAGGAGGGAGTAATATTGTTACCACCAAAGTCATTTGATATTATAAAGAAAGAAACTAGCACAAAAAGTCATTGTTGATTACAATTCACATAAGACATACTGACATGCATATAGTTTTAATTTTTTGCCATTTTACAAAAAAGATATTGTGCTTAGTAAAATAAAATTTGTATTTATAAATGTGAGTGTTTCTAAATACAGTGGTTTGATTAATGAGAAAGATCCATTAATAAAACAAAGGTAGTCCTTGAAAATAATTGATAGCACTAGGAGTGACCCAAACAATCCCCAATGGTGCAGTGAGTCAGTGACTAGTGAGTATCAAAAATAGAACAAACGAAAGCCCGTAAAAAAGGAGTCGTTAGAGAAAATAGAAAAGAAGCAGCAGAGGAGGAGGAGGAATAGTCTTCGCTCATGTCTAATTGGGTTTCATCTCTCCCCTTCTTTCTTTTAGTTCCCTCGCCTTGTGATGCCCATCACGCTTGGATACTCCACGACTTAACATCATGTTAAATTTACGTAACCCCATTTAGAGTTAATCTGTGAATTCGTTTTACTTCTAACTGCGCTTACGATCATCCTTATAAATATCACTATTATTCTTCTTAGTATGAGTGATATATCATTATTATCTTCTTCTTCTCCTAACAAGAAATCGCTTTGTTCTTCACATAATATACGATTAATAGTGGTGATGATTATTATCGATGAAAGTGAAATCACTTTTTAGGACGTTAATTACGCCAAAATTTATTGTATTATTATTCTTGTTAATTGCTATATTTTCCAACAATCTAAAAGTGATTACATCTATTAACAAGAATACATGATGGAGGAGCCGATATGATCTGTTGAAACTTCTCAAATATCATCAATTGAGAAACTAGATTATGTAAAAGATATTAGTTCAAAGATGCAATATAATTTAAAGGCAAAGAAAATAGTAGTTTGTTCTCCTTTAAGAAAAATTCGTGATAAAGATTGTTGAAAGCGACTTATATGGGTACATAGAAGATTCATTTTTCTATGTTGATAATGTTTTTAATGTTTGTGGATTAGAGTAAAGTGAGGAATTCTAAGTGAAGAATTCCTTTCGTTGTCTTGAATAATTTAGTAAATTTTGATTAGTAGTCTTGAGGATTTTTATATTATTCTGCAGGATTGGATTTTCCTTGCTTTGTGTCATCATCTATATCTCATTGTTTGTGTTTCCTCCTTAATTGGAAGAATTTTTTACATCCTATAGCATATGATTTTTATCCAATAGTTAAGGAAAAAGTGGAAAATAAGTTTTGTAGATACACGGGTTACCAAATGATAGTAATGGACTAGATGTTGCCGCTTGATACGTAAATTGTTTTTTTATATACAATTTTGGAGAATTGAATTAGTAATTAAATTTGAAGTTTTATTTTCGATCGATGATATTGTTTATTTGTTATGTGCTTTCAATTTCATAGCGTCGATTAGTCTCTCTTGGATATAAATAATCTTTGATAATTATGATAATTCTTACATTGATGCACGGGTTTTTGTTACATTCAACGAATGAATTTTACTGTTTTTGAGAAAGCAATTTTAGTTTCATTTGCTTTCGCATATATACGCATGATATAATAAGTGCTCGGATCCGATATAACAAGAGTTGTTTATAGAGGTTGGTGTTTATACTTTATAGTGACTTGAATATTGATATTTTACTGAATCGATTATTTGAGAAAAATTAATGGAAAGTGCTTTATATGTCAACTAATTTTATGTCCAATGTGGATTACTACTTAACGTTGTCTTTGAAGCCGTAAAATAGAATAGTAATAAGTGGGTCTTTCTTTACATAAATTTCTTTGTTAACATATATAGCAACACTCAAAATCAATTTAAGTTCTAGGGAGAGTCTTGGTTCCTGAGTTTGCATACTTTTCGATGTCCAAACTCATTGTAATTATCAGTAATGATACTTGGATCCGATTTTTCTACTTCCCTACTTAATTTGACAAATGGCGTTTACTATATTTTAGCTTTACATCTTATTTGTCAAAGTTTGTAGTTTGCCTTTGACTATTTGTTTTTCTTTTTTTTTATTTTAATGCATTAAGGTTTGCGATGGGTCATGACAAACTTAGACTTTGTTTTTTCATGATATTTTATTTTAGATACAAAAGTTTTAGGACTAAAATTGATTATCCTAAAATAAAATTGAAAAAGTTATGTTAGAGTATGTCTTAGAAACCTTAGTATCTTGAAAAAATCAACAAGTCAAAAAATGACTTTATTTTTGGCATGAGGAGTGCAAGATGTGAAAATCATAAGAAAAAGTAAAAGAAGAAAGCGATAATAAAATTAATATTTCCACTAAAGTTTTGGAAAATTAATATATTTGGATAATTTTAGTTAATTTCTAATTTAATTATGTAATAGTTAATTAATTATGATAATTTGCATGATCTTGAGAAAAATTTCGAAATTACAATAACATTTGGTGATGATAAGATACTATTGTAAATTTTATGAAAGTATTTTAATGTGTTTATAACATACTTGGAATATTAATTGAGTAATATTATATGTTATTTAATTCTTTTGTTAATATTTTTGAAATATTAATTGTTGGTGCTTGGAATTAAATTACCATGTTGTAATAACACGTACTCTAACTTGGGGTATCTTAAAATGTGGGGGTGTCTAGCTAAACTAGCTATACCAGAATTTTAAGAAAGGAATAGAATTGAACATAAAACAATAGTTTGTGTTTTTACTGGATATGTTTCAAACAGTGTTGCATTTAGACTTTTGATAACTGAAGATGCATGACCCTAAAACTTATGAAGAAATAATGTGATAATAACTGTTAATAGTCTGTTGATAATTTAAGTTAATGTGAACTATATAATTTGAGAAATCACGAAGTATGACTCTCTGTCTTGTCAGTATGTATAAATGTACAATATGAGAAAAGATTAAAATCGAATTATACTTGAAGCATGAGTTGTGGTATATCGTGAGATCAGAAAATTGTGATGTGATTATGTGGAAGATTTGGATATTTGAGTGCTTGGTGAGAAGTTGTGAAAACTATTAAAATAGTTTTATTATTCTCTAAATGACATGAAAAACAAACTTGATTCTTGGCATGAGATTAATAAAATGCACTTAGTCTTTATGTGGAATTCTTAAGAAATTTAATTTCTTTAATGAAGAGCCATTAAAGAACACCTTGTGACTCTAGTGTGTGTGCTTGGTATTGCACAAAATTGAAGATGCCGTAATCATTGATAGTGTAATGAATTGTACTCGACACGATGTTGAATATTTCATTAGTAGACTTAGCGGATATATACGCATAATCCTTCATAAGTTCATTGGAATGCATTGTCACGTCCGAATGAGGTATTTAAAAGGAACGAGTTAATATATATGTACATTTTTCCGATAATCCTAATGTTTTTGAAGGATATTGTGATGCTAATTGGGTATCTCGCTAATGATGAAACAAGCTCCATGAGTGGATATGTGTTTACTTTAAGTGGATAAGTTGTTTCTTGGAGATCTGCAAAACAAACTTGTAATTATTAAATCTATTATGATATCTGAATTTATTGCATTAAATTGAGCAGTGGTGAGGAATTTATTGATGCATATAATATTGTGGTCTAAACCAATTCCTTCCTTCATATCTACGCATTGTGATTCTCAAGTCAATCTATTGGAAGAGTAATGAACCATGTGTATAATGGAAAAATGAAGACGTATCGTTTGAGATTTCCATGGAAATTTGAAAGGTCTGCGAAAAGAACTTGGATCCGATTACAAAGGGATTAATTAAAAGAGAGTGCAAGAAGCATCCGGAGGGATGGGACTATTGCCGATATCTTGAGTAAGTAATGTCTGCGATGGAAACCCAACCCATGTGATTGGAGATCCCATGAATTGGGTTCATAGGTAACAACAAGTCACGTAATTACTTAATTATAGCTTTTCTGATTATTTATATCCCTTCTTGTGTGCATGTGGTGTTTCTTGACAAATTGTGAAAGGATGAATCGTTTAGATTCTTAATGAAACTCATAGCCCTAAAGGGTGGTGTATGTCGAGATACATTTGATGGGTTCACCTATATAAAGGTGGAAGTGTGTAGCCTTCTATGAGAGTCCTTGGCAAACTCTCTAGAGCCTTTATGAAAATCATTTAGGATTTAAGATATGTGTGCAAGCTCAATTGATTGTATGATTGATAATAGGTTCAAGAATTTAATTCACCTATAATCTACAATCATGAGTTCTTAAAATGTCGATTCAAACCATAAGGTATCGACATTATGTATCTAAAATTCATTGCCCTTCTCACTTCCTTTTATTTTTTCTCTCTTTGATAATTTTGGATCATGTGGGGATTTGATTATTCTCCAAAATTTACAGAACCCCATAGAGTTAATACTCTAAATTCGTTTTACCTTTTAATGAGCAATTCCCAACGTTAATGTGTCTAACATTACGATTCCTTATAAATATCACTATTATTCTTCTTAGTATGAGTGATATATCATTATTATCTTCTTCTTCTCTAACAAGAAATCGCCTTTTGTTCTTCACATAATATAATGCTCTGGTTTATTTTCTTACACAAATATATACTACATAAACTACACGATCGGAGACTTCGTAGATTGAATCTGGAGAGTGACTGAATCATCGGTTTATTATATCGATTGAAATGAAATCACTTTTTTGGGACGATGAATTACGCTATTATTTTGTAAATGATCTATATTTGTTATTAAACTAACTACTTTATTTTATTATTATTATTATTATAAGTAGACAAACGTATCAATCAATTATCAATATATTTATTTTAATTTATAAATGATGTTGTTGAGTCTACTTAAAATGAGAATTGACATATTTTATTAACAATATATAAATGATGGCACATAAAAAAGAATTGCATTAAAATCTGAAAAAGGATGGTCTCTTAACATATTCCTTATATTTGTTACTTCATTTACGCATTTTAATTATTTTTTTTCCTAAGCAAACCTTGATAAGGTTATGTTGTGCTTATGATGTGGGAAAGAAAGAAAAGGTTTTTGAGTATGTTTAATTAACTAGAAAGTTGAAAGGAAAAATACTAGATTAAATAAGGAAAACGATTTAAATAATGCAAAAATAAAAGGAACTTGATCTAATGGTATATTATTTTTGCTAATTTTTAATCACTGCCAGTTAAGATTTAAATATAAGACCTACTTCCCGCTTCAAAGAAATCCTAGTCCACCAACTTAGCTAAAGATTTAGTGTTATAATTGTATATTTCTTCTGTAAATTATTGTCCTATTTGAACATCCCAAAATCTTCCGTCTTTTTAGAGTTTTTAGCATCCTATTTCTTCTTCTTTTTTTTTTTTATAATTATAAGGAGTATCTAATTTAATCAATTAAATTTTTTTAATCATACTACTATTTACCTTTGTACAGTCCAACTTTTTAACATAAGATTCCGGTCAGGGTCTACGTAATTCGTTTTTAAAAGGTACTTACTTGCAAAAGATGGATTAATTTAAGAAAGCCTGAACCTGATTTGACCTAAGGCGGACCAAGTATTAGGCCTGATCTAAAGATGATCAGCCTAACTGGACCAGTGCATAAGGATTATAAAAGAAGGAAAGATGAAGTAGCAAAACTGATGATAATGTTCACTTACTAGGCCTAGTCATAAGATACCAAAATAAAAACCTGAGCGCAGTCATGTTTATGTTTCCCTCTAATTTTCTTTTTCCCTTTGGCAGGTTTATTTCCCTCTAGTAATATTTATAAATAAATTTGACATGAAATCAATTATAACAAACAAACAAACCCTCACTATAATTTCCCTCCTTCCCATCCATGAGCTCCAAGCCCAGGTGAGGTCTCACATATAACGTAATCTTCGTTCTTAGATCACCACGTTCACCTCTAATTGCAGAATCCGATACCATCAACGGTCTTCGATACGAAACCCCACTCAGCACATCAGTTGTCTTTTTTGAGAGAAGGGAATAGTCTCTGGCCCCCTTAGCAAATTTTGTTTTGAATCCAGATTTTTTTTTTTGTTGAGTTTTCATCTGGGTATCTCTTCAATTTACATATTATTCATGATTTTTGGTGGGTATTAGTTGCAATGGTAACCGGTGGGAGTCATCCAGAAAATGGGGAAAAGAACCCATCCGCAATTTCCAGAGGTGGAGCAACCAGGTCATGGCGCCCAACCGTTTCTAGCCAATCGGTGTCAACTAGTGGCAGCGCTGGGTCTCCTTCAAGCCGGAATGAGGTGGCCATGGCAACTCCCGCCAGCGAGAACACTTTTCTTAGGTTAAATCACCTTGATATTCACGGTGACGATGCTGGATCTCCAGGAGCTGCTAGGTGATCTTTTCCGTGCCTGAATATTTTGTGGTTAATTAAAGAATTCCCAAATTTAATACTGGGTCTTGAATTAAAGTTCCTTTGACTATTTCAAGCGAAATTGACAGTTTCATTAACTAGTTTGGTTGCTGTATAAACTGTTGGAATTGGTTATCACTCTAGCTGTCAAGCATACACTTAGACAGGCCACTTGTTTATTTTTGTTACAACTTTGGAATTATTTCAGTTGCTTGTTAATTTGATGCTGTTTTGACTTAAATTTGGGCCTTTACTTAAGCTTAATATTTTGCTAGCAAATTGTTGATGGTTTTCACATGGCACTCATTAATTATGTCTGTCATGTGGGCGGGCATGAATTTTGCAAATTGTGCTATATCTGTTCTTGTATTGCTTCTTTTCTAGCTAACAGCTATTGGTTTGTATGTTTACTACCTTATATGACTAATCACCAGTTACTAAACAGTAATAGGAAGAAAAAAAGAGGTCAACGTGCCGTTGCAGGGGATAAGAGTGGTAGAGGACTCCGGCAATTTAGCATGAAAGGTGTGTGGACATTGTCATATCTCAGGTTTTGGTGCTGCTTTTGCTCATTTCTAGAAATGGGGTTACCTCTGCAACTAAATGGATATCAATGGAATTACACTGTTATTATTTCTCATTGCAATAGTAGTTTTTAGAATGTTTTTAGCATATAGATGATGCCTAACTGACAGCCTTCATACTGATTACGGTATGTTTTGCCTCTTATTGTGCATAGTGTGCGAAAAAGTGGAAAGCAAGGGCAGAACTACTTATAATGAGGTCAGCCGCTTTCTAGAATTTCTGTTTTCATTTACAATCATGTGTGAAATTTACTGATGCTGATGTTGTTGACTCTATTTGTACCGGATATCAATATATCTCAGGAAAATGCTTTTCTTTTGTGGGAGAGGGGGTTGGGGGAGGGTCCTTTAGTAGATAGTTCTAATACTCCCTCCATGAGTCCCATTTACAAAAAAAAAAAATTGTTCCAGAAAAATAGTCTTCTTTTAATTAGTGATATTATAAAATGATATAATATCCTCAATTTTAACAACACAATTTCACTACCATGCCACCATTACTAAACTAAAAACTCATTATATTTAAGGATAAACATGGAAGAAAAATAAATCCTTAAAATTTGCAAATTTTGCAAATGAGATTCTTTTTGTGTGGAATGAAGAGAGTATTATTTATTATCTAATCATCCATAAAGGATCATGGGTATAGAGTTAATGATGCTGGAATGTCTTTCTGCTTTTAATAATAATCACCAACTAGTAGAGGAGTAGGTAAGGTGAGAATGAAACTGCTTGAGAGATTAGAGGTCAGGTTAATAATATTTTTGAAAGTAACTACTCGCCAAAGATAGAGAACTATTTCCTACAACTTGGGTTTGGGGACTAACAAAGAGAATGTGTCCATGGGAAAATGATTTTCCATGTATTGTCTTATCAAATCAACTCATGTCATAAATAGTAGTTCAACATATGCCTCTTGATATAAAGATATGCTAACTCTTGATATTCAATAAGTGCAGTACTATGAAATAGCTGGTATGGAGGAATATCCATTGGGATAGAATCGTGATTCCTAATTGATGAGCTTGCAATCATAAACTATATATCCAAAGTTAAGGTTTTCCCCATAAAGCTAAAGCCAAACAAATGGCCATTCAGGAGGATACTTTGAGGAGGCAAATGGGTCCTTTAGGGTACTTGGGTCTTGGAGGTAGAGTGGGGACTATTCTTTGAGATGGATGAGCCATAATATAGCAAGGTGTTCTTAGTATTTTTTTATCCCTTACAAGAGAGGGGGATGGGACTTTTCCTTGGAAAAACATATTTCACATTGGGACCCCTTCGAAATTATCTTTTTTGCTTGGTGGAGGCAGAAGGGTGATTTTGGCTCTAGATAATTTGAGTAGGAGGTTCTTGGTTAATTGGGGTTGCATGTGTTAGATGATTGCAGAGACTTTTTTGTTTGTTGTTGCATTGTGGGGTTACTATAGACCTTTTGTGCGTATGCTCACTTTTTTAGTATGGTCAATGGTGTTGGTGATGCCGAGATTGTGATTGATGTTCTTGGGGCATGGCATCCTGTTGGGTTTAGGAAATCAATGTATTAGACAAAGATGGGAGTTGTCTCCTCATTGTTTGTGCTGAGCCTTTTGGAGGGGGAGGAATGACAGATCCCTTAATGATAAGAGGAGGTCTATTCTGCAGCTTAATTATCTTCTAGTATATTTTGTTCTTTTGGCTTGATGGTGTTTATATCGTGGATTTTTAGAGTGAGTTCGTGCTGGGTTTATATTGTAATTTTTTTTTAATAGGCTCTTGTGATTTGTATTGGCTTGTGAGATGAGTTTTTTTTTTATACGAAGTTCATTGTGATGTACAACCTATGTATTTTTTTATCCTATCTTTTTGATTGAATAAATCTTGTTTACATGCGTCTCATCCCCCTATCTGGTGGTCTTAATAAATTTACATATAAAAGATAATCAAACTTCTTAGTGGTGGTGGCATGATAATGAAATTATGATGACAATATTGAGGACATGGTGTTATTTTATACTACTATTAATATAAAGAGGATTAACCCTATGTTTTTATGTTAGCATGTGGGTGGATATGCAATATAGTCCAAATACTAAGAATTAATAAGCAGAATGATTGTGCAATCTATATTGTTTATAGATCTTACACCTGTTTTGATCCTTAAACATCTATCTTCTGTTGTAATAGCCAAATTAGAGATGTTAAATTGTTATACAGGTTGCAGATGAACTTGTAGCTGAATTTGCTGATCCTGGCAATAGTCTTTCATCTCCAGACCAGGTTTGTTGTTGTCCAGAGTTTGCAGATAATAATTTAGTTCATTCATATTCAAACCTATGATTTAAGTATTCAGTGTAAAAAATTAAGATTTCCTTTTCTGTTTGAATTATATGTCACAGCAACAATACGATGAGAAAAACATTCGTCGAAGGGTATATGACGCTCTGAATGTTCTCATGGCTATGGATATTATTTCCAAAGATAAAAAGGAAATACAATGGAGGGTCTGCCTCGAACTAGCTTGAATGATATTGAACAATTGAAGGTTTCTCTCTCTCTCTCTCCCCCCCGACCACACCTCAACCACCACTACCTTTTCTTTTCCTTTTTATGAAGTTGTAGCTTGCAGGGAATCAAATGTTGAATCTTTAATTAACTTACCAGTTACCATAAAACAAGAAGAAAAAAAGGGAATTGTTTTAAATTGTCTGAGCTAATTCTATTCCGTGATTGTGGAATATGTAGAGTGAGCGTCTTGGACTGAGAAATAAAGTTGAAAAGAAAGCAGCTTATTTGCAAGAACTAGAGGAGCAAGTAAGAATTGTGTTTAGAATTGGTATGCTTATCTGCTATATTTTTTTCTGTAAAGAAACTACAGCTAGAAACCATTTTCATTGTGGTTTTAAAATGAACATATTTCTTGTGGATTATGTTTACTATCTGTCTTTTGCTAATGTTATCTTTCCTCCCACCAAGTATGTAGGTCTTCAGAACCTTATACAACGCAATGAGCAATTATACAGCTCTGGAGATGCTCCTAGCGGAGGCGTGGCCTTACCTTTTATATTGGTGCAGGTAGAATTGATTGGCGAATTCTTTGTTTTGCTTTGTGGTTCCCAAGATTTTACCTTTTATATTGTTGCAGGTAGAATTGATTAGCAAATTCTTTGTTTTTCATTGGTTCTTCCTACGATACTAAAATCTATTTGAATAGTTGCTCAACTGTCTCATAGTGGTTATTTGTATTAGAAGGTGGTTGTTGTAAGAATGATACTTCTTGATATGGTTCCTAGGTAGGCAAAAGTGGAATTTTATTGTTTCACGTTTTTCGTTATTTTCCTTTCATGAGTATGCAATTGCACACATATTGATGAACCACAGATGTTGAGACCCAAAAATAGATGCATATTAAACTATCAAAATGTTTTTGCCATCTTATTGTAGAATATAATTTCTTTAGGTTTTAGAGATAATACATTTTGAGACTCAATTCCTTCGAAACATCTTCTATGCTCTTCATTGTGAGAGTTTTTGTGTGTTGGCTTGTTGGGACCCTTCTTGGGGAGGTCATAACTAATTGGAGCCAGTCACATTTCACCCGCAAAATTTGGTATAAATGGGTATTCTACGTATCAGATGCGAGAGTGGGAGAAAGGTTGGTATAGAAATATACTTAACATGATTGAGCTTTCGCCATACTTCTCTGTTTTGGTTAGGTTAGATGAACTTCAATGGCATCCCAGCATATTTGAAGTTCAACCCATCACCAATATCTGTTATAATTGGGGTTGTTGGAACTTGGAACCACTTTAGTAGTTTGCTTTATAGTGGCAGGAATTTTGAGAGCTATTCTGGAAAGACTAGCTTATCTATCCAACAGAGGTTCAGGCATTCATTTGATAGTTAATCCTCTACTATTCATTGACATGTAATTATTTGTGTGCTGTACAAGGAAAATCATCTTCTCTCTTTCATGTATGTAGTATACATCTAGCTGGAAGAAGCTGGAAAACCCTTAGTTAGAGTCCCTTGGAGGATCTCTGTCTAACTTGCACTCTGCTAATTTGATTATCTTTGGCTATTTTCACCTCTTCGTATGACTTTAGAGGTCTTTTCCATGCAACATTAGTTGAGGTTCCTGTTATTTACTGTTTTAGGAGGAGATTTTGTTTTCTTTTCATAGTTAGTTTAATTGAGGTGCAGTGCACTTATACACTTGCTTGGAGACTTGTTTACTTTCCAGTTAGGGGTTGCACTTGATTGGGCTTTCTGTGAGAAGACGTGTTTTTTAATCTAATTCTTGATCCATTTAAAAATGGATAATTTTACGTCGATTAAACTGCCTGCACAGATCTCGTACTCCTCACCATATACCTCTGACGGAGATCTTCAGAAACACTATATCTTGCTATTTCTTAAGAATCATGTTGATGATTCTGTTTAGAGAGAACTTGAGAGATGACACATGGATGAATCTACTTCCATTATTTTTTTTAATGTTTTTCTTTTCCTTTTTTGGTTCTCTAAGGTTATTCGTAGCACATTGGATTTTTCTGTTTATGGTGTTACTTACTGCTTCAGTGACTAAGTATGAAAGATTGTGATCAACAGTTTTTAGTATCATGAGTTGTACTTGCAGCAATGAGCCTACTAGGTAATTCTGTTGATGAGTTATAGTCCATTGCCTTTACTAAGTTCAGATTGCTCTTATGAGTGATAGTTTAAATTAAAGTTCTTGATTTGAAATCATACAAGTACTACTTATTATCTCCAAATTAGCTGGCCTACATGTCCTATTCGTTTATCTTAAGCCATGTGCAGCCTTAACAAGGCATGCAAGTATAAAGAAGCCTTCTGTATTCTTGAATGTTTGTTGCTTGAGCTGCTGTGTGATTACATGACAGTTCCAGTAACAGGCTGACCTCATAACTAGAATGCATGCAAGTTGCTCAGAGGAATCGGTCTCTGATTTTTCATTTAGCATCACATACCAAGAAATTTACCATTATGTGCTTGCCTCTAGTACCACATAATATTTTCGTACTAACGTAAAATGTTGTGTGTTACAGTTTTTAAATTTTACTAGGTTTTCTTATGGTATTATAATAAATGTTCTAATCGTTTCTGAATTTGAAACTGTAGACTCGTCCTCATGCAACTGTTGAGGTGGAAATATCAGAAGATATGCAACTGGTGCATTTTGACTTTAATAGGTGAGGAGACTAGACCCTAAATCATGCATTCTGAAATTGGTTCAATTCCAAAGTAATGATGGAACATTGGGATCAATTACTACAATAAAATGCAATGATTAAGAGAAGGGATTCATAAAAAGGATTATGTGCCCATTTCTTGATTTCAATCTTCACTTCATAGTCAGCTAATCAAATTTTATCTATATGGTACTAATATGTTTATTGCTTTGTCTGACTGCATTTAGTTTGTTTACTGATTACAGAACATCCTTTAGCTAATAGGTTGTTGGAATTTTGGAATCACAGCCTTTTTAAAATGATAAATATGTTATCTCTTTGCCTGACTTCATTCTTTAAACCATTAAACTAATGCAGCACCCCTTTTGAGCTCCATGACGACAATTATGTTCTCAAGGCTATGAAAGTTTGTGAAAAACCACAGGGCGATGACACGGCACACAATTTCCCTGCAAATGGAGGTGAAAGCTCCAGCATGTTCCAACCGCAAATTGTTCACCCTTCCAGGTTAAGCATGCCACCAGGCAGGTCAGCCACCTCACCTCCCCTTCCTGGAATACTCAAGGCCCGAGTTAAGCATGAGCACTAGTCTCGAAGTTACAACTAGAGCTACCCTACCCTACCCTACCCTACCCTACCCTATGTCATATAATCAATCTATTATTACATCTGTATATTGTGTACAATATCTTGCCAGATGTGTGTTGCTCTTCTTGCAGGCTTCTTCTTCACCATAATGCCCTGTTGAATGCATGGGAACTGGGAGGCGGTGAGCAGATATTTAGTTGTACTTGTACTATATTCCTCAAGGGGTGGTTCTGATTCTCGCATATTCTCTGTTTTACCTAACTATGATAGGCTATTGTAATTCGTCAGATCATTCATCTTCTGTTCTGTTGGTTCCTCACGTAGTAGAACAGAAGTTTATGTTTCCGACTTGTAGACTGTTCAGCTGCGTACAGAATCATGAAACTTATTTAACAGAAATCTTTGTTGCGTGTGTTAGGCCGCTCACGTTCTATTGTTTGTTGCAAGCTTTTAGAAATATAAGTGGTTATTGACCTAGTAACGTTATTAATATATAATATTAATAATTAATAAAATTTTAAAAAATCTTGATTTTTATAAATTAAAATATAATAAAATTGAATTATAATATTATTAAAAGTGGTTAGTTTTAATATTAATTTTTTGTGGAACAAATAAAATATTAAAAAATAATTAAAATTGATTTATTGGGTCAGCTAAAATTGATTGAATTATCGGTTTGATCGGTGGTCCAACCGAGTTTTGACTAAAATTAGTTTATTGATTTAAACTAGATTATTCCGATTTTAACCGGTCTAATTCGGATTTTAAAAACATGGTTTGTTGATTAAAATGGGAGGAATTATGAACTTTGTTCCTAGTTAGTTTGAAGAAAGAATGGGTGGCGTATTTGATCCGAATGAAACAAAAGTGAATTTGGGCCAGCCTGTGTCTAGACTCTGGACTCTTTATCTCAACTTTAAAGAAGAGTAGTTTTGAAAAAAAATATGCTGATCTTTACTACACAGAGTATCTGACATTTAGAAAATAATTACACTATTATTAAGACTCATAAAAATTTACATAATTAATACACTTTCTATATTTATTTACAATATTAGTACAATTAGGATTCCTTAATTTAGAGAATTAGTATAGGATTCAATTCATAATAATAAGGAAACATAAAATCAAGCGAAATAACTACCATAATTAATAATTCAAATTCAAATATCTTAGATCTAACAAATAAAACAAATTCAAATTCAAAAATAATAATTAAAATTCAAATATTCAAAGTTTGGCAACGTCATCTTCCTCCTCCTCTTCGCCGGTCATCTTCCTCCTCCCCTTCGCCGCCGCTTAAACACCGTGGACGCCGGCCATCTTCCTCCGCTTCACCATGGACGCCGGTCATCTTCCTCCGCTTCACCATGGACGCCGCCGCTTCAACACCATGGACGTCGGCCACAGCTGCCATTATGATGAAGGTTGATTTAGTCCAAAAATTAAAAAGAGAAAAAGACATTTTTTAGTGCAGTTGGTATCCAAATATTTATACAAAGGTAACCATTTTAGTTTTGTGGGTAACCAATAGAAATTTCGGTCTTTGTTTGGTAACCAAAACTTTCAAAGGTAACAATTTTAGTTTTGGTTGGTTACATTTGTATAAGGTTTAATTCTATCAAGATTTATGAAAAAAAAATCTATAATAGATTTTTATAATTAATTAATACCCAATAAAAGCTGAATTGGTTACCTTTGTATTAAGGTTTGTCTACTAATGCATTATAAAAAAAATCTACAATAATTTTTTTTAATTAATTGGTAACCCAATAAAATTGAATTGGTAACATTTATATAAAGTGTTATCTACCAATTGCACTATTAAATAAAAAAATCTATAATAGATTTTTTAAAAATAAATTAGAAACCTAATAACACTGAATTAGTTACCTTTGTATGAATGTTTGATTACCATCATCCAGTATTCATATCCGCCATGCATACACCACTTCGAATCTTCATACCCACCTCCATTTTGACCTTCATTTTGAGAAAATTACCGAGAGATATCTGATTGGTTGACTTCATAAATATATATATATATATATATATATATATATATATATATAACCTTCATTTTATAATAGCATGGTGTTGTGTTTGGCGGTGGCGGGGAGGTTGGTGGTGAGTGGGTCGGCGGATAAAAGTATTTGTGTGTAGAGGAGGGAGGAGTGTGGGGACCACGAGTGCTTGAATGTCTTGTGACGGGCATGTTGGTAGGTGAAGTGTTTGCCCATTGAGGGGGAGGATCATGATGCAGATTCTCGTGATGATGAGGTGGGAAAGAATCGACGATGGAGATTGTATAGTGGGAGCTTGGATAAGTCTGTGAAGGTTTGGAGAGTATAGAAAGAATATTGAATGAAGAAGAAGGGTGATGACTAACTCCATTTGTTATAAATGAGGAGAGAGAAGAAGTAATTGGTATAACTAATCCCTAAATTAAAGAATTTTAATTGAATACTAATTTCCTAAATTAAGGAATCCTAATTGCACTACTATTGTAAATAAATATGAAATTCTAATTGAATACTAATTTCCTAAATTAAGGAATCCTAATTGCACTACTATTGTAAATAAATATGAAAATATATTAGTTGTGTAAAATTTTTATGAGTGCACTATTGTTGTAATTATTTTTAAAAATGTAATAGAATGTGTAATATAATATGCATGTGGAAATAAAAAAAAATGGAATGCTAAAAGATAGAAGGGCCCATTTTTGTGAGGGAGAGAGTAGTAGTAGGGTAACGTTGGATTGGGTTGGGCCGTTGATAAGGTGGGTGGGTATAAATAGAGATTAGTCGTCCAGGGGGCATGCATATCCCAAGCAAATAGGACTTTAATTGGCGTGGTACGAATATGCCCACGTGCACCCCTCCATTCTATCACGTGATCTAATTACTTTTCATTGGTATATATGCAGTTCGATTGCTAGCTGTTGGTACTTGGTACTGCATGTGTTTGTGAGGAAGAGAAATTGCATCTCTCATCTATGTCTCTCTCTCTCTCTCTATATATATATATATATATATATATATATATATATATATATATATATATATATATACACATACATATTACTTGTCTCAATCTCTATTATTGAATTAAAATATCATTATATATATATATGCATTGCTATTTGACTAATTAATTAATAATAATTATTTCTAAACAAGAGTTATTAAAATTTTCTTTTTTGTACTACTGTGCTTGAGATATATTGATATATCAGTGGAGTGGAGTGAACAAGCTAGCTAGTACGGAAGGTGCTTTTGAATATATATTTTTATCTGCATTTGCACCTGCACCTCTTCAATTCCTTTCCATTCCAAACAGTACGTACGTACGTACAATATATATATATATATATATATGTTGTCGTATATTTTTTTACTTTAATATTTTAATTAATCTATTGGGCCTTTATTAGTAAACCATGAAAGTCTTTGAGGTTATCTTATTATTTTCTTTTTTTACTTATAAGGCCAAGATTCGATCAGGTGGAGTCGATCCTTTGGACATTTAATATCTATCATTTTGACTGCATGATGAAAAAAGCATATGTGGTTGACTAAAGAACACATGCCATGCATTAATGTGGATGGGATCATATGCTTAAGTGGCGGTGATAATATGATGATCAAAAGCGATGGATAAACTACATGCGATCGGCGAGAATCCATCGAGATTAAAGGGGGTGTGTCGGTAGTAGTAGTGGGTGGCACGATAATCCGAAGCAAAGAGTATAAACTTAGCGAGAAAGTCTTGCAAAAAGTGCGTTCTCATACACTTATTCATTCGTAATCACATAGACATAGAGATTTATTATTATCTCTCTCTCGATACACTTTAAGCGATATAGCCTCCATTTTCGATAAACCTTGTGAACACATTTCTTGACTCTCACGCTTTGAAATTATCCCCAAGCGGAGCCGTAGTCGAGCTTGTGGTGTTTATTGTGTTTACGTTGCGGGGATCGGGGCGTTTCGTGATTGGGGCGTGGCGAAAAGATCTTGGCGTTAACATTGGCGCGCTAGAAGGAGGGTTTTTTCAATCACAATTGTTTAACTTATTTGGGAAGATGATGAAGAGTAGAGATGGTACACGGAAAGGCGGCGATGGTATTGGTTCATCGCCCTCGTATTTCGATAAAGGACCGTGCAGGTCCTTACAAAAAGTGCTCACGAAAGCACGGCTTCTAAGCCTGACTTCGGGAGAACTTCGTCCAGAAGATCCGTGGTGGAGCAGACGGAAGTTGGTTTTCAATGATAAGGCGTGATCTGATCGAGGAGCGGGTAGAAGGTTCGCAGACCGGGACTCATCGCAAAGTGGTCGAAAGCAGAGCTACCAAGTTGGCGAGGATGGCGGAGACCAAGCGAGATAAGGCTTTGGAGGTTACATTAAAACAAAGGAAGATATAAGCCGAAACGGATGCTTGGTGAATGAGTTGAGGGCGAAGCATCTAGCCATATTCATTCGAAAGGCGGAGTAGGCATAAGGAGATACCGTCGGAAGGGTAAGGCCGGAACATTACATGCGTGTGTCGAGGATCATTCTCGCATGATGGGAGGAGATCGAGGAAGCGAGCGCCTTTGGCCTCGAAGAAGGCAGCGGCGATCGTTGGATCGATTCATCGCGACGATGAAAGGCGAAAAAGCGGTCGAGAGAAATTGTGCGAAACTTAGAAGGGAGATCTGAAACACAACCGTTCTCATCGTGAGGATGAGATTATGCATACTAATAAATCGAAGAAGTCCATGAGAAGCGATTGGGATCGGCGAGGAAAGGTCGATCCATTCCAAACTAACGTCGCTCGGAGAGAAGGAGATCTCATCCTGACAAGAAGGTGTTGATTTTACAGTAAGGGAGTTGAAAGAACTCAAAATAGTTAGTTTGAGGTCCAGCGGTGAAGGACAACTCTGGAAAGAAGGCGTCCCCTTTTTCCTCCGATATTCTCAAGGAGAAGGCAGATATTACCAAAAAGTTGCCTCGTATGGAAAGCTATGATGGGTCCGGAGATCCTTATGACCATAGTCAGGCGTTTGGCCATTAATGGATTACTATGACTTCTCAGCGATCTTTGTTGAGTGTCACACTTTTATCCGCGACTTTGAGAAAAGGCGCAAGAGCGGTGGATGGGGACTTTACCATCGGATTCGATTTCCTCGTGGACCGAGAACTTTGTGATAAGTTCCATGCACGTTTTGGAAACAATAGAAGAAGGGGAAAACTTCTGAGCTCTTTAACACAGTCCGTGATTTCACCATGAATCTTTAGGCGATATGTAAAGAGGTTTAGAAAGCGGTCGGTCGGTGTCCGATCTTAATGATCTCAATTTGTTGGTTTGTTCGAGAATGGGCTAGATCTGGTTAAATCGGAGAAATTGGTAAAGAAGTTAATGTTTCACCATCCGAAAAGCCTAGCGAAGCCTTGACAATGCGGAGGGCTATATTGTTGTAGAAGAGGCTATGAATAGTGCGAAGAATCCTTCTTTGAGCCAATTAAAGGAGGTGGAGGTTCCCAGGCGATGTTGATCGAGAGAAGAGTGGGAGGAATCAACGAGAGGCGGAAGGTAGTTCGAAGAAGTACGATGGCTTCGTGGGCGACAAAGCGACGATCGTACACTGTTTCTACTCAGAAGGTTAATAAGGTCTACACCCGATTGAATACGGAAAGGTCGATAATTTTGGATCGGATCGAAACCGGCCTTTCTTTGAGCCACCTCGTGATAATTCTGAGCGGGACACGGCGACCCTCGCATAAATCTTGTGGTTATCATCAAAATTGCTTTGGTCGTGACACTAATGAGTGTTGTAATCTAAAGGATTTTGTGGAGAACAAGATTAAAAGCGGCTTCTTGATTGATATATGGTGAGAAAGGACCGCCGGTCGTGAGTTATCAATCGTCTGCAGTTCAAGCGGTTCAAGTACCACCCATTCAAAATGCTCCCCATACCACCATGAGCAAGTCGTTGATGTAATAAGCTGGTGGAGTGCATTGGGAAGTTAGTAGGGAAGAAGAGGAGGTCTTATCTTGATTGGTCATATCGATGGCGAGATCTTTACCACAAGATTGACGAGGCCTTTTCGAGGAGCAGTTATATCATTTACGGATCACGGATTATCCTTGGAGCCCATCGAGCCGCGTGAAGGGCATTGGTGATCCACGTATAGTAGGCTCGATGGATGTAAACGCATGATGATAGATAATGGATCTTGATGGACATTCTTTATGCCCATGCTTTTCGGAGGATGCATCTCGATGGGCACAAAATGGAGGTTGGACGGGAGGCTCCTCTATATGGTTTGAATGACGACCGGTCGAAGTGGCGAGCCTTTATTGAACTCCGGTTATCTTGGCCACGGCCCTCGGCGAGTAGAGATAACTTTAAAAATTTATGTTGTGCATGTGGATTGACTTCTGGCGCCATTACGGGAAGACCTACGTTGTGACTCTTGTTTGTGACTTCCATCCACATTTCAAAATCAAATTCCCCACGGTAGCGTGGAGTAGGAGAGGTGATGGGTGATTTAGACTGGCGGCGATGTTATCGAATCTTTGTTATTTCATCCGGAATGGGGTTAGTAAGCGAAAAAAGGCGATGGCAATTGAGATCGAACCCTTCACCGAAAGCGGCTCGAACCCACTTGGTAATCCCATTTGGAGGGGCGGAGGAGATTGAGTTGGTCGTCGGAAAAGCCGAGACAAGCGGTGAGGATTGGTTCGGTCTGCTACGAACCTCTTGGACAAATCTTATGGAACTCTTACGATGTGTTATGTTGATATTTTTGCATAGAAGCCACAAGACATGCACAGAGTTAAGCGAAAGGTTCTTTGAGCATAAAGCGGAGATAGATCCTTGAAAAAGCGGTTAAATCGGAAGAAGGCGGATATTTGCTCGAGGCGTCGAAGATCATCGATGAAGAGGTTGCGAAATTGCTAGGCTGGCGACTTCATATCTGAGATTGATTACCCAGAATGGATAGCAAATGTAGTGTTGGTGCGAAGCATAATGGAAAGTGGCGGGTTTGCATCGACTACAGAGCCTCAACAAAGCTTGTCAGAAGGACTTTTATCCTCTACCCCATATCGATCGACTCGTGATGCCACTTGGGGTATGCATTACTAAGTTTTATGGATGCTTTTTGGGTTATCATCAAATATCCATGTCTGAAAGAAGACATTCCAAAGGCGGCGTTCATTACACAGTTCGATGTATGCGTACAAAAAATGACTTTTGGCCTCATTAATCTTTGGAGCTACCTACGAAAGGATGATGAACTTCATCTTGATGGCGGTGAGGGAGGAACATGGAGGTTTATGTAGATGACATGATCGTGAAGAGTATGCAAATTGAAGCATTTGGGCGACACGGAGGAGTGCTTTCAAACTATTAGTTATATCGTCAACTGAGACTTAACTTGACCAAATGTACTTTCGGCCTTGGTCTGCGGAAAAAGTTTTTGGGTTATCTGGTCGATCGGAGGGGCATCGAGGCCAATCCGGAGAAGATCCGAGGCCATTCTTGACATGAAGACTCCTCGGTCGTTCAGGGCGTTCGGTTGTCGGTTTGGTAGGGATTAAACTTTGAGGAGGTTAAATCGCCAAATCTGCGGAGAGATGCCTTCCTTTCTTTGACACATTGAAGGGCCAGAAGAATGCGAAGATGTTCAGTGGACTTGGTGTGAAGGCGCTTTCAGAGTATAAAGGCGTATCTGTCTTGGCTCCTTTATTGGTAAAGCACGTCCAGCCGAGAGACTTTATATTTGTACCTTGCGGCAAGTTCCTTAGCGATTGGAAGCGGTGTTGGTTCGGAGATCGGTGGGAAGCGACATCCGGTTTATTATATCGACCCGTCTGCGAGATCTTTGAAACCGGTATCAAACATTGAGAAATTTGCCTTTGCCTTAATAATTGCCCGTAGAAAGCTTGGCGATATTTTCAAAATCGACTCTGAGTGATACTGCGGATCGACCGTTGAAGAAGGTGATGGGCAAGCCGAAGGTCTCGGGCGGACTAGCGGCGTGGACTATGGAGTTATCGATTTTTTATCGAGTATCGTCCCGAAGCGCCATCAAAGGCCAAGCCACAGGTGACTTTATGGTAGAATGCTCGTTCACCAAAAGCGGATCTTGAGTTCTGGGAAGCTGAATCTTCTTCGATCGGCGGTGGCCGTTCTTGACGAGTCGAGAAGGCGTGGGCGCGTATCACGAATGGATCCTCTACGATGGTTGTTAGTGGGCGAGAATTATTTTAATAAGTCGGAAGGATTCAAAGTCCAATGAGCCATCGATTCGGGTTTAAAGCAACGAACAATGAAGTTGAGTCTGAAGCGGTGTTAGCGGTGTCCGATTGGCAAAAGAGTCTCGAAGTCAACGATTGATTATCTATAGTGATTCTCGGTTGGTCGTTAAACAATTATCGGGAGATTATGAAGCTCGTGGAACCCGAATGATCAAATATCTGGCGGAATTAAGAGACCAACTTCAATTTTTAAACCGTATGTGAGTTTGAGTATAGGCGTAATGACAATTCAAATGCTTAGATGCATTGTCGAAAGTAGCCCTCTGATCTGAGATGTTTTTCACGGATCGGTATATTTGGAAATTTTGCGGCTGACGAGTGTTGACCTGAAGCGATGATGTGTATCGAGCGAACGAAGCATTGGATGACCCCTACATTGAGTATTTGGCGGATGGCGTCCTTCGCTTGGATCAAATCTTTGTGAAAGAAGATTAAATCTGAAGAGTACTAATTTTAGTCTTATTGATGGGGATCTCTGTCGATTGGCATTTTCTCACCATTGTTGAAATGTTTGGTTCCGTCAAGGCCAAAGTATGCTCTTGGGAGGTTCAATGAAGAATTTCTTGGTGATCGTATGGTACGCCAAATCTTTGGCTCATAAAATACTTGACAAGGATACTATTGGCCTCTGATTTTCAAAGAAGCTACTGAGTATGTCGAGAAATCACGAAAAATGTCATTTCGATAGTGGGTCCCATCGATCGACCACCGGAAGAGTTATACTCGATTTTATCTCTATACCCTTATTTATGCGGGGGTGGATATATTGGGGCCAGATTACCTAAAAAGCTAAAAGGTCGAGTTAACTTAAATGCATGAATTCTTATTGATTATATGACTAAGTGGGTAGAGGCAAAACCACTTGATTCGATAACGAACGAGAGTGTCTAAAGTTTATAAAAGAGTGCATGGTGTTTAACCGGGATCCCTAAGGTATTGATATCGGACAACGGACGCTCGGTTAAATGGGTTCAAAATTTGAAGAATTTTGAATGATTTGGGGATTGACCTGAAGACTTACGTGGCTCATCCACAATCGAATGGACAAGTCGAAGTGACTAGCGGAATGACATTAAGCGGAATCAAGCGTAGATTGGATGAAGCTAAGGAAGATGGCGGAAGAATTGCTTTGAAGCGTCTTTGTGGGCATCTGCAACTACACGAGGACTACTACGGGAGTTAAGCCCTTAGATTAGCTATGAATGCGATGCCTTAGTCCCGTCGAAATCGGATCTCAAGTCTTGGGTAACTTCGATTTAAAGAAATTTACAACGACGAAGGATGAAAGTTAACTGGACTGCTTAGGCGAAGTCGAGAGGAAGCTTTAATCAAATTGGTACGCTTATCAGCGAAGGGTGGCCAAGCATTATAACAAAGGAGTCGAACTTCGTAGATTGAGTGGGAGACTTAGTTCTTAGAAAGCCAAAACCTACGCCTCAAAACAGGGAAAGCTAATCTTAGAATTGGGAAGGGCCATATGAGGTGATCAAAGTACCAAAACCAGTACTTATCGGTTAAAGGCACTTTCGATGGTTAGAGATCAAGAATACTTGGCATCTTTGGCGGGCTTGAAAATATTTTCAATAAAGATTAAGTCGGTTCTGGGAATGCATACCACGATT
This sequence comes from Panax quinquefolius, assembly GCA_020205615.1. NCBI lineage: Eukaryota > Viridiplantae > Streptophyta > Magnoliopsida > Apiales > Araliaceae > Panax > Panax quinquefolius. The sequence continues at coordinate 19,150,688 of CM035171.1, forward strand.
GTTTGTTATTAATAAAGGTCACTTTTCATAAATAATCATTGGTCTATTTGTCCAGATGGTCACTTTATGGTGTAAGGAGGTATGGTAGGACTCATTGGCCATTCGATGGTAGCCCAGGTCCTTTTGATCTATATTGATCTTATCGAGGGTAAGTAAGTCGATGGTCCTATTGTCCAGGTCATTGGTCTATTGTCCCATTCGATGGTCACTATGGTGTAAGGAGGTATGGTAGGACTTCATTTGGCCATTCGATGGTAGCCCAGTCCTTTTGATCTATATTGATCTTATCGGGGTGGTAAGTCGATGGTCATTTATTCGTCTGTCTGTTGTCCAGATGGTCACTATGGTGTAAGGAGGTATGGTAGGACTCGGCGGCCATTCGATGGTAGCCCAGGTCCTTTTGATCTATATTGATCTTATCGGGGTGGTAAGTCGATGGTCACTATTGATCCTTATATCTTGGTTCTTATATATTTGTCATCCAAATTTACCTCCTCACATATGGTGATCTCACTCTTGATGCTCTTAGATGAGTATACATTACTTTATTTTGTTTAAGTGTTGAGTTCATTCATTCGATTCGATTAAGTTGAATCTGTCAAGTAAAATTGAATTCATTTCATTTCATAAGTTAAGCTGTTATATGCCATATCTAATTCACTAGTTGGGTTCGACTTATTGATACTAAATTATTGACAAGAAATTGATCAAAACATAAAGTCATAATCAAGAGCGATTAAAGATTTATCAATAATATAAAATGCTCGTTCATTCAAGTCGATCATAAATTAATTACATGAACATAAAAAGCTTAAAGTAGTTAAATTATTGCATAGAACAAAAACATAGCGGATATTCGAGCACCGCCTTCATCATCGGAGTTGAAGCGATCTTGGGTCCAAATGAAAGCGGTAGATAGCTTTTCTTTTCCTCGCTCTCGGCGATCCTCATACCCCTCAAGAGTATACCTTCATGATCTCGACATTGAGTTAAATCCAGAGTCCACAGTAGTCACTTTGAATCTGCTTAGGAGCTCTTGATCGAGCAGGGCTTCGTCCCTCAAGATCCTTTATTTTATGGCGGAGCTTGTGACGTTTGGCCTTATGCCTTCGGGCTTCGTCTTGAGCCTTCGTCTCAGCCTCACCAAGTTGTATGACTAAGCTTCGATTGGCTGAAGAAAACTCCTCATTTTTTGCCTTCAGGAGTAAGTTTTCTTGACGAAACCAAAGATTCAGTCGATCGAGTTTGTTGGTGGCTTGAGACCTTGACCCGACCCGTCCTAAAGTGGCCCTTAATTAGTCATCGGATGTCTTGAAATCCATCTTAGCCCGATCTAATTATGTTTGAAGGCCGTTGATGGTATAAAAAACATCTTCACGGCCAAACTCTTTCTCGGTCCAGGTCGATTTCAACATATTTATCTCTTGTCGCATGAAATCTTCCTCGGCCTCTCCATTTATGTGTCTCGGGCCTTGATCGTCCAAGAAAACGACGATTAACTGCATATTTTCAAAATATTCAAGTCGAATGTCCAAATATTGAAAAAAAAAGAGAGATATAGAGGAAGAAGAGATTGTTATTTACCTTAGCGAATAACTTCATCCCTCGTCGAGAAGATTTCCGTCCCGTATGATCAACGAGCCGGTGGTCGTCGATTATTCGACGAAAGCTCGAAGAGGTCGAAAGGGAAGTTGGCGTTGAACACAGGCCCACGGGTTGGTGATCCCACACCTCGGCGTAGTAACTTTGACTGAAGGGCCAAGATCGTTCGGGAGAGGTCTCGGTCTTTCGGGAGAGAGAGTGGAACATTCGGGAGGTGTAGGTGCTGCGTGTATAGTTTCGATTATGGGAGATTTATTTGGGGTGGGTCCTTTGGGTGTTGAAGCGATGCGGAACTCGGATGGCTATCGAGTGCGTTTCCTCTTCTGATAAGCGTCGAATCCCTTAAATCCTGAGTCACCGATCCTCTTGAATCTGTATTTCTGAGGGGCACGAAGGGTGGGATAATGAAGATTGAGGAACCTAAGCTCTTGACGGTTAGAGGGGTTATTTTGTTTTTAATTTTTGATCCTAAGTATATTTCTTGATCGGAGACGATCAAGTAAACACTTTGGTGGAGGAATGGTTCTAGGGTTGGTTATATTTACGGTGTGGATTCGGGAGGGTGACAGAGGGGTGACACAGGTTTCTGGTAGCTCTCTCTTACATCGAGGTGAAGGGTCTCTTCGGCATAAGAACCTCTTGACCTCTGCTTCTTCATTTGAAATTCATCCGTATGAATTTACGGTGTTGAATTCGACTTGGGAGTAGCCGGTTGGTATAGCCTCAATTGTTTAGAAGACTTCCGGACAAAAAATCTTGAACTCCTTTATTTCTAAGGAGCTCGATGCGATCAAATCTTGCATAAATCAAACAATTCTATGTTAAAATTATATATCATAAAAAATATTTTAAAAAATATATATATATGAAATAAGTTGGTACTTACACTTATGGTCATATAACCATGCTACTTTCTTGAGAGAGTCAAGTATTTCCACCTCTTCCTTGGGAAGTTGTCGAATAGTTCCATCATTTCCACTTCCGTTCTTGAAACGTCTCAAAGTCGTGAGATATCTTTTAAATCGATTTGCCGATTCGGTAAAGAAAGAAATCTCGGGGCCTTTGACGAAGAACCATTTCTCGTGCCATCCCCCATTGCTTGAAGGGGTGTTCACCAATGACGTCTGTCGAATTTTTCTCCGGACTTGGAGAATGCTTCTTTGAGGGCCTTGAACCCTTTCTCCTGGATTGTCTTATTTTGTAGGCGATGAAAGAAGAAGTCCGGGGAGGGCTCGGCGCTGATTCATGACGAAGAAGGCCACGAAGGCGAAATGTGAATGTAGGAGTTTGGCACCGGTTGTGAAAACCCCACACCCGTAAAAACCCAATGGGTCACTATAAAAGATATGTGAGGGGAAGCAGAACCCCTTCTCGATGGAGTCACCGGGGATGGATCCCATCCTTGGTAGTTGGTGCATCTTTTCACCCGGCCAATTACCACGATCGCATGGGTATCCGGAATGTGGAACAAGAGATCGAACCCTCTTTAGTTCGACCTCGGTTATGATAGAAGGAGTGTTGGCGTGCGAGAATCGCTCCGTACTCTGTAGTATTGAGGGGTTTTTGGGTTTTCGGTTTGGGATTAGTGCTTGAAGTCCCTCATGAGGATTGGGGTTTGGTGGAACCACTTTGTGATTGGTGTTACAGTATGGGGAACTCTGTTCGAGGGGTTGTGGGAAGCCATTTGTGACGATTTGCGAGAAAGATCGAGAAAAAGTTTAGAGGCGCTCAATTTCAAATGAGCAGTAAAAGCTGTCAAATTTGGTAAAGTTATCCTTTTATATTGCGGTTTACCACGGTGTTGGCGGGTACATTAAATGCTAGTAATAATTTGGAATTTGAATGGGAAGCGTCCGGTTTGGTCCGGATATTTAATGGATAGGGCCTTTCGATTTGGGCCTTTAATTTCCTTTCGTCTCATTTAAGTGAGCAATAAATGGATGCGTTTTTAATTACTTCTTATTATTATTGATTCTCGGTAAAATATCATGGACTATTTATAGTTTTCTATTAAACATTACATTCAACAAAAAACTAGAAGCGATGTTGGGTCGTGATATTTTCTCTCATTAGGCCCGATGAATTGGGCTTACTCTTTTTAATTAATCTATTGAGCCTTTATTAGTAAACCATGAAAGTCTTTGGCCCAGTTATCTTATTATTTTCTTTTTAACTTATAAAGGCCAAGATTCGATCCGGTGGGTCGATCCTTTGGACATTTTAATATCTATCATTTTGACTGCTGATGATGAAAAAAGCATGACGGTTGACTAAAGAACACCGCCATGCATTAATGTGGATGGGATCATAACTTACGTACGTGGTAATGTGATGATCAAAAAAGCGGTGGATAAACTACGTGCGATCGGCGAGAATCCATCGATTAAAGGGGTGTGTCGGTAGTAGTGGGTGTACGGTAATCCGAAGCGAAGAGTATAACTTAGCGAGAAGTCTTCACAAAGAGTGCGTTCTCATACACTTATTCATTCATAATCACATGTAGGCATAGAGATTTATTATTATCTCTTTCTCGATACACTGGCGATATAGCCTCCATTTCGATAAACCTTGTGAACACATTCTTGACTCTCACGCTGAAATTTATCCCCGACGGACTAACGTCGAAGCTTGTGTGTTTATTGTGTTTACGTTGCAGGATCAGGACGTTTTACGTGATTGGAACGTGACAAAAGATCTTGACGTTAACGATATATATCCTCGAAAGAGGTGTGGAGGTGCAGGTGTTTATGCAGACAAAATGGCATATCGTCTATGTATCTAATTAATTAATTCTTCATCATCATCCCTCTATATCTCTCCGATCGATCCTCCCACACTCCTCCTCCTCCTCTCTCTCTCTATATATATATATCATGATATATAGAACACACTCATCTACACGTCATAGAAATTAGATATAATAACTTGATTCCGTTTATTTATTATTTGACTCTTCGAAGTTGTCAATTTATGCGAATGATGCATTAATAATTTTCGCAGATGTGTCACATAATTATGATTTATTTATTTAATAATTTTATTAATGACATGTATACTTTCGGTCCTTTTATACATCTTTATATAACACGTCATAATTTTGTATAAATTTATAATTAATTTTTTTTTAAAACAAAATATTTAAGCTTAAAGAATAAGCTACTTACGTTATTTTATTAAATAACTTTAACTAAATTTAATTGACGCGTATCTTATATAACATTTATATATATATATATATATATATATATATATATATATATTGTTTTTCTATGATTTGAAAGAAGTGGTTAAAAAACGAATCCAATGCTCATTCTTTATAAAGTAGGGTGGCCAGTTCAAACTGTCGTTATATCTCAAAAAATTGTCGTTATAGTTCGATTCATCTTTGATTTATTTTTTCAATTCGTTGGAGAAAATTTTCTTATATAAATAAAGTAAAATTGTTGCATGCATAAGTTATATATTGAGTTAAGGAGTTGAAACAAAAATACAAACCATATTTATGATGGTAGAATTGAGGAACACTCATTTTTTGGCTTGGACAATAGCGTTCCAAGCTTATTCTCGTATCCCCTCATATACATGTAGTCATGTATAATGTAATATAGATTTAGTTTCTTAATGATACCAACGACAAAAAAATATATTAGAAATTAATTCTTTTATTCAACAAAAGAAATTTGTAATTTTTGTGGAATAGAGGTTGTACTATTTCATATGTTTGTATGACTGTGGAATTGGGCCTCCTTTGTGACGGTATCGGTTAGTGGCATATTTATATCCGAACCGGAACCCTAAACTCTCTCGCTTCAAGTTTAGGGTTTTACAAAGATCAAACAAAATACCCTAGTTTGCAGTTGCAGACAAAATGGGAGGAAAGTGCCCTCACAGAAGGGTAAAGAAGAGGAGATACTCGCACAAGCAATTTCGCCGCACCAAATTCGAGCTTAAAGATATCCTTTTTGTATCGCTTTTTAACACTTCTTTATATTTTATCTTCTATTTCTATCATTTATGCCTTAAATTTAGGTTTATAGAGTTCAGGATTTCGAAATTCGTTGAGTTTTCTTGACTGTATGGCCTATTGTTTACGTGACGATGCTGTTTATGACGAGCTTAAAAAGTCTGCCGTTGAGAATAAACTCTTGCCTATCGATGAAGATCTTCCTGGGATGGGCCAATACTACTGTTTCCACTGCGAGTAATAATTGTTCAATTATATGTGTGTGCTTGTTTGTTTCTGTTAGAGCTCATTTAGTTTTCTTCCTTTGGTTTATTTGCAGTCGGTACTTTGCGAATGCGACAGTAAGAGATGTACATTTCAAGACCAAACGGCACAAGAAGCGGTATATTTTTATTACATTCATCGTTCTCTATTTCTATTTTGTGGTGTTAGTGATATTGATGAATTTTATGATTGATCCATCTGATGCATATGCTTAAGTGCAACAAGTACATGTATGCTATTTCAAATTATGAAGACTGAGTTAAGGATGAGAGTGTTGGAGCTTTACCCTGTATGTATATGGTTTAACTGATTTAGTATAAGCTCTTCTCCTAGGGCTGTTATGAGTATGATTATTAGATTTTAAACAATTTAGATAAGTAGGAAGTTCTTTTGATTTTGTATCTTTGCATGAGAGAAGTTGCTGCCTTAAGCCAGGAGGGTTAGGAGAAACACAGATGGATGGGCCATGTTAAATCATTTTTTTGGGTTTCGTGTGTGTGTGTGCGTCATTTTTTTTTGGGGGGTGGTTATTTGGCGCTCTGATCGAAAACTACCAAGTGTTGTCTTGCTGGTAATAAATAATATGCATTAGAAAGGCTAAACTCTTTCCTAGTACACCGAAGAAAATGGGGGGGAGGGGGATCACGATGTTAACGTGACTCCTGCAATTCTCCTCGACTCAAAATACCTCCCCAACTATTATGCAGCATCCACCATATTCGTTTAAGGCCATCAAGTGTCACCTAGAATGCTTCGCCTGCTTCAATTGGGTCTGAGCATTTAGCGCTTAAGCTCAAGGTGGGGACTAGAGGCGCCTCACTGTTATAATTTTGGTCCAACTATTTGTTATGCTCAAGTATTGTAATAGAATAGGTTCTCAAAAAAAGAAAAAAGTATTTTGAGTTCAAGTATTCAATGTTATTGTATTTATAAAACGTATCATTTTCTGGTGGAGTAAAGCAAAATAAAGATCCATTTTGTCTCTCAGTCTCTGTTTCAAATACTTCAATAGTTAAAGCTTCTTCCTCTGCCTGCTCTCATCTCTTTCTGTCCTTTTATATCCATCTTTGTATATTTTGTTTTCGATACCTTATTTGCTTCTAATTACATGGGCAAGGATCACTTATAAAATGGTAGTAGTCATTGTTTGTGGAGTTGCAATTAATATGGAATGAGGGGAGCTCGATGAACTGTTGCCACAATACTGTTAGTCTGGGGTGTAGTTAATGGCAAAATGAGTTTTATAATCTTCTTGATCAATTGGGGATCCGTAGCTCTTGAATAACTTGTTCGAGCTACTATAGTTTGTGTAGTGACTTCTAGTTTTTGCTGTAATAAAAAGATCATTTTATATAATATTGACAAAGAAAGGGCCTCATGATTAATGCAGCAAAAGTAAGCTCAAAATTTGCTCGTAGTTGGTATTTTATTCAAGTTTTTTGGTTTTCTACTGGGTCGAGTGGTGTTTGGGAAAGTGCATTTCCATGGTAAGGTATCTTTTGTGTAGAGTTAATCATGCTCATTTTTTTTATTTATTTGTAATCACTACTTTGTCTGCAAGTTATCTAGTGTTATATAAACTTAGCTTGGTCCAGTAAATTTGGATTTTTACGATTTCTCATTTTTCATGTGTCGAAGCCGCATAGGTTTCTTTTCTTTGTTTGCATTGGTACTTGGATGTCTCCTTTTAGGCATCTTCACTTTCTGATTTGAAAAGGAAATAGTCCTGCTTAACATTCTAAGAGTTCGTGGAGCAAATATTATTGTTCATTTCGTTTGTTTATGCAGCTTGAAGCTAATGGCAGGGCCTGCTCCACATACTCAACTTGATGCTGACCTAGCTGCTGGCATGGGCATGCCAGATAATGGCCCAAAGCTTATGTCAATGTAAGCTGCCCCTTTTCCCTGGGTTCTGTGGATATTGCTTCTGAGCTGCAGACTGTCCATCTATAATGGAATTACTGTGTTTAGTTTGTTACTGTAGGATTTTCTTTCTTGTCACAATTAATATTAAGAAAGGACGATCCATCATCTGGCTTACTCATTTGCTAGGTATTGTAATTTTTGTTTGAAGGCTATATTTTAGAATGTATAATGTTGGCAATTCTTTGTTTGGAAATGAATGACTTTTGATACAGAGCTTAATCCACATTAGACGTCATTAACATATATATATATATATATATATATATATATATATTGAAATAATTTTTTATTTTATTTTTGGGTTGAAACGAGGATGTAAATCATTGATGGGAAAAACAGGAACTTGTAGTCAAACTGATTCACTTGTATCTTGTATTTTGTCTTTGTCTTGTATTATGCTGCGGCAGGAATGGTAATCATACTACATACACACAACCGTCTCGTTTTCCTTCCATGCCTATGGGTATACCCGCTTGTCACGTAGCGCCAAACTTTTGACAATGGGTGCTGTTGATTTATTTTTGATTCAAGACTTGTTCCCAAAAGTGGGATTGGAAAGTTAGATATTTTATACTCTCTCTATTTTATAATAAACGTCTTAATTTAATTTTAATAATCAAATTGATTAATTTTTAAATTAATAAATTTTAGAAAAATTAAAATATACACCAAGTTATAAATTGTTATGATCATAATAAATTACGGAGAATTTATTACTAGTGTTAAAGTCTTGAAATTTGAAAATTCTATATAAATATTTTTAATTAATAATTTTAAAAATTGTCAACTTAACCATGAAAGTTAAATTAGAAAACGGAACAAGTATTAGTTAAAATAACCTTTTAAAATAAATTATGTCGTTTATTACATTAATATACAAGGGTAATATAGTTTAAAAATAAAAACATTTTCTCTTCCCTTGCCTTCTCCTAAACTCACAAATAAGAAAAAATATAATTAAAATTTCATCATTTCCATTCCTTTTTAAAACTAAATATAACGAAAAAATTATAATTCATTTTCATTTCCTCTTCTACTTCTTTTTTTCCCTCATCATATCCCATTTCATACCTCCAAACTCACAAATGCAACATTAATCGGGAGAAGCTGGTTATTTCAGTCTTAGCCTACCCCATCAAAGGGACAAACTTGTCATTCAGTGCATTATCTTATCAAAAGGAGAATGAAAACATTGGGCCTACCACTCTTCTTTCACTAGAATGGAGTAGTCATTGTACATGGAGTTGGATTGGACACAAGTAAGAGTGAAATAAGCAGCTTAATTGTTTGTCCTAACACACTAATAATAACACTAATAATGTATTTATGAGAATTGCGAAACCAAAGAGGACCAGCTGCATACAAAATGTGTGTATAGGATTTCAAGAACCAGCGCCCAGACTGGATAAACTAACAAAAGGATAATGCCAACTGAATTAGAAACGCCATCGCTCCTTGTGAAAGAATTCCTGAACCCGCCTGATGCTCGGATATGTTCTTGCAGCAAATAACACCCTATGGCAAGACATATCGCAACGCCAATCAAGTTGGTGTCTGCAAGAATGCTAGGGCCGGGACACCACAAGAATAAGGATCAATGCGCCTGGGCCTGGCATTTCTAGATAACCTGCAGCATTTAGATCGAGGAGGAATGATTAGTGTTGGAGTATGCATCCTCATTTCAAAGTAAATATTTTTCTCTATCTTTTTCAAGCTAAACGTAGTTAATTTTTTAGAAAATAACAGATGAAATTCTATGCAGAAAGAATAATTATGATTACAACAACTACAAAGCTAATGAGTATGAGATAATAAAACAACATAAACCCCACTTCAAAGATGCATAAATCAAGTTAATGACAATTAAATTACAACATGTACATCAAGTTCTTGAAAATTAATCTCACAAAAGTATATTAACATTAGCAATCATTTATGCAATTCAAAGCAATATCTTACTTGCAACACGCTGAGGGAAGAATAGGCGCAATATTACTGCTACAAAAGCAATCCATTTTCCAATCTCTCCCCTGCATTTCCAAGCAAATGAAAACTAAAAATTGAGGAGGTCATCATCTCTCTGGATGATAAACAATAAACTAAAAACATTGATGATGATCACCTGAAAAGGTTGAAGAGTAGTGAAGGTAGACTCAAGAAGATGTAAGGAATTAGAAGTGCTGTTAGGATCTTGGTTCTCCAGTTGGTTCTATCCAAGATCAACAGATAACTACACAAGTAAATTTGTTAAGTTGTTAGTTAGACAAATATAAGAAAGGAAATTAAATTGGAAAAAATTAAGAAACACCTGAGATTAAGCGGTAGTTCATAGAAAAGCTAAAAACTTTACATATAAAGCTAAAAAACTTTACATTGGCTGCCTGCCCAACTTCTTTGAAATCAGAACTCATTATATGATCAGTTTTCATTGCCAGTTAACTCTTCTTTCCCATCATCTTCGAATATTTTAATCTCAATTATTTTTCTCTCGCTGTTATTTTATACACGTACAAACATAGATGCTTAAAAGTCAATTAGACAAATAGATATTTTGTTTTAATAACTTTAAGATGGGTAATACTTAATAGTGTTATCCACTGCTTATGATAAAATATGTAATTGTATTGTACTTGCATCTTCTGAGTTTATTTGTAAGTTGTTAGATTGTGAAGATTTATTTTGTTTGGAAAAATTATATTTGGGATATGTAATTATTTATTTTTAAATTTGAATTTGTGACTATTAGTTCAAATGATTATAAAATAGTTTAATATAAGAGATTATTTAATATCATGTTCAACTGTATTATAATCCCTATTTTGAGACTAAAAATTTATTTATTAATTAAACTAATTAAACATGGATAAAGAATACTTTTAATTAATAAATCCTTTTATTAATTACATTCACTGTGATTGACTTGAGGACATACTACTTTTACTTATTGGTAAACAATTTATTATTGGTAAACCACTTATTATTTAAACAACTTATTAGTTCTAGTCATATTTAAATATTGACTTTTTGTTTGTCAAAACTTATTTAAATAGTTTATTGATAAATAACTTATTGTTTATAATTTTTAATGTATAAACAAGTTTAAAATATGTTATTATTGATTAGGGTATAATAGTTCAAACAATTTTTTTTTATCCAATCTTTTAACTAATCCTGAAAAAACAAACATAACATAATATCATTTTAAATTATTATATAAAAATAAATATGTGACTAAGACTATTTAATTTTAAAATTAATAATTTTGAGATTATACTTCTTGCAAATAAATATGACCTTAATATCTTAAAATGTATTCATGCTTAAAATTACAATCTTTGAAATGTTTGCATTTTAATTAACTAATATTTAAAATTTTGATTATACTCTATCCCAAATTATCCGTCGTTATAGCATTATTTTTTGTTTCCTCTTGTTTGGTCCTTTGTAGATTTTTAGGAGAAACTAATCACTATTTTTTCAAATTATCCTAATAAAATAGCCTACATGCATTCTTTTCTTTTTTTAAAACGACTTCAATACAACTTCTTATTCTTTAAAATACCTTAAATATTATAAATTATTTTTTAAAAGATATTTAATGTTATTATCGTATTATCATTTTTGAGAAAAATATATATTAAAAACAGCTCATGCCTACCACCGGAATTGAACACGTACTATATACTATACCAAAAACGAGAAATACAAAAATGATGAAGGGTTATAAGACGTATACTCCTTTTTTGCTATTTTTTTTCATTCCCTCTCTTCGTCCTCTCTGGGGAGTGCCGAAGAACTTGTACCTGAACCCACTGCCATATTTACAGCCTTCCCGTGCGAGAACCTCTGCAACTGTATCATACGCGAGTAACACCCGTCGGGGTAGTTTTTTAGTAAATGCGAGTGGGAACCTTGTTCTACCACTTTTCCATCGTCTATCACTGCAATGACATGGGCATTTCTTATTGTAGACAGGCGGTGTGCCACCACAATGGTGGTTTTTCCAGAGCAAGCGCGCTCCAAAGCCTCTTGTACACACCTTTCAGACTCTGCATCGAGTGCACTCGTGGCTTCATCTAGTAGCATAAGCTCTGCTTTCCTTAGGAAAGCTCGGGCAATGGCGATTCTTTGCTTCTGTCCTCCGGATAATTGAACCCCTCTTTCGCCTACAAATGTTTTGTAGCCATCTGGCAATGATGAAATGAACTTGTGCGCATTTGCAAGCATTGCTGCTTCAATTATCTCAGCTTCGGTTGCTGATTCGTGCCCGTAAGCAATATTTTCATAAATGGTGGTAGCGAAAAGGCATGGCTCTTGTGGCACCACCGCAATGTGACGTCGTAATGTCTTTAGGTTGTATTTACGGATGTCCTTTCCATCGATCATAACCCGTCCAGATGATGGCTCGTAGAATCTCTGTACAAGTGCGATGACTGAACTCTTTCCACACCCACTAGGACCGACAAGGGCAAGAGTTTTGCCAGCTCGAGCCCGAAGACTGAGGTCCCGGAAAACTGGCATATCAGGTCGGGAGGGATAAGAAAAGTCCACGTGTTTTAGTTCCACTTCTCCACGAATGCGGTCGGGCATAGGAGTAGAATCTGGATCATCAGGTTCAATTTCAGTTTTGCGGTCAAGGAGCTCAAAGACGGACCGCATGGCTCGACCACCCTTGATGAAGTCAGGGGCTAGGGTCAGTGTCTCAGCTGCACCATTTGCAGAGACCATGAGAACCATGAAAACCCGGATAGTTTTTGTGAAGTCGGAGATCCCATGCTTTACAAGCCAAGAGGCGTACCAAAGACCAAGGGCATATGAAGCATAAAGTAAAAACTGGGCAATTCCATACCCACTTCCAGCAATCTGTCCCTTCCAAAAACAGCGGCGTAATGGTGTTTCTAGGTTGGACGTGAAAAGCCCCACAATCTTGGATTCTGAGTTAAAGGCAGCAACAGTTCTCACATTTGCGACAGCTTCCCCAGCTAGTTGTGTTGCTTTGGCATGTGCAGCTTCTAAATCTCCGGAGAATCCTTGCATGAACATTTTCTGTTGAAAGTACAATAAACAATAGTGACCATTTGAAATTAAAAGTCCTTGAGCACTATTAGAAAGTGCAATAAATTCTTTACTGTTAGATCTATGTTTTGAAGTACTACCTACATTCCAAAACGCCAAGGCCAGTGATCTTATATTTAAAACCAGCTACTTCTAAGAAAACTGTTTTAGAACCAAAATATTTTGAAAGCATTTATAAAAAGCAGGTCTTTTTAAAAGTATCCAAGTTAAGTTTAAAACTTTTCTGGAATGATTTGTAATTTGCGAGTTCTTTAGACTCGGTTGCCAAAAACAAACCTGCAAAACAGTGGCTGCAACAACAACAGGGAAGACGGCAATGAGGACAAGGGCTAGGCGCCACTGCAAAACAAACCCCGCAGTGCAGGCAACTAGCATTAGTGCTGAGTTCTGCATGATCACTGAAATCCGATCCCCAATGGCTGACCTAACATTGTTAGCATCAAGCGCAAGCCTTGCTGCAATTCTAGAACTCTCATTTTCCTCCTGATCGAACCAAGCCATTTCGTTTTTCAGCACTGCTGCCAACATTTTCTCCCTTGCTCGTTTTGTCAAATTTTCTCCCACAACATCCCAGAAAAAATGCTGCAGCGTGTTGAATATTAATGCAGCCGAAGAGACCCCAATCAAGAGATAGCAGTATTTTCCGATTTCTCTGATCATGTAAGCATGGTCTTGATTGTAGTAAACACTGAGGACAGCACTCAAGACATATGCAAAGAAGGCACTGAGGGTGCCACAAACAACAGAGCCTATAGAACCAACTAAAGCATAAGTCCATTCAGGGAATTCATTTTGCAAGGCGCCAGAAGGAGCTAGCATGCTCCTTGAATGCAAGCTTTTCAAGCCTATAATTGGGATATGAAGCGTCTAGGGATAGGCTAAAGTCGGAGGTGGAGAAATCAGATAATCGGCGTGAGTATGGTGACCGTCCATAGGAGGAGTTCCGTGTGATTATAGGTGAGCTCACTGAGTTCCTTGCACTAGAAGGCCTGCAAAGGAAGAAGCATGTTGTTTGACAAATCATCGTTTTGAGTGCATATCTGTACTCAAAAACATTTTGAGGATCCATAGGGACACTAGTTATACTAAAAAAATTGAATTTGGGATTTAAGTTTGTTGGACTACCTTGCACTACTCTTTCTAGCATTATTAATGGCAGTTTCATGAGCAATTTCCTGCAGACGAATGAGTTTAGCATACGTCCCATTGTCTCCTTTGGCAAAAAGCTCATCGTGAGTTCCAATTTCAGAGACGCTACCCTGTTGCAGGACAGCAACAAAATCAGCCTTTCGGATTGTGGAGAGGCGGTGAGCAATGACAAGAGTTGTCCTCCCAATCATGAATCGGTCAAGTGCTTCTTGAACAAGCTTCTCTGACTCAGAGTCTAATGCACTTGTTGCCTCATCCAAAAGCAAGATTGCTGGGTTTTTCAGCATTGCTCGTGCTATAGCGATTCTCTGCTTCTGTCCACCTGAAAGTTGCAATCCTCTCTCCCCTACCTGCCAATATCTTTACATCAGTGTTTTGTTTTCTACTGCTTCCAATTTAATGTGTACCAATTGATTTCTGCCAAAATAAATTGCCCGTCAATTTGATGACTGAAAAATGTATTTGATGTAAAAACTTGGATACTTGTAACAGGTAGGATTTACTGAGTTCTATAATTCTTTTCCATCTGGGATGATTACTTTACACGATCAATTCCTGTGTCATCTGAGCTATTGGCCATTGTGGTAAAGGTCAACCAAATGCCAATTGCTCTTAAACCTAAATTATTCTACACTGTGATGCGCGTCTTTGAATGGGAAAATAAACTAATTTAATATTTATAAAATATTCCTAAAAAGAATGGGAACTAATAATTACAGATTCGTAATTGTTTATGCGTCCCTTTTCCCCACCCAGTTGTCGTTACCGATATATAGTACATTTTATCACCAGTATCAATGCTACCTATAAAATCTCAAATTCATTATTTATGGTGTGATGGCCATTCTTATTAGTATTATACTAATAGACAATAACATGTTATTCATTTTCTAATTGTTTTTTTTGGGTCTCAGTCTCACCATCTCATCTGGCCTCACCCCCTTCCGCCTGAATAAGTTGGTATCTGCACATGCCTTGTTGACCGAGACCATGTTGTACCTCTATTTAAATTAAATGCATGTATGACCAAACACCTCCCTAGTCCTTCCATTTTGACTTTAAAAGAAGTTAGTAGGTTTGTTTGTTGACCAAACAATGCATTCACTCCTTATTGTATCAAATCAAAACCATTAAAATAATCTAAACAGAGATACCCCTCTGCTCAAGATCCAACACTACCTTCACCTCTCGGCCACCGACTAAAGTGCATTAATTCATCATAACCTCCCTACAAACATTTTTTTGGTATTGGGTATGAGAATAGATACTCGCACCATAAATTTTTCAAGAAAAACATTATTTGAAAATAAAGAAAAATGAAGAAAAGCTAATAGTAGCTAACCTGTGTGTCATAGCCATCGGTAAGCTTAATAATGAAAGAATGAGCATTGGCAACTCTGGCAGCTTCTTCGATCTCCACTAGGGTTGCATCTGGTCTACCCAATAGTATGTTTTCTTTAATGGTGGTAGCAAACAGAGCTGGTTCTTGGCTCACCAGCCCTATTTGCTGCCTTAACCATCTAAGCTTTAATGTCTTTATATCATTCCCATCCAGCAAAACTTGACCTGCACAACTACTATTTTATTAACTGAAATATCCATTCATATAACACAAAAACCCCATGAATCTAGAAGCATAACTAACATCAACTGGCAGATACTTTAAATCTGTCTACTGCAGAATGTACTATTTGTAAAAGCTCTGTACACCAAAATAGGCAAAATTGGCTGAATTGTAATGAAATAATTTGTACCGGGAGTATTACCCGAGGTGGGATCATAAAACCTCTCAATCAGGGAAACCACGGTGCTTTTTCCAGAACCACTGCTTCCAACCAAAGCTATGGTCTTTCCGGCCGGGACACTAAGGGAAAAATTATTTAGTATCAGAACATCTGGCCTTGAAGGGTATGAAAAATCTACATTCTTTATCTCTACTTGTCCTGAAACAGACTCTAATTCCAAACCCGTTTTGCTATTTCTGTCCACACTTGGTTTGTGATCAATTATTCGGAAGATTTTAGCAGCTGCAACTCTTGCCTTTGCAAATGAAGCCAAACTTGGGGCAGATTGTCCTAAAGCACTGAAAATAGAAGACATCTTTTTTAGACAAAATAGATTCAACTAAACTTAGGCACATAATTCGTGCAAGAGAGCACTTACAGTCCCCCTATCATAACGGCGAACATTGTGGCTATGGCAAGTCCTCCATTGGTGTAATGGTGCCTCACCAGATAACCTCCATACCAAAGCAAAAGCGCATAACAACAAAAGACAGTAAAATATGTGGCCCCTAGTCCTATTCCCTTTGAAAATCCACTCTTATAGCCCAGCCTCTGGGAGATCTTCAAGGCAGATGAGTATGCTTGTAGTGCTCTTGACTCGCCAACAAATGCGTGAACAGTCCGAATTTGAACTATCGTCTGCAATTTTTCAAAAATTCAGCAACACCCAGATGTAAAAAAAGACGATTCTCCACTCTTAAAAAATTCAATTTCAGGAATGGTTAAAACTATAGCATTCTCTCACCTGCTCTGCAATATTCCCTGCTTGTGAAAGAGCTTCTTGGCTCTTGGCAGAGAGCTTGGATAATGTGGTGGTGTGGATGCCTCCAATTACAGCTATAAGAGGAACAACAGCAAGTGTGACCAAAGCTAATTGCCAGACAGCAGTGAAACCCACCACAAATCCAGAAGCAAATGTTGCTATATAGTGTATGAAATTACCCAACTGCAAAGAAAAAACAGAGCTCTTTAAAGAGCCTGTATGAACAGAGCATCAACACAAAAGAGAAAATTGAAGCTGAATTTGGGCCTCTCTTTTTTTTTTCTTCCCTTTCACTCACCTTCTCACTTATGGCATCTTGGACCATCACAGCGTCAGTGTTAATGCCAAAAACAACATCTGATGTTCGAACCTCTGTATCAAAGTATTCAATATCCTGATTCAAAGCTGCTTCTAGGTACTCGATCCTCATTCTTGTTGATTGTCTCTCTCCAGTCCACATCCAACATGAAATCTCTGAAAATCAGTTCAAGTCTTTATTAGCATATTATCACAATCAAGAACTTAATCCAAAACAAAATCACAACTTTTACACAATTCTCACCTGCCCATGAAGAAGCCCATATTGCAGCTCCAACTACAAGAAAGTAAAATGCATACTAACAAAACACAAGCACCAAGCAAAGAATTAGTACACTACCTAATTGTTTTGGGGTCAGCTTTATACATTATGAATATGATTGTTACCTTTAGAACTTCTTGTGTCATCTTATCAATGTTGTTGGCATTAGAGCCAAAAGAATTAACAAGATCGGCAAAGAATCGAAGAAACAATGGCAAAGAACAGCCATGAACAAAGGCACCCACAGTTCCAATACCCATCAAAACATAATCTAATCTATCTGCAAATCTAAAAAGCTCCCCAAATCCAGTCGAGGGAGGAACAGACCCTGGTTTCTTTCCTAATTTATTTCCCTCAGAAAAAACCTCCATTTCTCTTTTATTCTTCTCGGTTGGTTCTCTCTCTTGAGATGATTCTTGTTGTGGGTTTGTTGATGGGTTTTGAGTTTGAGAGACAACAAGTTCAATACCTTGAATTTCAGACCAATTCCAGTGTTCTTCTGATGAAATAGTGGTGTTTATCTCGTCGGAATCTTCTGGTGACATTGCTTTACAATTACGAACAAACCCACCCCTCCCTCCTCTTTATCTTTCTCTCTCCATAACTTTCAACCTCATTTTTCTTTTTCTTTTATCTTCGGTAGTAGGAGTACTGTTTTACTAAATAATTGTTTCTTTCTCTCTACAATTTTACTCTCGAGCATAAATATGATTATATGTTTTTCAATTTAATTTATATATATTTAATATAGTTGGGTGGGTGGTTTCTTCGGTTGCTTCCTCTTGTAACCACACTCAAAAACAGAGAGAGAGAGAAGGGGAGAAAGTGACAGGTGATGAGATGGTGAGCAGAGGCTAAGGCTAGAGAGAGATTTGGCCTCCGACAAAAGAAATAGAATACTAGGTGTAAACTTGAGATTGGGTTTTTGACCAAAACCAATTTCTTCTAGTAGGAATGATAATACTTACTACTTGATAGTAAAAATATATATATATAAATATAAATATTAAATATTTTATTTTATATCCTTAAATTGATTAAAAAAAATTAGTTAATGGTGATAAAATTAAGTAACAAACTTGAGTGTATTGTGTTGTTTTATTTTATTATAAATAAAAAATAAATTTTATTTGTGGGAATTATAAAAAAGAAGAGACTATTTTTACAACCATAAATGTATAATATATATGCAACTTTACAATGAAAGGAAAAAATAATAATAATGTTGGACTGTTTAGCGCTTACCAAATGCAATGCAAGGCCATGGTGATTGTGGCCAGTCCTTTTTTACTTTGATTTATTAAAACTCCTAAAAATATAAATTTAAGTAGGATAAAGGACAGCTCTTTTTTTACTCCTTGGGGTGTAGATTAGGCTTGTTTTACAAGTAAAAATTTGGGAAAATAAAGCTTGTAGAAGTAAAATTCATGTTCAACCCATTACCTTCCGCAGTGGCGAAGCCGCATACAAAATTGTGGAGTCAATTAATTTCACTAAAAAAAATTGTTTTTTAATATAAGATAAATTTTAAAAAATTTAAGTATTATATATAAATTGACTCAATTAAAATTTATAAATTTTCTATTATACTGGTCAAATTAAAATTTATAATTTTATCAATCAAATTTTAATCACATATAACTCATATTCTCTCAATATATGTATATCTCTATAATATTTTAAATTAAATAATAATTTAATTTATATTATTTTTAAAAATAAATAATGAATTACTTATGAACAATTATGATTAAAAAAATTTATTATGAGTCATTATAGTGTATATATGTCATATATTTTTACTTATTATATTGTCATTGTAATATATATATATATATATATATATATATATATATATTTGACCTAAAAATACAAAAGTATTAAAAAAATTGGTTTGGAAGGGCCGCCCCGAACCCCTGTCAAATTATTTATAACTTAATAATAATTTTAACCCCACTGAAAACTATTTCTGATTTCGCCACTAACCTCCCTCTCTCCTCTCCCCCTTTTACCTTTAAATCCATCGTTCTATACTCAAACTCAATTATACTATTATATACCCCGTCCCTTAATATATGTAAGTGTATAAATCAATCGAGTCGAGTCGAGTCAAGTATTGAGTTGTTCAGATTTGGTTCATAAAATTTATCGAATAAAAAATAAGATTTGATTGAGACTCATTTAACTACCGAGTCGAGCACGATCCCGAATCGAGTTCGAGCAGTTTGAACATTTCAAACGAATATGATTCGAATATCAATAGAAAATTCTAATTTGAGGAGGTTCGACTACTTTATCAAACTTTAAAATTTACTCATAATTGACTCATTTATATTTCGAGTTGAGCTCGAATCGAATTTTTAGTCGAATGAATTTAATCGAAATTCGAACTGCTTGCTTTCATTTTACGCGCTTTAAATATGTCATTTTAGAAAAATATTTTTGTCTCTTAATATTTATTATTTGAGAATTTTAAGTAAATATTAATTGTTTAGTTTTTAATATTATCCCAAATATTAAATATAATTTTGATTCTATCACTATTTTATGTCTAATAAATAATACTCTATTTTTTAATACAATAATAATATAGACAATTAATATTATATTTAATATTATATAATTATTTTTTAATACTTATATAAAATTTTAAAATAACTAATATTAAGGCACGGACTCCACAGCACTTCCTTTCATTTACGAGGACATATTTTTTTACTTCACCCTCGTCTACAGTTACATGTACATACTTGTGTAAGTTTGAACGTTGCCTGCAATTTACTTTTCTTTTCTTTCTTTTTTTGTAATTTAAGCCAAGTCTGTTTTTTTGTTGGGCGTTAGATTTGCTTTATTTATTCATTCTTCTTGAATTTTTGTTTTGAGGATGCATGAGTGATTGTGATTATAAATTAGTGGGTTTTGTATGGGGGTTGCAAACGAATCAAATTGTTCACAAATCAATTTAGTTCGGTTCGAATTCGAATCATTCGTCTAATCGAGTCAAGTTCGTATATAGTGTTCAAGTTCAAGTAGTTGAGTTCTGATTTGATTCGATTCCTGTTTCATAAGTTCGAGATCGGTTCGAGTAGTTCAATTTCTTAATTACATGTTTAAATTATTTTTAAAATTCTAAATACAAATAATTAGTTATTTTATATTAAATTCTAAAATTTATCTTATTAATAATTATTAAATTTGTAGTTATTTTTTTATTACCTAAACATCTTTTTTTATAATTTTATTATAATTAAACTTTTTTATTAAATAATTAATAAAAAATAATGTGTACTTTTCGCTTTTAAATTTTAATTTAATTAAAATAATTTTAATATTTTCATAAAATTTTGAACAATGATTGTTGAATTATTATAATTTACATCCCTAATAATTTAATAAATTATAACTCATGTCATAAATCATATAAATAAAGTCATTAATCATCATGCAATGACAATTTGACATTAATTAAAGAATGATACAATATAGTTGCTTACATGTACATGAGTTATTGAAATTATCAAATCGAGATATGAGAATAGAGAAATCACGTCTTCAATGTACGTATCGAGACTTCAGTAATAGAGTAATAATCATTAATATATTTATTGAATAGTTTTGAAACCTTAAAAAACTATACATAATTTTGAAGATCGAAAATTAAACTAGATATTAATTTTAAAAATTATAAAAAAATTGAATATTAATTAAAAATGACAACAAAAGAAATACATTACTAATATTAAATTGTGAATTTTTGATAATCATTTGTTTGTAGACTCTGCTTGAAGTGGTTGGACCTTGAAGAGTTGAAATGTTTCGATATTAATATTTGTAAATCAAGAATTTATTAGTACTTGTTAACTTTTAAGTTCTAACTTCTAAGTAATTTTTTTTGATTTTGATCTTTTTAGATGAATGAAGATTACAATATTTAGTTTAATTTTTGATAGAATACTTAGACTCTTAGAGAAAATATTTTTGGTATTTATTTAATTATTTTTTGCTTCAAAGTTCTAAGTTTGTGTTCGTGAACAAGTTTATGTTCGACTTGTTCGCGAACTCGATCATGTTCGCGAACACAAAACGATCCGAATTCGTACACAGTTGTTGATTTGATCAAATTCCCTGAACATATTTAAGTTCGATTAAAAGTGTTCGAGTTCAGTTCGATTGCGACAAAATTCGATTTGGTTCATTTCCAGCTCTAATTTTGTTATTAGCACTATTAGATATTATATATGATTAATTATTATAAATCATTTTGGCCACCATGCTCTACTAGGAATATAATAACAAAGTTCAAATCCGCTAATAATTATGTCACATAAAACACAGCCACATCTAAACAAGTTTCCACTACATTTTGTCCAAACTTCCCCCTCTCCCTCCCTCGCTCCCTTCCTTAAAACAAACAAAAAAATTATCTTTATATATATATATATATATATATATAAGAATTCATCCACGACAATCTGTTGTTATGGACACTATTATAGCAACTCACTTTTGGACCGTTGATCAACTTATTAGAAGACTTAGATTGAATATCATAATTGCCCAGCCGGCACAAGCTTTACCGGCTTTTATTATAATATATTACATTGCATGGTCAACTGACAACTGTTGTCATTTTAATAATTTTAAATTGATTTTTTAATATTAAAATACTCCATCCTAAGATGACTTTGTAAATTTACGCCGGTATTTTTATTTTTTTACGCATTTCTACATTTTATGGGATGACTCAGCATATTAAAATCACATTACAAAAATAAAAAATAATCCAACCGACACAGCTTGTAACGGCCGGGTATTTGTTTTTTTTTTTTTGCTTGAGTAATCAAAACTTGGCAGGCAACTCACTTCTATTCTCATTATAATACTTTTGTAATATTTATATTATAAGTATTATTACTAAATATGATACTTGTGTAATATTTATTGTGACGCCCCCAAAATAGGTATACATCACCCATCCTGAGTTATCAATACATGGTACAGAAACAACTACAACTTTATTATTACAACAAGAAATCGTGAGTTTGAATACAAATATTATCTTCTGTATAATATCTATACTCAAATAAATTCTCATCACATTTATTGATACATTATTTTACAAAAATGGTGAGGACTACTAAACAACTCTCTCTAACCTTTATTCCATACCCCCTACTGTACTCGCTTATATTCTCGCCTCTTGAGAAGAAAAATGGAACAAAAAAAAAAGGGTGAGCTCAACTAGCCCAAAGAAGAATATTATGACTAAGATAATATACAACAAATTATCGTTAGTCTTCAACAGGGAAAAATCTAATAGAATACAATAGACAAACAAGTTTTAAATCAATATTCGCAATGAAATAATAATTCATTAGAAGAGTTAAGTAGAGAATGCAAACTACTATCTTCTATGTATGAATTTAAAAGTTCATCGCAAATCATTCATCTTCGCACTACAAAGCCAAAAATTAGGTATATCATCACCCATCTTGATGGTATTTTTAAAGAAACGAATACATGGTACAAGGTAATTTAAATACAACTTACTAATATAATCATAGTGGTGTATTCATAATGATCAAAACAAACAATCAAAGAGTTCCGAATACAAATATTGTCTTTTCATTAGAGATCATACAAACTCAAAAGGAGTCCTCATTACAATTATTATCACACTATTTCACGTAATAGGTGAGGACTACTAATGCTATCCTCCGACCATTACAAATCCGCTCCCTCAAAAGGACTCGTCCCAAATATATTCTCATTTCCGACTCGTCTCAAGAGAATAAAGAATGAAAGAAAGGGTGAGCTCAACTAGCTCAAGAAGAAATATTATGACTAAGATAATGCGTAATAAATTATCATTAGCCTTCAACAAAATAAAAACGATAAAATATAATGAACATCAAGTTTAACTACAATGAACCAAAGAATCCATTAAAAGAGTCAAGTAGAAAATAAAATCTACTATCTTTTATGATTTAAAAGGTTTTTCATCATCAAGTATAAATTTAGACTCACTTTTAATAAATATTCCACATCATCGAATCACCCCGCACTACTACCCAAGGATATTCTTTAAGATCACGACCACAATTATTCACGCACTACGCCAAGAATATTTGTGTATTCATTAATGGTCATGATCATGCCAACAATCGTCCATCAATGCACTACTACCAATCGAGGATTTTTACCACATCATTTGTAATATTACTACCATGATTACACCGAATAGTCTCTCGTCATAATCATACCAAGTCCATCTATGCACCACAAAAATGTATGACTTTCAACATAATATAAATATGAGGATGATGACAATGATATAAGAATTCAATAAAACAAGTTCAAGAATTAATTTATCTAGAACCAATAACATCCAAACTCACAACACGATATCGCTTTGTAGAGTAAAATTCAAGAATACTTTAGAAGAATATTTCCATGAAAGGATATCGATGAAGCGCAAATATCAAGGATATTCCACTAATTTCATGGAGTATAAGTCAAAGTTTTAACCAACCGAGTATAATAAAGAATGGAATAACAAAAGAAATCACCATGCATGCGATAGATCGCACAGCATAAAAGTTATTCCAATGTAATAATAAATAATCTTAATCAGTCCTGCCAGAAAACGCATGCATGTGATATTTCCAATGTAATAATAAAGAATGGAACCAGTCCTGCAAAAACACATGCATGTGATGTTCCAATGTAATAATAATAAAGATTTTAACCAGGTCCGGTAAAACACACGTATGTGATGTTCCAATGTAATAATAATAAAGATTTTAACCAGTCCTGTAAAACACATGCATGTGATGTTCCAATGTAATAATAAGAATGTCACCAAGTATAGGTAAACCACGATACAAAAAAGTTATTCCAATGTAATAATAAGCAATGGAATAACAATGCTTTCTTCTTCATGAATAAGAAAGAATAACACCCCTTACTTTTGGTAGAGATTAAATACCGCAAAGAAGTGTAAGAATAAAATACTCTTCTTCTTTCTCTCTTATTCTCTCTATACTTTCTCTCTATATAGCTCAATGAATTCGTGAAAAATAATGAAGCACTAGGCCTCTATTTATAGAAGATTTCTAGCTTAAGACCGCCATGTGAAAAAAGGCAAGTGGCTTGACGAATCGGTGATGTGAAAAGAAAAGTGGTTCGACGCACGTAATGTGAAACGACAAGTGGTTCGACGCCAGAATGTGAAACGACAAGTGGTTCAACGTCTGGTAAAGGTAATTACTATCGACGAAGGTAATTACTATTCATAAAGGTAATTACTATCGATAAGATAATTACTATCGACGAAGATAATTACTATTCACAAAGGTAATTACTATCGACGAAGGTAATTACTATCGATTTAAGAGACTTTTAGATGATGACATATATGGCCCCCCATAAAATAATCAAACTTACCACAAACGCCTCATAATGCACTTTTATATACATCAAGGATCAATAAATATTACCACAAATCATTTTATTTTTAATCAACACATATTTAATCTTTCAACAATTATTAATCATTTATAACTTGTCGCCTCAATTATTGATTTAATACTATAACATATTATACATATGATACCGTGACAATAATCAATCAATAATATAAGAGATATGATGCAAAGAATTATCGTAGTAATAATCGAGCAGATAAATTGAGTGACTTCTCACGTAAAGATCAATAATCAATATCGCAAGTTACTATACAACTACGCCAGACATCGCATTTTTTACTACCGGGTAGTTCAACAGCTTTTAACTCAGAATACCTCCGCCGTTATTTTTATAGAAAGATAATTTTGTCGCTTTTCTAACTACGATAATACTTCCGCTGTGGGGTCCACTAATGATTGAGTCATCGCATTTAATATTCCCCGACAAAAAAAAAATATATTCCCACCAAACGAATATTTTATAACAACTTGCTTACTTTGCAAAATTTATAAATATTACCCACAACTATAACATTATATCAAATTTATTCCATAATATTCAAAAATAATATTTATAGAAAATTCATCTTTATTTATAAAAGTCAGGTCTTACAACCTCCCTTCTTATGAAATTTCACCGAAATTAGGGTACGACTGGTATGTCGTCAGAGGTAAGGATACCTTGATTTCATTTCGATTCTAACTCCCAAGTCATTTCTCAACATCGTGGTTCCTCCACAAAACTTCGACTTGAGGTATAACCTCGAGCGTAGAATATGTTCCTTCTTATCCAAGATTTGAACAGAACCTTTCATACGCCAAATCTTCCGCTATTTCGTCCTGCTTCTAACTCAATAATGTGGTTCGGGTCTTTCACATATTTACGTAATATGGATATGTGAAAAACGTTATGAACACGAGACATACTTCAAGCAGAAAGCGAGTCTATAGCCACGCGCTCCTACTCGATCGAGGATTAAAATGGACCGATGAATCGAGGATTAAGTTTTCCTCTTTTCCAAATCTTGTAACTCCTTTCCATGGAGCAACTCTTAACAACACATGATCTCCTATATCGAATTCCACGCCCTTTCGATAAAGATCAAGATAACTCTTTTCATCGATTTTGTGAGGTTTTTATACGCTGTCGGATCGCTTCAATCTTTTCCGTAGTCATACGCATCAACTCCTATCCCCCCAACAACGTTGTTTCACCCACCTCATCCCAAAGATACCGAGAACGACACTTTCTTCCATACAACGCTCGAATGGAGCCATGCCAATACTTGCTTGATAATCGCTGTTGTCAGAGGAAAACTCCACCAATGGTAAGAACTTGTCCCAACTTCCTCAAATCAAGGACACAGAGTCTTAATAGATCTTCAAGAGTTTGAATAGTCCTCCCGATCGTCCGTCCGTCTCGAGGATGATATGCCGAGCTAAATCGTAAGTCCGTGCGCTCATAGCTTTTTGCAAACTAACCCAAAATCGTGAAGTGAATCTTCGGTCTCGATCGAAACTATGGATACCGCATACCATGCAGCCTTACAATCTCGCTTATGTACATACGAGCAAGACGCTCAAGTGTATAAGTTTCTCAGACGGTAAGAAAAATGAGCAGACTTGGTCAATCTATCAACAATGACCCAAATCGCATCTACGCCTTGAGAAACCTTAGAAGACCGCAGAACGAAATCCATGGTAATGTGCTCCCACTTCCATTCTCGAATTTCAAGTGGTTGCAATGGACCTTTTGGTACTTGATGTTCCGCTTAACTCGCTGACAAGTTAGACACCTCGAGATAAACAACGCTATCTCTCTCTTTCATATCGCTTCCACCAAAATGTACGACTTAATATCACGATACATTTTGGTACTCCTGTGATGGATTGCAAATGGTGTGTCAGGCGCCCATCATGATATTATACTTTAAATCGTGGTCGTTAGAACACAAAGTCCGGAGTCGACTCAAGTATTCCTTCTTCATCGATTCTTGCTTCCTAAGATAAGCCTTTCGCACTTTCTTCCTCATACGATCACCTCCGTGTCCAGAGCTCGAGCAGCTTTAACTTTATCGATTAAAGTTTGCTCTCTACTCAGATACTCGCTTATCATCACACGCGTCCCCTCGAGTCTTTAACTCTATCTCCATCCTTTGCAAGTCACACAAAATGGGCTCATACGACAATATCGCACTCAGACTTGCATATGATCTTCTACTCAATGCGCCACCTACCACGCTCGCTTTTTCCAGATGGTATCGATGGTACGATCATAATCTTTCAATAGCTTCAAGCCAACGCCGTTGTCGCATGTCGAGTTCCTTTTGAGTGAAGAAATATTTGAGGCTTTTACGATCCGTAAAGATCTCCACTTTCTCCCCATACAAGCGCGCCTCCAAATTTTAAGTGCAAGAAGATAACAAATGCTAACTCTAGATCATGAGTAGGATAATTCCTCTCATATTCTTTTGAGTTGTCATGAGGCATAGGCTATAACTTTTCCATGTCGCATGAGAACACATCCCAACCTTTTCGCTCAAGCATCATCAGAGATGACAAATCCTCCGAGCCGATGGTATTGTGTAATGTGTGTAAATAAGTCTCCTCGAGTTCTTGAAAACTCTTCTCACATTCTTCGCTTCCAACCGAACTTTCAGATCTTTCCGAGTCACCGAAATAATGGAGTAGCGATTCGAGAAAATCCTTCCACGAATCTCCGATAATAACCAAATAAACCGAGAAAGCTACGATTTCTATTAATCGATTTAGGTTGTTCCCAAATTTTGAATAGCTTCAATCTTTGTCGGGTCAATGATATTCCATGACTTGATACCACGTGCCCAAGGAATGCTACTTCTTCGCCGTAACTCGTGATTTCTTCAACTCGCATAAAGCTTATATTCACGGCTTTTGGAGTGTCACCTCAAGTGTTGCTTTCATGATCTTCACTATTTTTGAATAAATAAGGATGTCATCAATAAAGACGACCACAAAGTGATCCAAATATTCCTCAATACTTTGGCTCATCATATCCATGAAGGCAAAGAGGAGCATTAGTCAATCCAAAGGATACGACTAGAATTCATAATGCCCGCATCGAGTTCCGAAAGCCGCCTTTGGAATGTCACGGCTTCTAATCTTCAATCGGGTGATATCCTAACGAAGATCAATCTTTGAAAAGAATTTGGCCTCTTGAATCGGGTCAAACAGTCATCAATACGCGGCAATGGATACCTATTTTTGATGGTGACATGATTCAACTCCCGATAATCAATACAAAGTCGATACTCCCATCTTTCTTCTTCACGAATGTAACAGAGCACCCCAAGGAGAAGTACTAGACTAATAAAGCCAATGTCTAACAATTCCTCAGCAGCTTGGGTCTTTAACTCCTCAAGTTCAATAGAGCCATTCGATATGGGCTTTGAAATAGGTTTTGTACCGGTTCAAGGTCGATACAAAATTCAATTTCACGCCCGGGGTAGGCCAGAAGTTCTTCGGGAATACGCCAGAAATTTATTAACAATAGAAATATCGCTCAAAATCGACGATTTTTGTTTAAATCATGATATGAGCTAAGAAAGCTCGACATCCGCTTTTCAATAAACGAATAAATTTTGGCTTGAGATGACCGTGATTGATTTTAATGGTTTGGTCGCTTGAATTCGCATAATAGGTCATTAGAATATGAAAAGCTAACAACCTTACGAAAACAATCAATTTTTGTATGATAAGTAGTTAACCAATCAATCCCTGTAATCACGCCAAATGCAAGTATTTTTAATGAAATAAGATCGACAGTAATGTGAGGGTACCGATTTGAACCAAACAAGACTTATAAACAAAGGATGTAATGAAGGTTTCTCCCAACTGAGTTTCCACAGATAAGTCAAAGTCTAATTTCTCCTGAGTCAAATTTAATCGATGAGCGCAAGTAGAGAGAAATAAAAGAATGGGTAGAACCCAGATCAAATAAAGTATGTATTTCATTGTAGTTTATGATAAGCTTACCCGTGATGACCTCATTCGTTCCTCGCTTCTCCGGGAGGTCACAACAAACGCCTCCCTCAGACTACCGGCTTTTGACTTTTTCGGGACTACCTTTGGTGCTTCCATCCTAGCTCAATTTGTCTTCTGTGAACGACAAAAATCGAGCTAAGACCTTCTTCTTCCACAATTATAACACGCTTTGACTAAGATGGCGCAGCTTTGACCGATGTGTCCCTCTCTCCGCATTTGAAGCATACGATAGTGGTCTTTCTCCTTCCTTAACAACGGTGTCAGCCGACGCTTTTCCATCATCATTGAATCTCCTTTTCGAAATGTCCATTCTTATTGTTTTCGCCCCGATTACCACCGGCGGTTACCATATCCGCCCGTTGATTCCTCCACGCTTGTTGTCACCGCTCACGACTACTCTCACCGGTATTATAATTTTGCCGTACCGCTTCTTTTTAGTCATATGACTCGTTATCGCTACCCACTAATCGAGCCCTATTTACAACATCCTAATACAAACACAGCTTTATGAGAAATAAGATGTCGACGATTCCCGCTTCAAACCTCTTAAAACATTCGCGCCATTCTCTCTTCATTATCCACCAAGTGGGACGAAACCGTGATAACTCCGCAAATTTTGCCTCGTATCATGACACTACCTGGCCATATTGTTTTGTTCCAACTTGATAAACTCCACCTCCTTCATGTGGCTAATACTTTCAGAAAGTATTTGTCGCTGAATGCCTCCCCGAACTTCTCCCAAGATATCTTCAAGACAAAGAAGTCGAGTACGCTTTTACCGATTCCCACCAAGAATCGCCCTCCCGCAAGAACATAAAGGCGCAAGGGGAACCTTTTGCTTCCTGAGCATCCCAAGACATCAAATATCTTGGTAATCTGCTTTATCCATGCTTCCGCCAAAGTGGTTTTGCTCTCCTTAAACTCCGGTGGTCCCAGCCTCGAATTGAATTAATAAGGTGACCGCCGAGAGTTTTCCGTGTTTCCACCCACGCTTTTGGACAGAGTCGCCTCATCATTGCTGCATTATGAATCGTATAAAGCCTCCGAACATTTGATCATTCATCATTTGGTCAAGGTTGTTGTTTGTATGAGGATTGTCGCCTCGATGCATTATTATCCCGATTATCGATATGTGGTGAATCAACGATCGCTCAGGCTCCATCATATTCTCAACATTCTCGATGTCATTTTCAGACATCGCCACAAAACAAAAGGTTAATCGACATGTAACATATTATCCCTATATTCTCGACCGACCAATAAAATAAAGCACATAAACTTAGTAGGTCATACTAATGGGAGGTATTCCCCGCCTCCCCTCCTAGTACTATTCTCACATCTTAGCCAGGATCATATCCCTAAGCTCGATACTTAACCGCGACGCCCCCAAAATTAGGTATACATCACCCATCTCGGGTAGTCGATACATGGTATGTAATTTAAATATAACTTACTAATATAACTCGCTGTGGTACAATACGACATAAAAACGTGAGTTTGAATACAAATATTGTTTACTAGAGATCATATAAAACTCAAAAGGAGTCCTCATTACAATTATTATCACACTATTTCACGTAATAAATGAGGACTACTAATGCTATCCTCTCGACCATTACTCCGCTCCCCGACTCGTCCCAAATATATTCTCATTTCCTCAAGAGAACAAAGAAAGAAAGGGTGAGCTCAACTAGCTCAAGAAGAAATATTATGACTAAGATAATGCGTAATAAATTATCATTAGCCTCAACAAAAAAGTTAAACCGATAAAATATAATGAACATCAAGTTTAACTACAATGAACCAAAGAATCCATTAAAAGAGTCAAGTAGAAAATAAAATCTACTATCTTTTATGATTTAAAAGGTTTTTCATCATCATTATAGCCGAGACTCACTTTTAATAAATATTCCACATCATCGAATCACCCCGCACTACTACCAAGGATATTCTTTAAAGATCACGACCACAATTATT
The DNA here is from genome assembly GCA_020205615.1 of Panax quinquefolius. Taxonomy (NCBI): domain Eukaryota; kingdom Viridiplantae; phylum Streptophyta; class Magnoliopsida; order Apiales; family Araliaceae; genus Panax; species Panax quinquefolius. The sequence goes on from CM035171.1 coordinate 19,181,262, forward strand.
CATGCACTACGCCAAAGAATATTTGTGGTATTCATTAATGGTCATGATCATGCCAACAATCGTCCATCAATGCACTACGGCCAATCGAGGATTTTTACCACATCATTTGTAACATTACTACCATGATTACACCGAATAGCCTCTCGTCATAATCATACCAAGTCCATCTATGCACTACAAAAGCCATGTATTGACTTTCAACATAATATAAACATGAGGATGATGACAATGATATAAGAATTCAATAAAACAAGTTCAAGAATTAATTTATCTAGAACCAATAACATCCAAATCACAACACGATATCGCTTTGTAGAGTAAAATTCAAGAATACTTAGAAGAATATTTCCATGAAAGGATACCGATGAAGCGCAAATATCAAGGATATTCCACTAATTTCATGGAGTATAAAGTCAAAGTTTTAACCAACCGAGTATAATAAAGAATGGAATAACAAAAGAAATCACCATGCATGCGATAGATCACAGACAAAGTTATTCCAATGTAATAATAAATAATCTAATCAGTCCCCGCCAGAAACGCATGCATGTGATATTCCAATGTAATAATAAAGAATGGAACCAGTCCCACCAGAAAACACATGCATGTGATGTTCCAAATGTAATAATAATAAAGATTTTAACCAGTCCTGTAAAAAACACATGCATGTGATGTTCCAATGTAATAATAATAAAGATTTTAACCAGTCCTGTAAAACACACGCATGTGATGTTCCAATGTAATAATAATAAAATGAATGTCACCAAGTATAGGTAAACCACGATATAAATGTGTTATTCCAATGTAATAATAAGCAAGCATGGAATAACAATGCTTCTCTCATTAATAAGAAAAAGAATAACACCCCTTACTTTTGGTAGAGATCAATATCGCAGAAGTGTAAGAATAAAATACTCTTCTTCTTTCTCTCTTATTCTCTATACTTTCTCTCTCTATAGCTTTCAATGAATTCGTGAAAAATAATGAAGCACTAGCCTCTATTTATAGAAGATTTCTAGCTTAAAGACCGCCATGTGAAAAGGCAAGTGGCTCGACGAATCGGTGATGTGAAAAGAAAAGTGGTTCGACGCCTCAGAATGTGAAACGACAAGTGGTTCGACGCCAGTAATGTGAAACGATAAGTGGTTCGACGTCCGTAAAGGTAATTACTATCGAAGGTAATTTACTATTCACGAAGGTAATTACTATCGAAAGGTAATTACTATCGACGAAGGTAATTACTATTCGACAAAGGTAATTACTATCACGGGTAATTACTATCGACGAAGAGACTTTAGATGATGACATATGGGCCCCCCCATAAAATAATCAAACTTACCACAAACGCCTCATAATGTACTTTTTATATACATCAAGGATCAATAAATATTACCACAAATCATTTTATTTTTAATCAACACATATTTAATCTTTCAACAATTATTAATCATTTATAACTTGTCGCCTCAATTATCGATTTAATACTATAACATATTATACGTATGATACCGCTGACAATAATCAATCAATAATATAAGAGATATGATGCAAAGAATTATCAGAGTAATAATCGAAAGCATACCGAAAGTGACTTCTCACGTAAAGATCAATAATCAATATCGCAAGCTACTATACAACTACGCCAGACATCGTATTTTTTACTACCGGTAGTTCAACAGCTTTAATTCAGAATACCTCCGCCGTTATTTTTATAGAAAGATAATTTTGTCGCTTTTCTAACTACGACAAATACTTCCGCCAGGTCCACCAATTAATGATCGAGCCATCGCATTTAATATTCCCCGACAAAAAAAGAATATTCCCCACCAAACGAATATTTTATAACAACTTCATTACTTTGCAAAATTTATAAATATTACCCACAACTATAACATTATATCAAATTTATTCCATAATATTCAAAAAATAATATTTATAGAAAATTCATCTTTATTTATAAAAGTTCCATAAACTGATTTATTTTACAAAGCTATAATCAAATTTCTATTAATAATCAGGTCCACCAACACACAAAATATGTGTTAAACATTTAATGCCACAAAATACTCTTCCTCCTCATATACTCATATATCCCACATTCATTATAAAAATATCACCTTATAATATATTATTAAAATAATATATTTAAATGAATTATTTTATCGTAAAAGATAAAATATTAATTTTCAACAATTGTCACATTAAAAATTTTCTCCATCTATATCCACATAAAATCAATATTTTCTCATCATATGAATCAATAATTAATTATTCACAAATAATATTACGTAATCACAATATCGACAACCAGCAGCCTCCCAGAGAAATGGGCTTTCCAATAAGAATTTCTCCTCATCATGCCAAGCAATTAGGTGACCAAACCTCTCCTTAGATGTAACTTTCTAGACATCGCTAATAATGTTATCTAATAATATTATTTAGATAATATGAATTATTGCTTCGATAATGAAAAATACCGTAAATGACAATTATCAAACAACAACAATATAAAATATCAACGCAACAATTATTAAATCAATAAAATATCGAATAAGAATTATCGTAACCATTATCGAAAGAAGGCCTTTCACTTAAGAAGAATCAATAATTGGTGCAATACCGCGCAGCTAAGCATCGTGTTTTAACCAATTTAGTATTTTAACAAAGATAATCTGTGAATAACTACGCCATTATATTTTTAAACAACTTATATTTGTTGCTTTCTTCATCCAATCGCTTTCTTATAAGCATGGGCCCACATTAAAGGTCATTGCATTTAATATTCCCGACAAAGAAAGAATATTCCACGACCAAACAAATATTCCCCGACAACAATGAATATTTTATAACCACTTGCTTATTTTGAAATATTTGCATATTTTACCCCTAACTATCCACATTAATCAAATCAACCCTTACTATTTCAAAATAATAAATAGAGAAAATTAAATTTCATTAATAATAAGTTGGGGTCTTACAACCTCCCATCCTTATGAAATTTCGCCCTCAAAATCGATTTAACGACTCGGTGTTTCGAAAAGGTGAGGATACCTCGCTTTCATTTCCGCTTCCAATTCCCGCATCATTTCTATAAGCAGATGATTCCTCCACAAAACTTTAACTTGTGGTATGACCTTTCACAGCGTAGGACATGCTCCTTCCTATCCAAGATCTTGACAGTACCTCCTCATACGTTAAGTCTTCTGCTATCTCGTCCTGCTTTAACTCTATAACGTGGTTCGGGTCTTTCACATATTTACTTAAGTACGATATGTGAAACACATTATGAACACGAGATATACTCGGAGGTAACGCGAGTCTATAGGCTACATTTCCAACTCGGTCAAGAATTTGAAATGGACCAATAAATCGTGGATCGAGCTTTCCTCTCTTCCCAAATCTTGTAACTCCCTTCCACGGTGCAACTCGCAACAATACATGATCCCCTATACTAAATTCTACGCCCTTTCGATGAAGATCCGCATAAATCTTTTGTCGATCTTGTGCTGCTTTGTATACGCTGTCAATCATTTGGATCTTTTCCGTAGTCATATCGCACTCAACTCGTCCCAACAATGTTGCTTCACCCACTTCGCCCCAACATACCGGGAGAGTGACATTTTCGGCCCATATAATGCTTCAATGGAGCCACACCTATACTTGCTCGATAATCATTATTGTAGGAGAATTCCACCAATGGTAAATACTTATCCTAACCGCCTCTTTGAAGTCTGTGACACATGAGTCTTAATAGATCTTCAAGAGTTTGAATAGTCCTCTCTCGATTGTCTCATCTGCTTGAGGATGGTATGCCAATCAATCAGAAATTGCGCCATAGCTTTTTGCAAGCTAACCCAAAATCTTGAAGTGAATCTTCGGGTCACGATCCAAACTATGGATACCGGCATGCCATGCAACCTCACAATCTCATTTACATATATACTAGCAAGACGCTCAAGGAATAAGTCTCCAGTGACGGGAAGAAATGAAAGCGCATTTGGTTAATCTATCAACAATAACCCAAATAGCATTGATGCCTTGAGAAACCGTAGGAAGACCCGTAACGAAATCCATGGTAATGTGTTCCCACTTCCATTTCGAATCTCAAGTGGTTGCAATCTAACCCTTAGGTACTAGATGTCTCCGCTTTACACGCTGACAAGTTAAACACATCGAGATAAACTTTGCAATCTCTCTTCATATTGCTTCCACCAAAATGTACGTCAAGATCACGATACATTTTGGTACTTCCGTGATGGATCGCAAATGGTGTATCGTGCCTCCATCATAATCTTGTACTTCAAATCGTGAGTCGTTAGGACACAAAGTCCGGAGTGGACTCAAGTATTCCTTCTTCATCAATTCTCGCTTCGAATAAAGACCTTCAGATTTTCTTCTTCATAACGATCGCCTCCGGCCCTGGCTCGAGCAACCTTAACTTTTCTATTAAAGTTGGCTCTACGCGTATACTTGACATCATCGCACTCATTCATGCATATGATCTTCTACTCAACGATCGCCTACCACGCTTGCTTTTCCAAGATGGTATCAATCGTGTGGTCGTAATCTTTCAACAACTCAAGCCAACATCGTCGACGCATGTTGAGTTCCTTTCGCATGAAGAAATATTCGAGGCTTTTTATGGTCCGAATATATCTCCACTTTCTCCCATATAGATAGTGCCTCCGATCTTTAACATGAAACGATCGGGCCGCTAACTCTAGATCATGACCGTGATAATTCCTCTCATACTCTTTAAGTCGTCATCGCGAGGCATAAGCTATGACTTTCCCACGCTGCACGAGAACACATCCTAACGCTTTGCTCAAGCATCGTCAGAGATAACAAATCCATCCGTACTCGATGGTATTGTTGTAACAGCCAAATGAGTCTCCTCTCGAGCTCTTGGAAACTCTTCTCCAATTCCTCGCCCATATGAATTTTATATCTTTTCGAGTCACCGAAGTTAATGGAGTAGCGATTCGAGAAAATCCTTCCACGAATCTCCGATAATAACCAAATAAGCCCGTAAAGCTACGATTTCATTATCGACTTCTGCTTGTTCTAACTTTTTCAGATTGCTTCAATCTTCACCGTCTACTTGGATACTCCATGTTTTGACACTGACGCGCCAAGAAATGCTACTTCTCGCGCCGTAACTCGCATTTCTTTAATTTGGCATATAATTTGTTTTCACGAAGCCTTTGAGTACCAAATTTCAAATGGTGCTCATGATCTTCACGACTTTTGGAATATATGAGGATGTTATCAATAAAGACAACAACTAACCGATCCAAATATTCCTTGAATACTCGGTTCATCATATCCATGAAAGTCAGAGGAGCATTAGTCAATCCAAAAGACATGACTAAGAATTCATAATGCCCGCATCGAGTTCTAAAGGCGCTTTGAATATCCTCGCCTAATCTTCAAATTGATGATATCCGTAATCTAAGATCGATCTTTGAAAAAATTGTGCCCCTGCAAATCGGGTCAAACAAGTCATCAATACGAGGTAGAGGATACCTATTCTTGATGGTGACATGGTTCAATTCCGATAGTCAATACAAAAGTCGCATACTCCCGCCTTTCTTCTTTATGAATAAAACAGAGCTCCCCTAGAGAGATGTACTAGTCCGAATGAAACCGATGTCCAACAATTCCTCAGTAGTTGGACCTTTAACTCCCAAGTTCAATAGAGCCATTCGATATGGGGTTTTAGAAATGGGCTTTGTACCGGTGTTCAAGATCAATAAAGAATTCAACTTCACGCTCTGGGTGTAGACCGGAAGTTCTTCGTGAAATACGCCGAAAAAGTCAATAACAACAGAATATTATTCAAATTTGACGTGTCTTTATTCAAATCCATAATATGGGCTAAGAAAGCTTCGACATCCGCTTTTCAATAAACGAATAGCTTTATGATTAGATATGACAAGTTGATTGATTTTAATGGTTTAGTTGCTTGAATTGCATAACAAAGTCAAGTTAGAATATGAAAACTAACAACCTTACGTAAAACAATCAATTTTGGCATGATGAGTAGTTAACCAATCAATCCCTAAAATCACATCAAAAGCAAGTATCTTTAAAGAGATAAGGTCAACAGTAAAGGTGATGGTGCCAACTTGAATCAAACAAGATTTATAAACAAATGGATGTGATGAATGTTTCTCCTAACTGAGTTTTCACAGATAGGTCAAAGTCTAATTTCTCCTGAGTCAAGTTTAAACGCTGAGCACAAGCAGAGAGAGATAAATGAATGGGTAGCACCGGTGTCAAGTAAGGTATAAACTTCGCAAGAATTTATAAATAGCTTTTACCCGTGATCACCTCGCTTGGTTCTTCGCATTTTGACCAAATACAACAAACGCCTTCCGGTGAACCGCTTGACTTTGACTTTTCTCGGGATGTTTTTGAGTCACCGTCCCCAATGAACTAGGTTTCTACCGCATAATCTCGAGCGATATATCCTTCTTTTCCACAATTATAGCATACCTTGAATCACAGGGCGCTTGACTGATATGTCCTCTTTCCCGTGATTTATAGATACGATCCGGTGGTCGTTCTCCTCCCTTAGAACCAGCTTGTTGCCAAGACCGCTGCCTTCACATGGTCGTTGTTAAATCTCCTCTTTTAAAATCTCCTCCCGACTCGCTTTTCTATTTTCACGGCTATGATTACCACCAGAGTGGTTACCATTTTGTCCGCCTTTTTCTTTCTCCACCGGTTATCGTTGTTTTGTTGATCGCTATCTCCTAGAGATGATCCTCGATTGTGGTCCCCTACCGACCGTACTCATTATCTCGCTTCTAATAATTGAGCCCTCATTTACAACATTTGAATAGAGAAAAAATTTATGAGAATGAGATATTGTCGTATGCCGGGTTTCAAACCTCTCGTAAACATCTCAAGCCATAATGCTCCTCATTCTCCACCAAATGAGGTGCAAACCGGATAACTCGCAAACTTTGCCTCGCATCGAGACACCGCCATGTTGTTTTGTTCTAATCGATGAACTCCACTTCCTTCATATAGACTAACACTTTTAGGAAAGTATTTGTCATTAAATAGTTTCAAACGCCTCCCAAGACATACGCCGAAAAGCGGCCGGATGTATACGCTTCATGCATCCCACCAAAGAGTTCGCATTCGCCACTAACATAAAGGTGGAGAATGGAACCTTCGTTCTCTCCGCGCATCCCAAGACATCGAATATCTTGGTAATTTGTTTCGACCCATGTTTCCGCCATGATCGAATCTGGCTTTCACTTAAATTCTGGTGGTCCCAACTCTTTGAACTGCTTGGTTGTGACAACTCGTGAATTTCTATCACTGCACAGTATCATTGCTATCATTTCCTCCTTTGTTTTATCAGAAAAAGATAAAATTTCAATTTTCAACAATTGTCACATTAAAAATTTTCTCCATCTATATCCACATAAAATCAATATTTTCCTTATCATATGAATCAATAATTAATTATTCACAAATAATATTACGTAATCACAATATCGACAACCGTGCGCCTCAGAAAGAGGGGCTTCCAATAAGAATTTCTACTATCAAGGCGCAATTAGGTGACCAAACCTCTCCTTGATGTAACTTTCTAGACATTGCCAATAATGTTATCTAATAATATTATTCAGATAATATGAATTATTGCTTCGATAATGAAAAATACTGCAGAATAATGACAATTATCAAACAACAACAATATAAAATATCAACGCAACAATTATTAAATCAATAAAATAAAATATTTAAGAATTATTATCGTAACCATTATCGAGTAGTGCCTTTCACGTAAGAATTAATAATTGGTGCAATACCGCAAAGTGTATCTTCAATAGTGTTTTAACCCATAGAGTATTTTAACAAAGATTAACTGTGAATAACTACGCCTGCTATTTTTAAACAACTTATATTTGTCGCTTTCTTCATCTAATCGCTTTCCAGTATGGGGCCCACAAAAGAAAGATCAAGGCAGTCGCATTTAATATTCCCTAACAAAAAGAATATTCCACGACCAAACGAATATTCCCCGAAACAACAATGAATATTTTATAACCACTTGCTTATTTTGAAATATTTGCATTATTTTACCCATAACTATCCACATTAATCAAATCAACCCTTACTATTTCAAAATAGAAAAATTAAATTTCATTAATAATAAGTTGGGGTCTTACAATCTAGTACCTAAGGGTCTCCATTGCAACCACTGAGATTCCAAATGGAAGTGAGAACACATTACCATGGATTTCAAGTTCACGGGTCTTCCTACGGTTTCTCAAGGCATCAATGTTATTTGGGTTATTGTTGATAGATTAACCAAGTCTCCGCTTTCATTTCTTGCCGATCTGGAGACTTATTCCTCGAACGCCTTGCTAAGTATATATGTAAATGAGATTGTGAGGTTGCATGGCATGCCAAAGATCCATTGTTTTGGGATCGTGACCCAAGATTCACTTCAAGATTTTGGGTTAGCTTACAAAAAGCTATGGGCACGAATTTATTTTCTGGCTTCGGCGTACCATCCTCAAACCGGACGGACAATCGTAGAGACTTTTCAAACTCTTGAAGATCTATTAAGACTCGTGTCCTAGACTTCAAGGGCACTGATAAGTATTTACCATTGGTGAAATTCTCCTACAACAACAGCTTATCCCAAGAAGTATAGTGTGGCTCCATTCAAGCATTATATGGACGAAAATGTCACTCTCTAGTATGTTGGGGACGAGGTGGGTGAAGCAACATTGTTGGGACCCGAGTTGGTACGATATGACTACGGAAAAGATCCAAATGATTCGACAACGATACAAACGGCACAAGATCGACAAAAAGAGTTATGCGATCTTCATCGAAAGGACGTAGAATTTAGTATAGGGGATCATGTATTGTTGCGAGTTGCTCCATGGAAGGAGTTACAAGATTTGGGAAGATAGGAAAGCTCAATCCACGATTTATCGGTCCATTTCAAATTCTTGGACCGAGTTGGAAATGTAGCCTATAGACTCGCGTTACCTCCGAGTATGTCTCGTGTTCATAATGTGTTTCACATATCTGCATTTCGTAAATATGTGAAAGACCCGAACCATGTTATAGAGTTAGAACCGACGAGATAGCCAAGAAGACTTAACGTATGAGGAGGTACCGCACAAGATCTTGGATAGGAAGGAGCATGTCCTACGCCAAGAAAGGTCATACCACAAGTTAAAGTTTTGTGGAGGAATCATGCTATAGAGGAAATGACCGGAATGGAAATGGAAATGAAAGCGAGGTATCCTCACTTTTTCAAACACTGTGTACGTGACACGTCAATTTCGAGGACGAAATTTCATAAGGAGGGAAGTTGTATAACCCTAACTTATTATTAATGAAATTTAATTTTCTATTTATTATTTTAAAATAGTAAGGGTTGATTTGATTAATGTGGATAGTTATGGGTAAAATACGCAAATATTTCAAAATAAGCAAGTGGTTATAAAATATTCATTGTTGTCGGGAATATTCGTTTGGTCGTGGAATATTCTTTACTGTCGGGGAATATTCGTACGACGGCACAGGCCTTTTTGTGGGCCCCATAACGAAAAGCGATTGGATGAAGAAAACGACAAATATAAGTTGTTTAAAAATAACGGTGTAGTTGTTACCGTTAATACTGTTAAAATACTCTTATGGTTAAAACACACAAGAAGCTTACCTGGATTGCACCAATTATTGATTCTTACGTAAGAAGGCACTACTCAATAATGGTTACATTAATTACTGTTCAGTATTTTATTGATTTAATAATTGTCATGCGTTGATATTTTATATTGTCATTTGTTTCAATAATTGTCATTACACAAGATTTTTCATTATCGAAGCTAATAATTCATATTATCTAAATAATATTATTAGATAACATTATTGACAATGTCTAGAAAGTTCTCGCTCTAAGGAGAGGTTTGGTCACCTAATTGCTACCAAAGAAGGAGAAATTCTTATCGAAAGCCCTCTTCCCTGAACCGCTTGTCATTAATATTGTGATTCTCGTAATATTATTTGTGAATAATTAATTATTGATTCATATGATGAGAAAATATTGATTTTATGTGATATAGATGGAGAAAATTTTAATGTGACAATTGTTGAAAATTAATATTTTATCTTTTCTCGATAAAATAATTCATTTAAATATATTATTTTAATAATATATTAATTATGATATATTTTATAATGAATGCGGGATATATGAGTATATGAGGAGGAAGAGTATTTTTGTGGCATTAAATGTTTAACACATATTTTGTGTGTTGGTGGACACAATTATCGACCTCAAATTTGATTATACCGTAAAAGCGTCTGCTTCAGGATTTCGGTCAATTTTTGTTTGGAATTTAGAAAAACTTTCTTCTGCAAAGTTGTAGAGAATTTAATTTCCTATAATAAGTTGCGAGATTCGAATTTTCTGATAAAAGGGATATTTATTATGAATTATTGAAGTTCCGAAGTTCCGAAATAATTGATTTTTGGAAGTTTTAAATATTTATATTCACAAAAACGTTTTTTCAATGTGTGGGCCTCATTTTTCATGTGTGTAATTGCTGAATTTTGAATTCAAAGGTATAAGGTAGGAATGGTTAATATAAATAATAATATTATATTAAATTTTCGCTTTGTGTTCTAAGCATTTTCCTATAAATAGGTGCTTAGGTTAGAATTGAAAATTACACACCGTAAACCCAAGTTTTCTCTCTCTATTTATCGAGCGTATTCTTGTGAGTATTTTGAGTATATTTTGAGTATTGTTATACTATGCAAGTTCAAGTCATAGCCTATATATTCGGTTTAAACTAAAAGTATTGATCTTCGAGGTAAGGATATTTTTTTTCGTAATGATATTATTTCTTCAATATCATTATGCCAAATATCGATCCGAAGTTTTTATCAAATTTGGAACTTTTGGTGTCTGAGTTACTTATTCACGATCATCGACTATTCACGATATTTACACTTATTCACGTAATCACGAAGCACTATTCATCGAAAAAATGAAAATTTGACGCCCCAAAATAGGTATACACAACACCCATTCCGAGTCGCCAAATACATGGTACAAGAAACAAACTACAACTTCATTAATACAAATGTCGTGTGAAATACGACAATATATATCGTGAGTTTAAATATAATATTGTCTTCTGCATAATATCCACACGCAAATAAATCCCATCATAATTATCGATACATTATTTTACAAAAATGGTGAGGACTACTAAACAACTCTCTCTAAACCTTCATTCCATACCCCGACTAAGACTCGCTACATTCTCGCCTCCCGAGAAGAAAAAAATGGAACAACAAGGAAAAGGGTGAGCTCAACTAGCCCAAGAAGAATACTACGACTAAGATAATATACAACAAATTATCGTTAGTCTCCAACAGGAAAAATCTGATAGTATACAATGTACAACAAGTTTCGCATCAATATTCGCAATGAAATAATAATTCATGTAAGAGTTACGTAGAGAATGAAATCTACTATAATCTATGAATTTAATAAATTCATCATCAATATTTTATCCCCAGAACATCAATCAATATTCATCTCAAATCAAATATTCATCTTTGCACTACAGCCAAAGATATTCATCAATCCACATGTTCATCTCAACACTGCTCATCTTTGCACTAAAGGCCAAAGATATTCATCACCAATATGTTCATTTAAACACTGCTCATCTTTGCACTACAAAGCCAAAGATATTCTTCAGAATCATTCATCTTCACTGCACTACAAAAGCCAAAGATATTCAATAATATCATCATTTAAGACCGAGGATGATGAAAATATTTTTAAAGAACGAATCCAAAGAAACAAAATGACAAGGATTAAGGATTAAGGATTCGATTTTGTTTTATCCATGTCCAACAATACCTCAAAAATAATCATAAGTGGTGTAAAATTCAAGAATGATCAAAACACGGATACAATCAAAGCTAGTATCCGTAAGATATTTTGGACTTAAAAGAAGAAATTTTATTTTTCGATGAATAAAGGTCAGATACGTGAATAAAGGTCAGATACGTGAATAAAGGCAGACTACGTGAATAAGAATCTCACACCAAAAGATAGAAATTCCACAAAAAACATTTTCACGCTTCATTTAATAGTACTCGTGAATAAGAATCGTGAATAAGAACTCATGAATAAGAACTCGTGAATAAGAACTCATGAATAGTAACCCCGATATGAAAAAGTTCCAAATTTGATAAAAACTTCAATCAATATTTTCAAAGATAATGATATCAAGAAATAATATCATTACGAAAAAAATAATATCCCTTACCTCAAAGAATCAAGATTTCTAAGGAAAGGCTCAAGTGATGTCGAATGAAACTTGTATCGAATAAAGAACTCTCAAAGTATCTAAATACTCACAAAATACGCCTAATAATATAGAGAGAGAAGAGAGAAAAACTTTGTTCTCGTGTGATTTTCAATTCTAACTTAGCCTCTATTTATAGAAAAATGTTAAGACGCCGGCAAGGCATTTAACTCAAGAACCTCGATGGCTTTACTCGCTACTATTGCCACCCACCACATTTGAAAATAAAATTCAGCACATTTTTTCACCAACCAAAAGTGGGGCCCACTCAATTCTAGAATTTTCCACCAAAATCATTTATAACCTAATTTCTAATCAAACACCTCTTAAAATTCATAATAAATTATACGCCATTTTAATTGCTCAAAATTTGTGGACATATACTCAACTTATATATGTATAACATATCCAAAAATTACAACGATCCAACTATTTGATTAAATATTATAACTCACACAATAAAGTCAGAATAACACCGATTTGATCTTTTAATACCTCCAATCCGATAAAATACAAATAAAACATCTCAAAGATTAATTCCTTCATTAATAACCACATAAATAAATCCATCATTTATATTCATATAAAATAAATATTTCCTTATCATATGAATCAATAATTAATTATTCACAAATAATATTACGTAATCACATTTATGACAACCAGTCCGCTCCTCAGAAAGAGGGGCTTTCCAATAAGGATCTCTCCTCATCGGGCGCAATTAGTGACCAAACCTCTCCTTAGATGTAACTTTCTAGACATTGCCAATAATGTTATCTAATAATATTATTCAAATAATATGAATTATCGATCCGATAATGGGAAATATCACAAGTAAGGACAATTATCAAAACAATAATAATATAAAATATCAACGCAAAGAATTATCAATCAATAAAATAAAATATCGAATAAGAATTACCGTGAAAAATTATCGAGTAAAGGCCTTCACGTAAGGATCAATAATTCAACAATACTGCAATACCGCAAAGCATCGCAACCCACGCCAGACATCAGATTTTAACCACCGGCATTCCAACAAATTTTAATTCAGAATAACTACGCCAAGTATTTATAACCACCCAAACTTTGTCGCTTTCCTCATCCAATCGCTTCATGGGCATGGCCCACACACGGTCAAATACTACGTCAGCATTTAATATTCCCCGACAAAGATTTAATATTCCACCACCAAACGAATATTCCCCGACAAAAAATGAATATTTTATAACCACTGCTTATTTTGAAATATTTATGATTTAACCCTTAACTATCCACATTAATCAAATCAACCCTTACTATTTCAAAATAATAAATAAAGGAAATTCCTTTTATTTAAAAAATTTCGGGTCTTACAACCTCCCTCCTTATGAAATTTCGCCCTCGAAATCGACGACGACTGGTGTTTTCAAAAGGTGAGGATACCTCGCTTTCATTTCCGCTTCCAATTCCTGTGTCATTTCTCTATAAAGATGATTCCTCCACAAAACTTTAACTTGTGGTACGACCTTTTCATGCAGTAGATATGCTCCTTCCTATCCAAAATCTTGACAGTACCTCCTCATACGCTAAGTCTTCTATTATCTCGTCCTGCTTCTAACTCTATAACGTGGTTCGGTCTTTTCACATATTTACGGCAAGTACGATATGTGAAACACATTATGAACACGAGACATACTGAGGTAACGCAAGTCTATAGGCTACATTTCCTACTCCTACCAAGAATTTGAAATGGACCAATAAATCGTGGATCGAGCTTTCCTCTCTTCCCAAATCTTGAACTCCTTCCATGGAGCAACTCGCAATAATACATGATCCCTACACTAAATTCCACGCCCTTTCGATGAAGATCCGCATAACTCTTTTGTCGATCTTGTGCCGCTTCAGTATACGCTTGTCAATCATTTCGATCTTTTCTAGAGTCATACGTATTAACTCTAGTCCCAACAATGTTGCTTCACCCACCTCATCCCAACATATCGAGAACGACATTTTTCGTCCCATATAATGCTTCAAATGGAGCCACACCTATATTTGTTTAATAACTATTGTTGTAGAGAATTCCACCAATGGTAAATACTTATCCCAACTTCCTTTGAAGTCTAGGACACAGAGTCTTAATATATCTTCAAGAGTTCGAATAGTCCTCTCTCGATCGTCATCCGCTTGGGGGATGGTATGCCAAACTAAATCGCAAACTGCGCTCTATAGCTTTTTGCAAGCTAACCCAAAATCTTGAAGTGAATCTTGGGTCACGATCCAAAACTATGGATACAGCATGCCATGCAACCTCACAATCTCATTTACGCATATACTAGCAAGACGCTCAAGGAATAAGTCTCCCAGATTTCAAGAAGAAATGAGCAGATTTGGTTAATCTATCAACAATAACCCAAATAAAGATTGATGCCTTGAGAAACCGTAGAAGACCCGTAACGAAATCCATGGTAATGTGTTCCCACTTCCATTCCTAATCTCAAGTGGTTGCAACGACCTTAGGTACTAGATGTCTCCGCCTTTACACGCTAAGCAAGTTAAACACATCGAGATAAACTTTGCAATCTCTCTCTTCATATTGTTCCACCAAAATGTATGTCAAGATCACGATACATTTTAGTACTTCCAGATGGATCGCAAATGGTGTATTGTGGCCTCCATCATAATCTTCAGACTTCAAATCGTAGTCGTTAGAACACAAAGTCTAGAGTGGACTCAAGTATTCCTTCTTCATCAATTCTCGCCCTAATAGCTCCTTCTTCAGACTTTCTTCTTCATACGATCACCCCTGCCTGGGGCTCGAAAGTAGCCTTTAACTTTATCGATTAAAGTCGATTATACTCAGATATCATCACGCTGGTACCTAGAGTTTTCATCTCCATCTCTATTATTTGTAAATTATACGAAATTAGTCTTCGACAATATCGCACTCAGATTTGTATACGATCTTCTACTCAACACGCCACCACCACGCTCGCTTTCCAGATGGTACGGTCGTAATACGTATTAAAATGAGTCTCCTCTCGAGTTCTTCAAGCTCTTCCCACATTCCTCGCTTCCATTCGAATTTTGTATCTCTACGAGTCACCAAGATAATGGAATAAATGATTCGAGAATATCCTTCAACGAATCTCCGATAATAACCAACTAAGCCTAGAAAGCTACGATTTCGACATCGACTTAGGTTGCTTCTCAACTCGCGACTCATATCCCAATCTTGATAAAGACGTCACAATGACACCTATCGCTTTACTATCGCATCTAATACGACGCCCCTATAGAGAGTCCGCTTAGGTAAATTCCACAAAGGAAGTCACAAGATAAAGGCTCAGTACCAAATTTATAGTTGAATTTTTAACTCCTCAAGTTCAATAGAGCCATTCGATATGAGATTTTAGAAATGAGTTTTGTACCGGTTCAAAGTCGATACAAAATTTAATATCGTGCTTTGGGAGTAAGCCAAGAAATTCTTCAGAAATACGCCAGAAAAATCAATAACAACAAGAATATTATTCAAATCGACGTGTCTTTATTCAAATCCATAACATGGACTAAGAAAACTCGACATCCGTAATAAACGAACGACTTCATGGCTTGATATGAAAATGTTTGATTACAATGGTTTGATTGCTTGAATTCAATAACAAAGTTGCTTAGAATATGAAAACTAACAACCTTACAAAAAACAATCAATTTGGCATGATGAGTAGTTAACCTTAAAATCACATCAAAAGCAAATATCTCTATAGAAATAAGGTTAATGTGTAATGTGATAAAGCCAACTCAAATCAAGCAAGATTTTTAAACAACTGATGTAATGAAAGTTTCTCCTAATGGAGTCTCCATAACAGGTCAAAGTTTAATTTCTCCGTAGTCAAGTTCAAACGCTGAGCGCAAGCAAGAGAGATAAAAGAATGGGTAGAACCAATATTCAGTAAGGTATAAACTTCGCAAGAATTTATAATTAACTAACCTGCTAACTTCGTCGTCGTTCCTCGATTTTGACCGGCCACGACAAAACGCTTCTTCCAAGAACCGCTGACTTTGACTTTTCTCGACATCCTTTTCGAGTCACCATTCACGCCGGATCTGGTTTCGATATCGCATAACTCGAGCGATATGTCCTTCTTTTTCCACAATTATAAAGATACCTTGAAGGCTTTCAACAGCTTGACCTTATATGTCCCTCCTCTCCACATCTCAGAAGATCTAACCGGGCGATCGCTCTTCCCTAGAATTTGTCATGGTGCCGATGTCACGCACCGACGCCTTCCCGCCATCGTTAAATCTTCTTTTTAGATTGACATCTCTTTCCATAATATCAACGCTGTCATGCGCTTTTTTTACCCATGCATCACTCATTCTCACTGCTCGCTTATTTCTTCTTTCACTTTCGATTCCAAATTTTATCATCTTATACTCGCCAAAGAGTGCTTCGCTCAAGATCACGACGGGTAACACAAGCTTGAATCGTCAGATCCTTTTGCTCCACGATCGCCTCGCAATTCTTCAAATTTCTTCTTCTAACTCATGAATACGATTTTGCAATTCTATATTTTGATCATAAAATACCTCTAATAAACTCTCTTCGTACCTCTTCTTCCTCTTCTTCCTCACTCTCACCGTTACCTCCGCGATTATCTCTAAAAGTAACTATCAATTCTTCACTCACCACACGGATATCTCTAATTCCTTCTTCACCGACATCACATTATCCTCGTCATGATTAGAGGTGTTCCACGATCTCATTCACTCCATTGTTAACGCTCTCAAAGCAGCCCATTCTTAAAAACTATCATAAAACAAGGGTTAATTAAATAAATTAACAAATCACATAATACCCCTATATTACGACCAACCAACAAATAAGCTTTAGTAGACACACTAATAAGGGATTTACTCTGCCTCCCCTCCTAGTTTTATTCCCCGATCTCCGCCAGAGATCATATCCCTAAGCTCGATATTAACTCATGACGCCCAAAATAGGTATATACACAACACCCATTCTCGAGTCGCCAAATACACGGTACAAGAAGCAAACTACAACTTCAATAATACAAATGTCGTGAAATACGACAATATATAATCGTGAGTTTAAATATAATATTGTCTTCTGACAATATCCACACGCAAATAAATCCCCATCATAATTATCGATACATTATTTTACAAAAATGGTGAGGACTACTAAACAACTCTCTCTAAACCTTCATTCCATACCCCGACTAAGACTTCGCTACATTCTCGCCTCCCCGAGAAGAAAAATGGAACAACAAGGAAAAGGGTGAGCTCAACTAGCCCAAGAAAGAATACTACGACTAAGATAATATACAACAAATTATCGTTAGTCTCCAACAGGAAAAATCGATGTAATACAATAGATAACAAGTTTCGCATCAATATTCGCAATGAAATAATAATTCATGTAAGAGTTACGTAGAGAATGAAATCTACTATAATCTATGAATTTAATAAATTCATCATCAATATTTTATCCTCAGAACATCAATCAATATTCATCTCAAATCAAATATTCATCTTTGCACTTTGCACTACAAAATTCCAGCAAAGATATTCATCAATCCACATGTTCATCTCAACACTGCTCATCTTTGCACTAAAGGCCAAAGATATTCATCACCATGGCATTATGTTCATTTAAACACTGCTCATCTTCAGCACTACGTGCCAAAGATATTCTTCAGAAATCATTCATCTTTGCACTACAGTGCCAAAGATATTCAATAATATCATCATTTAAGACCGAGGATGATGAAAATATTTTTAAAGAACGAATCCAAAGAAAACAAAATGACAAGGATTAAGGATTAAGGATTCGTAGATTGCTTTTTATCCATGTCCAACAATACCTCAAAAATAATCATAGTGGTGTAAAATTCAAGAATGATCAAAACATGGATACAATCAGCTAGTATCCGTAATAGATATTTTGGACTTAAAAGAAGAAATTTTATTTTTCGATGAATAAAGGTCAGATACGTGAATAAGGTCAGATACGTGAATAAGGCCGATACGCGAATAGTATCTCCGACACCAAAAGATAGAAATTCCACAAAAAACATTTTCACGCTTCATTTAATAAGACTCGTGAATAAGAATCGTGAATAAGAACTCATGAATAAGAACTCGTGAATAAGAACTCATGAATAGTAACCCCGATATGAAAAAGTTCCAAATTTGATAAAAACTTCAATCAATATTTCAAAGATAATGATATCAAGAAATAATATCATTACGAAAAAAAATAATATCCCTTACCTCAAAGAATCAAGATTTCTAAGGAAAGGCTCAAGTGATGTCAATGAAACTTGTACCGAATAAAGAACTCTCAAAGTATCTAAATACTCACAAAATACGCCAATAATATAGAGAGAAAAAGAGAGAAAACTTTGTTTCGTGTGATTTTCAATTCTAACTTAGCCTCTCTATTTATAGAAAATGTTAGCCATCGCCAAGCAGCATTTCGAACTCGCAACCCCGATGGCTTTACCTCGCTACTATTGCCACCCACCACATTTGAAAATAAAATTCAGCACATTTTTCACCAACCACAAGTGGGGCCCACTCAATTCTAGAATTTTCCACCAAAATCATTTATAACCCTAATTTCAATCACCACCTCTTAAAATTCATAATAAATTATACGCTCATTTTTAATCGCTCAAAATTTGTGGACATATACTCAACTTATATATATAAATATATCCAAAAATTACAACGATCCAACTATTTGATTAAATATTATAACTCACACAATAAAGTCTCAATAACACCGATTTGATCTTTTAATACCTCCAATCCGATAAAATACAAATAAAACATCTCAAAGATTAATTCCTTCATTAATAACCACATAAATAAATCCATCATTTATATTCATATAAAATAAATATTTCCTTATCATATGAATCAATAATTAATTATTCACAAATAATATTACGTAATCACATTTACGATAAACCAGTCAGCTCCTCCTGTGAAAGAGGGGCTTTCCAATAAGGATCTCTCCATCGGGCGCCGCAATTAGTGACCAAACCTCTCCTTAGATGTAACTTTCTAGACATCGCCAATAATGTTATCTAATAATATTATTCAAATAATATGAATTATTGATCCGATAATGGGAAATATCAGCAAAGACAATTATCAAACAACAATAATATAAAATATCAACGCAAAGAATTATCAATCAATAAAATAAAATATCGAATAAGAATTCACCGTGAAAATTATCGAGTAGTGCCTTCACGTAAGGATCAATAATTCAACAATATCGCGCAATACCGCGCTATCGCGGCAACCACGCCAGACATCAGATTTTAACCACCGCATTCCAATGCCCTTAATAACTTAGAATAACTACGCCGCTATTTATAACCACCCAAACTTTGTCATTGCTTTCCTCATCCAATCGCTTTCCGCATGGGGCTCATATTATGGTCATACGTCAATATTCCACGCATTTATTATTCCCATCGATTTTGAAATATTAATATTCCACCACCAAACGAATATTCCCCGACAAAAATGAATATTTTATAACCACTCATTATTTTGAAATATTTATGATTTAACCCTTAACTATCCACATTAATCAAATCAACCCTTACTATTTCAAAATAATAAATAAAGGAAATTCCTTTTATTTAAAAAATTTTGGGTCTTTTTCATTGAAAATTTGGAGACACTACTTGTAATGGGGAGAAAGTGGAGATTTATAATGACCATAAAAGCCTCAAATATTTTTCACCCAAAAAGAACTCAACACGCCAAGAACGACGCTGGCTTGAACTATTGAAAGATTACGATCACACTATTCAATATCATCCTGAAAAGCGAACGTAGTAGCCGACGCATTGAGTAGAAGATCATATGCGGTACGAAAAAGCGATATTGTTAATACAAAGGCCCATTCTGTATTTACTTCGCAGCGATGGAGGTAAATTAAAGACTCGAGGTGTGACGCCCCAAAATAGGTATACATCACCATTCTGAAAGTTACAATACATGGTATGTAAACAACTACAACTTTATTATTACAACAAGAAAATCTGTGAGTTTGAATACAAATATTATCTTCTAGACAATATCTATACTCAAATAAATCTCATCATCACATTTATTGCTAAACAACTCGCTTTAGAACCTTCATTCCATACCCCGACTGCACTTCGCTTATATTCTCGCATCCCGAGAAGAAAAATGGAACAAAAGGAAAAGGGTGAGCTCAATCTAGCCCAATAAAGAATATTATGACTAAGATAATATACAATAAATTATCGTTAGTCTTCAACAGAAAAAATCTAATAGAATACAATAGACAACAAATTTTAAATCAATATTCATAATGAAATAATAATTCATTAGAAGAGTTAAGAGAGAATGCAAACTACTATCTTCTATGTATGAATTTAAAAGTTCATCGCCTATCTTTTATCCCTCAGAACATCAATCAACATACATCCGAAATCAAATATTCATCTTGCACTACGGCCAAAGATATTCATCACCGTCATGTTCATCTAAACACTGCTCATCTTTGCACTACGCCAAAGATATTCTTCAGAAATCATTCATCTTTGCACTACAAGCCAAAGATATTCAATAATATCATCATTTAAGACCGAGGATGATGAAAATATTTTTTTTTTAAGAAACGAATCCAAAGAAACAAAATGACAAGGATTAAGGATTAAGATTCAGACTTTATTTTATCCACGCCCAAAAATACCTCAAAAAATAATCACAAGGGTGTAAAATTCAAGAATGATCAAAACATGGATACAATCAAAGCTATTATCCATAATTGATATTTTGGACAAAAAGAAGAAATTTCATTTTTCATTGAATAGTCTTGATTCGGTGAATAAAGAATCAGATATTTGAATAAAGTCGTGCCAGATAATGTGAATAATAACTCCTACACCAAAAGTTCCAAATTTGATAAAAATTTCAGATCAATATTTCAACATAATGATATTGAAGAAATAATATCATTACAAAAAAATAATATCCCTTACCTCGAAAGATCGAATAGATTTTTAAAATTTGAAAAACACCCTGACATAAAGCTATGACTTGAACTTGCATCAATAGCAATACTCAAATTATACTCAAAATACTCACAAGAATACGCCGATAATATAGAGAGAAAACTTCAGCTTCGTGTGATTTTCAATTCTAACCTAAGCACCCTATTTATAGAAAATCGCTTAAAACACCAAAGAAGAAAAAATTAATATAATATTAATATATTATATATAAATTCCTCCTTACACAATCTATGATCTGAATTCAGCCATGCTTGACAACAAATAAGTCTACCAAACAAATCAAAAACGTTTTTATTATTTAAAATAATTAAAACTTCCAAAAAATCAATTATTCGTGAATTTCGAACATCAATAATTCATAATAAATAGCCCTTTTATCAAGAAATTTGAATCTCATGAAGTTTTATAGAAAATTCAATTCTCACAACTTTTCGTAAGAAAGTTTTTCCAAATTCCAAATGTAAATTGACCAAAATCCATAAACTGACGATTTTACGTGCTATAATCAAATTTCACTAATAAATGGGGTCCACCGAATGTTTAATATGTTTTAAACATTTATTACAACAAAAATACTCTTCCTCCTCAGATACAAATATATCCCACATTCATTAGTAAATTATCACCATTATTATATTACTAAAATATAATAATATATTTAAATGAATTATTTTATCGTAAAAAGATAAAATTTCAATTTTCAACAATTGTCACATTAAAATTTTTCCATCTATATCCACATAAAATCATTATTTTCCTCATCATATGAATCAATAATTAATTATTCACAAATAATATTACGTAATCACAATATCGACAACCAGCGCTCCCTCGTGAAAGCAGGGGCTTCCAATAATAATTTCTTCATCAAGCCGCAATTAGGTGACCAAACCTCTCCTTTAATGTAACTTTCTAGACATTGCCAATAATGTTATCTAATAATATTATTCAGATAATATGAATTATTGCTTCGATAATGAAAAATACCGTAAATGATAATTATCAAACAACAAAGAATATAAAATATCAACGCAAAGAATTATTAAATCAATAAAATAATCGAATAAGCGATAATTATTGTAACCATTATTGAGTAGTGCCTTCTTTACGTAAGAATCAATAATTGGTGCAATACTGCAAAGCTACCGTGGTTTTAACCACCGTATTTTTTAAAAAGATTAATCTGTAATAACTACGCCGCTATTTTTAAACCACTTATATTTTCGCTTTTTTTCATCCAATCGCTTCACATGGGCCCACATGGTGGTCATACTGTCGCATTTAATATTCCCCGACAGCATTTAATATTCCACGACCAAACGAATATTCCCCGACAACAATGAATATTTTATAACCACTCATTATTTTTGAAATATTTATGATTTTTTACCCCTAACTATCCACATTAATCAAATCAACCCTTACTATTTTAAAATAATAAATAGAGAAAATTAAATTTCATTAATAATAAGTTGGGGTCTTACACCAGGGACCCACATGATGATGGCGAATATACGAGCAGAACCGACTTTAATCGATAAAGTTAAAGTCCTTCAAGCTACGGACCGGAGTCGATATTTATGAAGAAGAAAGTGCAAGAAGGAGCTATTCCGTGGAGCGAGAATCGATGAAGAAGGAATACTTAGATTCAACTCCAGACTTTGTGTTCTTAACGATTCGACTTGAAGCATAGAATCATGATGGAGGCACACAACACCCCGCTTGCAATCCATCTCAGGAGTACCAAAATGTATCATGATATTCGGACATACATTTTGGTGGAACAATATGAAGAGAAAGATCATGAGTTTATCTCGAGGTGTTTAACTTGTCAACGGTAAAGGCGAGCATCAAGTGCCAAAGGGTCCATTACAACCACTCGAGATTTCAAATGGAAGGGAAACACATTACTACGGATTTCAAGCATGTGTCTTCCCAAAGTTTCTCAAGGTATAGATGCGATTTGGGTTATTGTTGATAGATTAACCAAGTCCGCCCATTTCTTACCGATACGTGAGACTAATTCCCTTGAACGCCTTGCCTGCTCGCATGTACGTGAATGAGATCAGTGAGATTGTACGGCATGCCAAGATTCATAGTTTCGATCGCGACCCAAGATTCACTTCACGATTTTGGGTTAGCTTGCAAAGCTATGGGCACGAATTTATTTATCTGGCCAAGATACCATCCTCAAACGGACGGACAATCGTAGAGGACTATTCAAACCTCAAGATCTATTAAGACTTTGTGTCCTAGATTTTAAAGGAAGTCGATAAGTACTTGCCACGGTGGAATTCTCCTACAACAATGCTTATCAAGCAAGTATAGGCATGGCTCCATTTGAGGCGCTAGATGGATTTAAAGTGTCGCTTCTCAAAGACAGTCGACGAGGTGGGAGAAACAACGTTGTTGGGACCGTAATTAGTACGCATGACTATAGAAAAGATCCAAATGATTCGGCTAATATATACAAAACAAGACAAGATCGACAAAAGAGTTATGCGGATCTTCATCGAAAAGACGGGAATTTAATATTAGGGATCATGTATTGTTACGTGTCGCACCATGGAAGGGAGTTACAAGATTTAGGAAGAGAGGAAAACTCAATCCACGATTTGTTGGTCCATTTGAGATTCTCGACTCAATAGGAAATGTGGCCTATAGACCAGCATTACCTCCAAGTATGTCTCGTGTTCATAATGTTTTTCACATATCCATGCTTCAGAATATGTGAAAGACCCAACCATATTATCATAAGCTAGAACCAAACGAGATAGTCAAGATTTAACGTACGAAGAAGTACTGCTAAGATCTTGGATAAGGAAGAACATATCCTACGCACTGCAAGGTTATACCACAAGTTAAGGTTTTATGGAGAAACCATACTATCAAGAAATGACCGGGAGTTGGAATCGTAAATGAAAGCGAGGTATCCCCATTTTTCAAAACACAGTATCGTGATATCAATTTCGAGGACGAAATTTCATAAGAGGGAGGTTGTAAGACCCCAACTTATTATAAATAAAATCGAATTTTCTAAATTATATTTGTGAATAATAAGGTATTAATTTGATATAATTCTTCGGTTATGGGTGAAATGTGAAAATTTTGCAAAATATTCAAGTGGTTATAAAATAATCATCATTGTTTGTGGAATATTCGTTTGGTCGTGGAATATTTTTGTTGTCGAGGAATATTCGTGATGACGCAGTAGCGCCATTTCAGGGCCCCTATAATGTAATAACCGCTTGGATGAAGAAAAACGACAAGTTTGAGTTTTATAAATAATTTGCAGAAGTTGTATCAAGATAACATCATTGGAATACCCCCGGTTAAAATACAAATGTACGCGCGGATGCACAAAGATTGATGAATTATTGATCCTTACGTAAGAAGACACTACTCAATAATTGTTACAGAGTTACTCGCTCAATATTTTATTTTATTGATTCAATAGTTACTCATTGATATTTTATATTATCATTGTTTCAATAATTGTCACTTCACGTTGTTTCCCATTATCGCATCAATAATTCATATTATTTGAATAATATTATCGATAAAGATTATTGGCAATGTCTAGAAAATTCATAAGGAGAGGTTTGGTCACCTAATCATGCCAAATAAGGAGAAATTTTATTGAAAGCCCCTCTTCCTCGGGAACTACCGTCATTATAAATGTGATTCTCAAATATTATTTGTGAATAATTAATTATTGATTCATATGATAAGGAAATATTTATTTTATGTGGATATAAATGTTGGATATTTATTGTGGTTAAAAATGAAGGAGTTAATGTTGAGGTGTTTTATCAAGATTTTGTTCGAATGAAGGTATTAAAATTAAACCAAAGTTTTTTAGATATATTGTGTGAGTTATAATTTTAATCCGACCGCTGATCGTTGTAATTTTTGGATATGTTATACATATATAAGTTGAGTATATGTCCACAAATTTTGAACCGCTAAAATGAACGATATGATTTGTTATGAATTTTAAGAGGTGACCGATTCAAAAATTAGGTTTATAAATGATTTTGTGGAAAATTCTAGAATCGAGTGGCCCCTACTTGTGGTTGGTAAAGAAATGTGTTGAATTTATTTCAAATGCAGGGTGGTAATATAGTAGCGTAGTAAGCCATCAGTCGAGGTTGCAGTCAAGTCTGCTAACATTTTCCTATAAATAGAGGCTAAGTTAATTGAAAATCACACGAGTAAACAAGTTTTCTCTCTCTAGATTATCGATTGTATTTGTGAGTATTTAGATACTTTGTGAGTTTCATTCATCAAAGCAAGTTTCCTTCACTTTTATACCGATATTTTTCGATCGTAAGTAATCGATATTTTGAGGTAAGGGATGTTATTTTCTTCATATATGATATTATTTCTTCAATATCATTATCGTCAAGTATCGATCTCAATTTTTATCAAATTTGAAACTTTTGTGTCTGGGTTACTATTCACGATACTATGACTATTCACGATACTAAGACTATTCAATTTAAAATGAAATTTTTTCTTTTTATCCAAGATGTCTATTATGGTTACTATCTTTGATCAGTATCCATATTTTGATCTTTATTTTTTGATTCGCTTCAAAATTGGTATTTATGAAGTATTATCGATCTTGATAAACCATTATAATACTAATCCCTATTATTTGTCCTTCCGCTTCAATCGATTCGCTTTTCTTTTAAAATATTTTTCATCATCCTCACCCTAAATGATGATATTACTAAATATCTTCTACCAGAAAGCAAAGATAAATGATTAACGATGAATATCTTTTGGTTCAGAAAGGTAAAGCAGATGAACAGTGTTGAGATGAATACGACTAACCGGTGATATAAAAATGAATATCTTTGGCCGAGAAAGGCAAAGATGAATATTTGATTAAAGATGTATATCGATTGTTGTTATTGTGGATAAAATATCAATGATGGACTTTAAATCTTAAAGATAGTATAACTCATTCTCTACTCACTCTTCTAATGGATTGTTGTTTCACCGCAGCTTGTTGATCTAAAACTTGTCAATTATTATATTTTATCGATTTTTCCCTATTAAAGACTAACGATAATTTGTCAGATATTATCTTAGTCATAATATTCTTTATCGGGCTAATGAGCTCACCTTTTCTTTTTTTGTTCCA
>CM035171.1:19207961-19380154 GCA_020205615.1 Panax quinquefolius
ATATTATTAAAATATAATAAATATATTTAAATGAATTATTTTATCGTAAAAAGATAAAATATTAATTTTCAACAATTGTCACATTAAAATTTTCTCCATCTATATCCACATAAAATCAATATTTTTCCTCATCATATAAATCAATAATTAATTATTCACAAATAATATTGTAATCACAATATCGACAAATGTGCGCTCAGAAAGCAGGGGCTTTTCAATACATTTCTCCTCATCGTACAAGAATTTTGACCACCTCTCCTTGTATTAACTTCTAGACATTGCCAATAATGTTATCTAATAATATTATTCAAATAATATGAATTATCTCTCCGATAATGAAAATATTAATGACAATTATCGAAACAACAATAATATAAAATATCCAATAACAATTATCAATCAATATAAAATATCGAATAAAGAATTATTAAATAAATTATCGAGTATAACTTTAACGTAAGAATTAATTTATCAGTACTGCTGCAACAACCGGTGAGACCCGTGATTTTATCAATAAAGATTTAAATTTTGTCAAAATAATTTTTAATATTATGGTGTGAATTTGAGATAATATTATAGTCAGGGTAGTATTTATAAATTTTGCAAAGTATGCAAGTGGTTATATTATATTCGATTGGCTCTGGGAATATTCTGGCTTAGCAGGAATATTCAGATAACTACCAAATCATGGTGGACCCCATAATGTAATTATCATTTTGATCGAGAAAACGACAAAAAATATTTTTATGAAATAACTCATGAAGTTTTACCGTGGTTATCGCTGAACTACCTCAGAAGTAAAAGTACAAAGAATACGTGTGGGTCGCATAAGAAAGATTACCAGATCGATTATCGATGCTTATGTGAGAAGTCACCATTGATTCCATTATCACGATTAATAATATGAATTATTATAATGATAACGACGCTTTTGTTTTATTCAGATTATTAACGTAATAAAATGTAAACATCTTTTTATATAAAAATAATACTTTATTAAAGTTATTCTATAAATGTAATATATTATATTTTATTACGATAGTGTCAGTATAGTTGTTTTTCATATAAGTTTTTGATAAGATTGCATAAAGGTTTCAGATAGTAAAATGTTTTTTATATAAATAATATATTATATTTTATTTAAAAGATTTTTCTTTAAATATGGACCGCCGATTAAAGTAAATCAATCTGGACCGCTCATGGATTAGTTACTACGCATTCCATTTTCCTATAAATAAGCTCATTCCTTCATTATTTTTTATTTAATTCATCAAACTCTAGAGAGAGAAATTATGTAGATAGGTTTATAGAGAGAAAATTATGTAAAGAAAGAAGAGTATTCTCGCTACTTCACTACTTCTATATTCATTTTTTTTACTAGTAGGGTGTTATTCTTTCTTTCGAAGAGAACTTCATATTCCATTCATTATTATTCGCTGAATAACTCGTAAAAGTGGCATACCCTATACATAACCTCAGATACGCCAGATACCCTATACTGTGAAACTTATGTTATTCCATCTTATTATTCTCATTGAATAACTCAGATACGCGTTTACCCTATACTTGGTGACATTCTTCTATTATTCTCATTGAACATCCCGTCTCACAGTGTTTTTACAACCCGACCGGTTCCGCTTTTTTTATTATTCTCGCTGAACATCCGTCGTCTCAGGGTTTTACACCCGACCGGTTCCGTTCTTTTTTATCATTCTCGCTGAATATCCTATCTCGTGTGTTTTACACCGGATCCGGGTTCCATCTTTATTATTCTCGTTGAACATCCCGCTTGTGAATTTCACCGACCGTTCCGTTATTATTATTATTCGTTGAATAACTCGTCCTGCGCAAGCACCGCATGCACGGTGATTTCTTTTGTTATTCCATTCTTTATTATACCCAAATTGGTTAAAACTTTGACTTCTATACTCCATGAAATTAGTAGAATATCCTCGATATTCATGCTTCATCCAAAGATCTTTTCATGGAAATATTCTTTCGATCATTCTTGAATTTTACTCTATTTAAACAAAGATTACGTCGATAATTTGGACGTTAATAATTCATGGATTAAATAATTTTGAACTTGTTTTATTGAATTATTATGTCATTGTCATCATCCTCATGTTATATTATGTTATCTTCGCTTACGCAAGCATAGATGAACTTAGTATGATTATGACTGTGGATCATTCTCAGATAATCACGACTTGATATAAATGATGTGACAAAAGTCCTCAAAGGGTTCGTAATGCAAGTTGATGGATAGTTTTTGGTATGATTATGACCTGTGGGTGATTCTAAGATAGTCTTAACCATCGATAATTTGATGAAAATCCTCGACCGTGGTATGTGGATGATTAGATGTGGTGGTTTATTTATTGTCGAGTCTCAAACGATAAAAATTGATGAAAACCTTTAAAACCTAAAAGATAGTAGATTTTATTCTCTACTGACTCTTTTTAATGGATCGCTTATTCCACGCAGCTTAAACCGGTTGTCTATTGTATTTTATCGCTTAACATCGTCAAGGCTAATGATAATTTATTTCGCATTATCTTAGTCATAATATTTTTATCGGGCTAGTTGAGCTTTCACCTTTCTTTCACCGTTTTTCTTCGTGAAATGAGAACATACCGGGATTTAGCCTGGGAACGTAAGTAATGGTCCAGAGGATAAGATTAGTAGTCCTCACTATTCGTGAAATAAAGGTGATAATAGTTGTAATGAGGACCTTTCGAGTTTGTATAATATCTAGTAGTATAATATTTGTATTCAAACTCACGCTTTATGTCAGATTGCATATACTACGCTTATATTAGTAAGTCAGATTGAATTTATGTACCATGTAAGTGGCGCACCCAAGACGGGTGACGATACCTAATTTTGGGGGCGCCACACTTGGTATCGTAGCTAGGATACGATCCCCGCTAAGATGTGAGATAAGAACTAGAGGGGAGAGACGGAAATTTCTTCGCTAAGATGACCTACCTAAGTTTATTTGGTATTTAATTGGCTCACGTATATAGGATAATATGTGATATGTTAATTAACCCTTGTTTTGTGATGTTGTTTGAGAATGGCATCCGAAAATGCCGAGATAAGCAATGAAGCACTACGAGAGTGTTGATTCAAATTTCAAACAAAAGGTAACCACCAACAACACGATAATAATCATATCGGTGGCAACGGCCATCGTAACAATGATAACCATCGGGGAAATTATCATGTTAAGAATGGTAACCACTTTTGGTAATCATGGCAAAGATAATAGAAGTGGAAATTTCAAGAAGAGAAGGTCATTTATTCGATTTTTGTCGAGCACCAAAGTCAAGTCCACCGGGATAGTGGCACCAAAGGTGGATATTGACAAAACAAAGTCGCTGGTTTTCAGAAGAGCGTTTTTTGCGACTTCAAAAAGTGGGTAAACCGAACGGTTAGTACTCAAGTTAGTTAATTATAAATTTCATGTAAGTCTATACCTTATTAGATACCTGGTTCTACCCATTTTTTATCTCTCTCTTTGTCAATGCTCAACGCTTAAATTTGACTCCGAGAAATTAGACTTTGATTTATCTATCAAACTTCGCTAGAGAAACCTTCGCTATCTCCATCGCTTATTAATCTTGTTGTTTCAAATAAACACTTTCACGCTATTCGTCGATCTTATCTCTTTGAAAATACTTGCCTTTGAGGTAATTTTTGAAAACAATTGATTAACTACTCATTATTCTTTTGTAAGGTTGTTAGCTTTTATATTCATAACCAACCCGTTATACTTAATTCAAAGTAACCAAACCCTAAAGTTAATCATCGTTATATCAAGCCATAAGTAAAGAGCCCCGATCCTTTCGTTGTTGACTTCCTGTGTGGAATGCACCAAGTTTACTTTTTCAGAGGCTATACATCGTGAATGAAGATGGCAAGTTTATAGGTATCATTGTGAGGTGCTATCTCAGTTAAGGGATGTAAGTCACATTGGTATTAATGTGACGACTATCCAAGTCTGGACGAGAGAGTAATCAGCAGCTTTGAATGATATTTCTATCATTAATAAATTTTTTGACGATTCTTGAAGACTTCTAGCCTACCCTAGAGCGTGAAATCGAATTTTGTATCGACCCCAAAGATAAAAACCCATTTCTTAAACCTCAAATATTTCTTCAACTAAAAGAATCTGCTTTACGTGGATTATGATGAAAGTCATAATAAAAGCATTGGACTAATGAAAATCATGGGTATATGAAGTATTAGTAAGTTTTATGATGAGTTATGTTGGTTATTATGTGAAAACATGAAAGTTTTTAGAAATCACAAAGAGTTGAAAATCGATTTTGGTGAAAAACGAATATGAAATTCAATTGACCATATCTCCTATTATATTTTGAATTTTTGAATGTGGTCAAGTCCTAGAGTTAGATCTATGAGTTACCTAACTAATCCAAGTGGAATTACTGGAAAAGGTGTTGTAGATTTTGTGTGGACTGATTTTAGCAAAGGAGGCCAAAGCTGTAAAATTTCAAAAATGCTATCGCCCAGATGATTTTAGAGGGCTGTTTTGGCCACTTAAATTATGAGAAAAATTCTGGCCTTTTTGGGACATGAAAGTATATGGTATAAAGTACCTCCTGTGTCAAAAATGAGCTCATTCGACTTTAAATGAGCAAGTTATGACTATTTCAATATTTAGGTTTTTCCGATTTTAAAAACGCTATAACCTGAAAGTTCTATAACTCCGATGACCATGAAATTTAAACTAGAAGCTCACGTTAACATGTGTAAGGTCCTGCCAAGATTTGGGAATTTTTGAGTTAAACTTGAGGTAGCTAATTTTAAGGAATTAATTAGAAATTGATTTTTGAAAAATAGTAAATGAATTTTAAAAATTCGAGAAAAATATATTTTCATTATGGGACTATATTATGCTAAATCCCGTAAAAGAAATATTTTTGGGACTGATTTGGTATTTTCATGAAAATAGTTTAGTTACTTAACATATGAAAGTTAAATATGTTATGTGAAGTAACAAAGTTGAAAATAGGATTTTATGGCTAAGAGAATCCTATATGTAGTATATGCATATTTTTTTTGATGAGGGATTTGATAATTGGTGATGATATTTTATGAGTATGGCATTTTGAATGATTAAATGCATTATATGGTAAAGCGTAAACAATTAAGATAAATTGTTTATAAATTTAAGAAGTGATTAAAATATTGTTATAATATTAATGATATTAGATTATGAGATTATTAATGATTGATAACATGGGGATATTCTTGAATCCTCGGATAAATTATATTATAAATGTTTAATATTTATCCTTTATCTCATTCGATCGATTCTTTATATCATTATCCTCACGCTTATATTACGTTGAAAGTCATCTCGGCTCAGAAAGTATAGATGGACTTGGTATGATTATGACTGTGATTGATTGTTTTAAGATAATCATAATCAGAATTGAAAACACAATTATCTTTCGCCGTAGTATGGATAATTTGTGGTCGTGATACTAATGAATACACAATTATCTTCGTCAGATAAAGTATGGATAATTTGTGGTCGGATACTAATGAATACACAATTATCTTCGTCGTAGTGCATGGATAATTTGTGGTCGGATACTAATGAATACACAATTATCTTCGTCAGTATGGATAATGGATAATTTGTGGTCGTACGGATACATTAATGAATACACAATTATGATAATAATTTGTGGTCGGATACTAATGAATACACAATTATCTTCGTCAGAAAGGTATGGATAATTTGTGGTCGTGGATACTAATGAATACACAATTATCTTCGTCAGTATGGATAATCGGATAATTTGTGGTCGGATAATTAATGAATAACAATTATCTTCGTCGTAGTGTATGGATAATTTGTGGTCGGATACTAATGAATACACAATTATCTTCGTCGAAGTATGGATGGATAATTTGTGGTCGGATACTAATGAATACACAATTATTTCTTCCGTAGTGTATGGATAATTTGTGGTCGGATACTAATGAATACACAATTCTTCGTCAGTAATGCATGGATAATTTGTGGTCGTGGATATTAATGAATACACAATTATCTTCGTCAGAAGGTATGGATAATTCGTGGTCGTCGGATACTAATGAATATCCTCGCCCCAGTAAGGTGGATGATTCGATGATATGGATTAATTATCGAAATCGAGTCTCAAAGAATGAAATATTAATTCATGGATGTGGTAAAAGTCATCTTCGTCAGTAAGTGCATCGAGATTTTGGTATGATTACGACCAGGATTATTCTAAGATAATCACGATCAGATTGAAAAAAACACTAATATCCTTCGCCAGCCAAGAAAGGTATGGATAATTCGTGGTCGTGATACTATTAAGTCGAAGTCTCAAAGATTATTGGTTTTAAAGATATTGGTTTTACAAAGATGAATTGTATATATATTTTGGCCCAGAGAAGCAAAAGATGAATTGTTAATGAATATCTTCGCCTGGATTGCAAAGATGAATTTAATATTTTCAACGATAAAGGTATTCAAGGTATCCTCATCTCTTTATTCATATCGTGTACGCATTCTAATTTCGAGGGCTTAAATTCCATAAGGAGGGAGATCAGGAGACCCCAGATTTTATCAATAAAGATTTAAATTTTGTCAAAATAATTTTTAATATTATGGTGTGAATTTGAGATAATAATATTATAGTGTGGGTAGTATTTATAAATTTTGCAAAGTATGCAAGTGGTTATATTATATTCGATTGGCTCTGGGAATATTCTTGCTTAAAGCAGGAATATTCGCATAACTACCAATCATTGGTGGACCCCATAATGTAATTATCATTTGATCGAGAAAACGACAAAAAAATATTTTATTGAAATAACTATGAAGTTTTACCGTGGTTACCGCTGAACTACCTAAGTAGTAAAAGTAAAGAATACGTGTGGTCGCATAAAGAACATTACCAGATTCGATTATCGATGCTTATGTGAGAAGTCACCTTTGATTCCATTATATCACGATTAATAATATGAATTATTATAATGATAACGACGCTTTTGTTTTTATTCAGATTATTAACGTAATAAAATGTAAACATCTTTTTTATATAAAATGTAATACTTTATTAAAGTTATTCTATAAATGTAATATATTATATTTTATTACGATAGTGTCAGTATATATGTTGTTTTCAGATGTTGTTTTTGATAAGATTGCATGTTGTTTGCATATAGTAAAATGTTTTTATATAAATAGAATATATTATATTTTATTTAAAAGATTTTTCTTTAAATATGGACCGCCGATTAAAGTAAATCAATCTGGACCGCTCATGGATTAGTTACTACGCATTCCATTTTCCTATAAATAAGCTCATTCCTTCATTATTTTCTTATTTAATTCATCAAACTCTAGAGAGAGAAATTATATAGAGAAGTTTATAGAGAGAAAATTATAAAAGAAAGAGTATTCTCGCTACTTCACTACTTCTATATTCGATATTATTTTTTACTAGTAGGGTGTTATTCTTTCTTCTTCAAGAGAACTTCGTTATTCCATTCATTATTATTCTCGTTGAATAACTCGTAAAAGTGGCATACCCTATACATAACCTCAGATACGCCAGATACCCTATACTTGGTGAAATCCTTATGTTATTCCATCGCTTATTATTCATTTGAATAACTCAGATACGCGGCTTACCCTATACTTGGTGACATTCTTCTATTATTATTCGTTGAACATCCCGCATCCGTCTGTGTTTTACACCGACCGGTTCCGCTTTTTATTATTCTCGCTGAACATCCTCGCTCGCAGTGTTTTACACCCGACCGGTTCCGCTTTTTTATCATTCGCTGAATATCCTATCGTGTTGTTTTACACCGGATCGGGTTCCATCTTTATTATTCTCGTTGAACATCCCGCTTTGTGAATTTCACCGACCGTTCCGTTATTATTATTCTCGCTGAATAACTCGCTGGCGCGCAAGCACCGCATGCACGGTGATTTCTTTTGTTATTCCATTCTTTATTATACCCAAATGGTTAAAACTTGACTTCTATACTCATGAAATTAGTAGAATATCCTCGATATTTCATGTTTCATCCAAAGATCTTTTCATGGAAATATTCTTCCGATCATTCTTGAATTTTACTTCATTTAAACAAAGATTACGTCGATAATTTGACGTTAATAATTCATGGATTAAATAATTTTGAACTTGTTTTATTGAATTATTATGTCATTGTCATCATCCTCATGTTATATTATGTTATCTTCGCTTACGCGGCATAGATGAACTTAGTATGATTATGACTGTGGATCATTCTAAGATAATCACGACTTGATATAAATGATGTGACAAAAGTCCTCAAAGGCCCTGTGAATGCAGTTGATGGATAGTTTTTGGTATGATTATGACTGTGGGTGATTCTAAGATAGTCACGACCATCGATAATTTGATGAAAATCCTCGACCGTGGTATGTGGATGATTAGATGTGGTGGTTTATTTATTGTCGAGTCTCGCCGATAAAAATTGATGAAAAACTTTTAAAACCTAAAAGATAGTAGATTTTATTCTCTACTGACTTTTTAATGGATCGCTTATTCCACCGCAGCTTAAACCGGTTGTCTATTGTATTTTATCGCTTAACATCGTCAAGGCTAATGATAATTTATTCGCATTATCTTAGTCATAATATTTCATCGGGCTAGTTGAGCTCACCCTTTCTTTTCACCGTTTCTTCTTCGAGAAATGAGAACATAATGGTCCGAGGGATTAGTAGCACTGGGAACGATAAAGTAATGGTCCAGAGGATAAGATTAGTAGTCCTCACTATTTCGTGAAATAAAGGTGATAATAGTTGTAATGAGGACTCCTTTCGAGTTCAGATAATATCTAGTAGACAATATTCAGTATTCAAACTCACAGCTTTATGTCGATTGCATATTCTACAAGCTTATATTAGTAAGTCAGATTTGAATTTATGTACCATGTAAGTGGGCGCACCCAAGACGGGTGACGATACCTAATTTTGGGGCGCTCGATATTCATGTTAAGAATGGTAAACCATCTTGTTTTGTGACATGTTGTTCGAGAATGGCATCCGAAAAATGCCGAATAATGGTAATCAAGAAAACAAAAGATAACCAACAAAGTGGAAATTTCAAAGAAATAAGAATGATAACCATTTATTTCAGAATTTAATTGGTAATCATAGCAAAGTCAATAATGGAAATTTCAAGATAGAGAAGGTCATTTACCCTTTTTTTCACAGTAAAAGTCAAGTCCAGGATAGTGGAAACGGACAAAACAAAGTCTGTGGGTTTGTAGAAGAGTTTTCATGACTTTCAAAAGTGGGTAACCGAACGGTTATTCAAGTTAGTTAATTATAAATTTTGTAAGTCTATACCTTATTAGATACCTGAGTTCTACCCATTCTTTACAAGATTAATGCTCAACGCTTAAATTTGACTCGAGAAATTAGACTTTGATTTATCTATCGAAACTTCGCTAGAGAAACCTTCGTTACCTCCATCGCTTATTAATCTTGTTGTTTCAAATAAACACTTTCACGCTAATTCGCCGATCTTATCTCTTTGAAAATACTTGCCTTTTGAGGTAATTTTTAGAAAACAATTGATTAACTACTCATTATTCTTTTTGTAAGGTTGTTAGCTTTCATATTCCTAACCAACCCGTTATACTTAATTCAAAGTAACCAAACCCTAAAGTTAATCATCGTTATATCAAGCCATAAGTAAAGAGCCCGATCCTTTCGTTGTTGTTTCCTTTGTGTGGAATGCACCAAAGCCGACTTCTTCAGAGGCTTACATCGTGAATGAAGATGGCAAGTTTATAGGTATCATTGTGAGGTGCTATCAAAGTTAAGGGATGTAAGTCACATTGGTATCAATGTGACGACTATCCAAGTCTGGACGAGAGTAACAGCTTTGAATGATATTTCTATCATTAATAAATTTTTCGACGATTCTTGAAGATTTCTAGCCTACCCTAGAGCGTGAAATCGAATTTTGTATCGACCCCAAAGACAAAAACCCATTTCTTAAAACCTCAAATATTTCTTCAACTAAATGGATCTGCTTACGTGGTTTATGATGAAAGTCATAATAAAAGCATTGAACTAATGAAAACATGGGTATATGAAGTATTAGTAAGTTTTATGATGAGTTATGTTGGTTAGTATGTGAAAACATGAAAGTTTTTAGAAATCACAAAGAGTTGAAAATCGATTTTGGTGAAAAACGAATATGAAATTCAATTGACCATATCTCCTATTATATTTTGAATTTTTGAATGTGGTCAAGTCCTAGAGTTAGATCTATGAGTTACCTAACTAATCCAAGTGGAATTACTGGAAAAGGTGTTGTAGATTTTTGTGTGGACTGATTTTAGCAAAGGAGGCCAAAGCTGTAAATTTCAAAAATGCTATCGCCCAGAAACTTTAAGGGGCTGTTTTGGCCACTTAAATTATGAGAAAATTTGGCCTTTTGGGACATGAAGGTATATGGTATAAAGTACCTCCTGTCCAAAAATGAGCTCATTCTCGACTTAAAATGAGCAAGTTATGACTATTTCAATATTTAGGTTTTTCCGATTTAAAAACGCTATAACCTGAGTTCTATAACTCCGTGACCATGAAATTTAAACTAGAAGCTCACGTTAACATGTGTAAGGTCCTGCCAAGATTTGGGAAATTTTGGAGTTAAACTTGAGGTAGCTAATTTTTAAGGAATTAATTAGAAATTGATTTTTAAAAAATAGTAAATGAATTTTAAAAATTCGAGAAAAATATATTTTCATTATGGGACTATATTATGCTAAATCCCAGAAAAGAAATATTTTTGGGACTGATTTGGTATTTTTCATGAAAATAGTTTAGTTACTTAACATATGAAAGTTAAATATGTTATGTGAAGTAACAAAGTTGAAAATAGGATTTTATGGCTGAGAATCCTATATGTAGTATATGCATATTTTTTGATGAGGATTTGATAATTGGTGATGATATTTTATGAGTATGGCATTTTGAATGATTAAATGCATTATATGGTAAAGCGTAAACAATCGAGATAAATTGTTTATAAATTTAAGAAGTGATTA
This sequence comes from Panax quinquefolius, assembly GCA_020205615.1. Classification (NCBI taxonomy): domain Eukaryota; kingdom Viridiplantae; phylum Streptophyta; class Magnoliopsida; order Apiales; family Araliaceae; genus Panax; species Panax quinquefolius. Next base: position 19,219,089 of record CM035171.1, read on the forward strand.
AAATATTGTTATAATATTAATGATATTAGATTATGAGATTATTAATGATTGATAACATGGGGATATTCTTGATCCTCGGATAAATTATATTATAAATGTTTAATATTTATCCTTTATCTCATTCGATCGATTCTTTATATCATTATCCTCACGCTTATATTACGTTGAAAGTCATCTCGTGGTATTCAGAAGGCATAGATGGACTGGTATGATGGATTGTTTGATAATCATAATCAGAATGAATACACAATTATCTTTGATTCTTTGAAGTAAGATATCTTCGTAGAAAATGGATAATTTGTGGTCGTGATATAATGAATACACAATTATCTTCGTCAGAAAAGTATGGATAATTTGTGGTCGCGATACTAATGAATACACAATTATCTTCGGGCCGTAGTGTATGGATAATTTGTGGTCGTGATACTAATGAATACACAATTATTTCGTCAGTATGCATGGATAATTTGTGGTCGTGATACTAATGAATACACAATTATCTTCGCCGAAGTACGGATAATTTGTGGTCGTGATACTAATGAATACACAATTATCTTTCGTCATAAAAGTGCATGGATAATTTGTGGTCGGATACTAATGAATACACAATTATCTTCGTCCGTAAAGGCATGGATAATTTGTGGTCGATACTAATGAATACACAATTATCTTCGGCCGTAGTGCATGGATAATTTGTGGTCGGATACTAATCATGGATAATTTGTGGTCGTGATACTAATGAATACACAATTATCTTCGTCAGAAGGTACGGATAATTTGTGGTCGATACGGATACTAATGGATAATGGTCGTGATACTAATGAATACACAATTATCTTCGCCGAAGGTATGGATAATTCGTGGTCGTGGATACTAATGAATATCCTCGCCCTCAGAAAGTGTGGATGATTCGATGATATGGATTAATTATCGAGCCGAGTCTCAAAGAATGAAATATTAATTCATGGATGTGGTAAAAGTCATCTTCGTCAGAAAAGTATCGATAGACTTTGGTATGATTACGACCAGGATTATTCTAAGATAATCACGATCAGATTGAAAACACGTAATATCCTCGCCAAGAAAAGGTAATGGATAATTCGTGGTCGTGATACTATTAAGTCGAGTCTCAAAGATTATTGGTTTTATATAGCATATATCTTTATCTTTCAGTCAAAGCAAAAGATGAATTGTTAATGAATATCTTCGGCTGGATGCAAAGATGAATTTAATGTTTTCAACGATAAAGGTATTCAAGGTATCCTCACCTCTTTATCATATCAGTATCGCATTCTAATTTCGAGGGCTTAAATTCCATAAGGAGGGGAGATCAGGAGACCCCGTGATTTTATCAATAAAGATTTAAATTTTGTCAAAATAATTTTTAATATTATGGTGTGAATTTGAGATAATATTATAGTTGTGGGTAGTATTTATAAATTTTGCAAAGTATGCAAGTGGTTATATTATATTCGATTGGCTCTGGGAATATTCTATTTAGCAGGAATATTCATATAACTACCAATCATGGTGGACCCCACAATGTAATTCATCATTTGATCGAGAAAACGAAAAAATATTTTATTGAAATAACTACGCTTAAGTTTTACCGTGGTTATCGCTGAACTACTCTAAGAGTAAAAGTACAAAGAATACGTGTGGTCGCATAAGAAAGACACCAGATCGATTATCGATGCTTATGTGAGAAGTCACCGCTTTGATTCCATTATCACGATTAATAATATGAATTATTATAATGATAACGACGCTTTTGTTTTATTCGTATTATTAACGTAATAAAATGTAAACATCTTTTTATATAAAATGTAATACTTTATTAAAGTTATTCTATAAATGTAATATATTATATTTTATTACGATAGTGTCGATATAGTGTTTTTCAGATAAGGTTTCAGATATAAGATTGCATATAAAGGTTCATATAGTAAAATGTTTTTATATAAATAGAATATATTATATTTTATTTAAAAGATTTTTCTTTAAATATGGACCGCCGATTAAAGTAAATCAACTGGACCGCTCATGGATTAGTTACTACGCATTCCATTTTCCTATAAATAAGCTCATTCCTTCATTATTTTCTTACTAATTCATCAAACTCTGTAGAGAGAAATTATAGAGAGAAGTTTATAGAGAGAAAATTATGTAAAGAAGAAGAGTATTCTCGCTACTTCACTACTTCTATATTCAGCTTCTTTTTTTACTAGGGTAGTAAGGGTGTTATTCTTCTTCGAAGAGAACTTCGTTATTCCATTCATTATTATTCTCGCTGAATAACTCGTAAAAGTGGCATACCCTATACATAACTCAGATACGCCAGATACCCTATACTGGTGAAACTTATGTTATTCCATCGCTTATTATTCTCGTTGAATAACTCTCGATACGCTGGCTTAATTCTATACTTGGTGACATTCTTCTATTATTCTCATTGAAACATCCTCGCTCAGGTGTTTTACACCTGACCGGTTCCGCTTTTTTATTATTTCGCTGAACATCCCGCTCAGGCAGGTTTTACAATCGACCGGTTCCGCTTTTTATCATTCTCGCTGAATATCCTATATCGTGTGTTTTACACCGGACCGTTCCATCTTTATTATTCTCGTTGAACATCCCCGCTTGCGTGAATTTCACCGACCGTTCCGTTATTATTATTCTCGTTGAATAACCTCGCCTATGCTAAGCACCGCATGCACGGTGATTTCTTTTGTTATTCCATTCTTTATTATACCCAAATTGGTTAAAACTTTGACTTCTATACTCCATGAAATTAGTAGAATATCCTCGATATTCGCGTTTCATCCAAAGATCTTTTCATGGAAATATTCTTCCGATCATTCTTGAATTTTACTCATTTAAACAAAGATCATGTCGATAAATTGACGTTAATAATTCATGGATTAAATAATTTTGAACTTGTTTTATGAATTATTATGTCATTGTCATCATCCTCATGTTATATTATGTTATCTTCGCTTACGCGGCATAGATGAACTTAGTATGATGATTATGACCAGGATCATTCTAAGATAATCACGACTTGATATAAATGATGTGACAAAAGTCCTCAAAGGGTCTCGTAATGCAAGTTGATGGATAGTTTTTGGTATGATTATGACCTGTGGGTGATTTTAAGATAGTCATTTGACCATTGATAATTTGATGAAAATCCTCGACCGTGGGTATGTGGATGATTAGATGTGGTGGTTTATTTATTGTCGAGTCTCAAATGATAAAAATTGATGAAAACCTTTAAAACCTAAAAGATAGTAGATTTTATTCTCTACTCGACTTTTTAATGGATTGCTTATTCCACCGCAGCTTAAACCGGTTGTCTATTGTATTTTATCGCTTAACATCGTTCAAGGCTAATGATAATTTATTCTCGCATTATCTTAGTCATAATATTTCATCGGGCTAGTTGAGCTCAATTTTTTCTTTCACCGTTTTCTTCAGTGAAATGAGAACATAGTGGATTTAGCCTGGGAACGTAAGTAATGGTCCGTGAGGATAAGATTAGTAGTCCTCACTATTCTCGTGAAATAGTGTGATAATAGTTGTAATGAGGACCTTTCGAGTTCAGATAATATCTAGTAGACAATATTTGTATTCAAACTCACGCTTTATGTCGATTGCATACTACGCTTATATTAGTAAGTCAGATTTGAATTTATGTACCATGTAAGTGGCGTACCCAAGATGGGTGACGACGATACCTAATTTGGGGGCGCCACAGCTTGGTATCGTCGAGCTAGGATACGATCCCCGCTAAGATGTGAGATAAGAACTAGAGAGGGAGAGACGGGAATTCCTTCAAGATGACCTACCTAAATTTATATGGTATTTATCGGCTCTATATAGAGTATGGATAGGATATATGATATAATTAATTAACCCTGTTTTGTGACAAGGTTTGAGATTTAATGGCATCCTAAAATGCCGAGATAAGCAATGAATAATACGAGAAGAGTGTTGATTTTCAATTTCAACAAAAGGTAACGACCAACAACACGATAATAATCATATCGGTGGCAAACGGCCATCGTAACAATGATAACCATCGGGGAAATTATCATGTTAAGAATGGTAACCTTTTTGTGGTAATCACGGCAAAGATAATAGAAGTGGAAATTTCAAGAAGAGAAGGTCATTTAGCTCGATTTTGTCATGCACCAAAGTCAAGTCCAATTGATGTGTGGCACCAAAAGCGCGATATGACAAAAAAAGTCTCATGGTTTTCAGAAGAGTTTTTTCACGACTTTCAAAAAAGTGGGTAACCCGAACGGGTTAGCACTCAAGTTAGTTAATTATAAATTCTCATAAGTCTATACCTTATTAGATATACCTGTTCTACCCATTCTTTATCTCTCTCTCATGCTCAACGCTTAAATTTGACCGAGAAATTAGACTTTGATTTATCTATCGAAACTTCGCTGGAGAACCTTCGTTATCTCCAATCGCTTATTAATCTTGTTGTTTCAAATAAACACTTTCACGCTATTCGTCGATCTTATCTCTTTGAAAATACTTGCCTTTTGAGGTAATTTTTGAAAACAATTGATTAACTACTCATTATTCTTTTTGTAAGGTTGTTAGCTTTTATATTCATAACCAACCCGTATATAATTAATTCAAAGTAACCAAACCCCTAAAGTTAATCATCGTTATATCAAGCCATAAGTAAAGAGCCCGATCCTTTCGTTGTTGACTTCCTTGTGTGGAATGCACCGATTCTAATTCTTCAGAGGCTTACATCGTGGAATGAAGATGGCAAGTTTATAGGTATCATTGTGAGGTGCTATCCAAAGTTAAGGGATGAAGTCACAGCTTGGTATCAATGACGTACTATCCAAGTCTTGGACGAGAGTAATAGCTTTGAATGATATTTCTATCATTAATAAATTTTCGACGATTCTTGAAGATTTCTAGCCTACCCTAGAGCGTGAAATCGAATTTTGTATCGACCCCAAAGATAAAAACCCATTTCTTAAACCTCAAATATTTCTTCAACTAAAAATGAATGCTTTTACGTGGTTTATGATGAAAGTCATAATAAAAGCATTGGACTAATGAAAATCATGGGTATATGAAGTATTAGTAAGTTTTATGATGAGTTATGTTGGTTAGTATGTGAAAACATGAAAGTTTCTTAGAAATCACAAAGAGTTGAAAATCGATTTTGGTGAAAACGAATATGAAATTCAATTGACCATATCTCCTATTATATTTTGAATTTTTGAATGTGGTCAAGTCCTAGAGTTAGATCTATGAGTTACCTAACTAATCCAAGTGGAATTACTGGAAAAGGTGTTGTAGATTTTGTGTGGACTGATTTTAGCAAAGGAGGCCAAAGCTGTAAATTTTTAAAATGCTATCGCCCAGAAACTTTAGGGGCTGTTTGGCCACTTAAATTATGAGAAAAATTCTGGCCTTTTGGGACATGAAAGTATATGGTATAAAGTATCTCCTGTCCAAAAATGAGCTCATTCTCGACTTAAAATGAGCAAGTTATGACTATTTCAATATTTAGGTTTTTCCGATTTAAAAACGCTTATAACCCGAGTTCTATAACTCATGACCATGAAATTTAAACTAGAAGCTCACGTTAACATGTGTAAGGTCCTGCCAAGATTTGGGAATTTTTGGAGTTAAACTTGAGGTAGCTAATTTCTTAAGGAATTAATTAGAAATTGATTTTTGAAAAATAGTAAATGAATTTAAAAATTCGAGAAAAATATATTTTCATTATGGGACTATATTATGCTAAATCCCAGAAAAGAAATATTTTGGGACTGATTTGGTATTTTTCATGAAAATAGTTTAGTTACTTAAATATATGAGTTAAATATGTTATGTGAAGAACAAAGTTGAAAATAGGATTTTATGGCTAGAGAATCCTATATGTAGTATATGCATATTTTTTTGATGAGGATTTGATAATTGGTGATGATATTTTATGAGTATGGCATTTTGAATGATTAAATGCATTATATGGTAAAAGCGTAAACAATCGAGATAAATTGTTTATAAATTTAAGAAGTGATTAAAATATTGTTATAATATTAATGATATTAGATTATGAGATTATTATGATTGATAACATGGGGATATTCTTGAACTCGGATAAATTATATTATAAATGTTTAATATTTATCCTTTATCTCATTCGATCGATTCTTTATATCATTATCCTCACGTTTATATTACGTTGAAAGTCATCTCGTGGCCTCAGAAGATGGGAGATGGACTCTTGGTATGATTATGACTGTGGATTGTTCTAAGATAATCATAACAGAAATGAAACACAATTATCTTCGTACTAATGAATGGATAAGTGCATGGATAATTTGTGGTCGATACTAATGAATAATGAATACAGTGTATGGATTATCTTCGTCAGATAAATGAATACACAATTATCTTCGTCGTAAAGGCATGGATAATTTGTGGTCGTGATACTAATGAATACACAATTCGCGGATACTAATGAATACACAATTATCTTCGCCGAAGTATGGATAATTTGTGGTCGTGGATACTAATGAATACACAATTATCTTCGTCGAGTGCATGGATAATTTGTGGTCGGATAATACAATACATGATAGTCGAAGGTATGGATAATTTGTGGTTCATGATATAATGAATACACAATTATCTTCCGTAGTCATGGATAATTTGTGGTCGCGATACTAATGAATACAATTATCTTCGTCAGTAATAATGGATAATTTGTGGTCGGATATCATAATGAATACACACAATTATCTTCGTCAGTAGAAGGTATGGATAATTTGTGGTCGTGATACTAATGAATATCCTCGCCCAGAAAGGTGGATGATTCGATGATATGGATTAATTATCGAGTCGAGTCTCAAAGAATGAAATATTAATTCATGGATGATGGTAAAAGTCATCTTCGTCAGTGAAAGTATCGATAGATTTGGTATGATTATGATTATGACCAAGGATTATTCTAAGATAATCACGATCAGAATTGAAAAACACTAATATCCTCGCCAAGAAGGTATGGATAATTCGTGGTCGTGGATACTATTGTCGAGTCTCAAAGATTATTGGTTTTATAAACATATATCTTTGGCCCCAAAAGCAAAAGATGAATTGTTAATGAATATCTTCTTCGGATTAATGAATATCAAAGATAAAGAATTTAATATTTTCAACGATAAAGGTATTCAAGGTATCCTCACCTCTTTATCATATCAGTATCGCATTCTAATTTCGAGGGGCTAAATTCCATAAGGAGGGAGATCAGGAGACCCCCGTGATTTTATCAATAAAGATTTAAATTTTGTCAAAATAATTTTTAATATTATGGTGTGAATTTGAGATAATATTATAGTTGTGGGTAGTATTTATAAATTTTGCAAAGTATGCAAGTGGTTATATTATATTCGATTGGCCTGGGAATATTGCTTTTAGCAGGAATATTCGCATAACTACCAATCATGGTGGACCCCATAATGTAATTATCATTTGATCGAGAAAACGACAAAAATATTTTATCGAAATAACTATGAAGTTTTACCGTGGTTACCGCTGAACTACTCCTAGAGTAAAAGTACAAGAATACGCGTGGGTCGCATAAGAAAGACACCAGATCGATTATCGATGCTTATGAGAAGTCACCGCTTTGATTCCATTATCACGATTAATAATATGAATTATTATAATGATAACGACGCTTTTGTTTTATTCAGATTATTAACGTAATAAAATGTAAACATCTTTTTATATAAAATGTAATACTTTATTAAAGTTATTCTATAAATAATATATTATATTTTATTACGATAAGGTCGTATAAAATGTTTCAGATAAGTTTTCAGATAAGATTGCATAAAGTGTTTGCATATAGTAAAATGTTTTTATATAAATAATATATTATATTTTATTTAAAAGATTTTCTTTAAATATGGACCGCCGATTAAAGTAAATCAATCTGGACCGCTCATGGATTAGTTACTACGCATTCCATTTTCCTATAAATAAGCTCATTCCTTCATTATTTTTTCATTTAATTCATCAAACTCTAGAGAGAGAAATTATAGAGAGAAGTTTATAGAGAGAAAATTATATAGAAAGTTATAAGAGTATTCGCTACTTCACTATTCTATATTACTAGTAGGGATATTATTTTTTACTACTAGTAGTGGTGTTATTCTTTCTTTCGAAGAGAACTTCGTTATTCCATTCATTATTATTCTCATTTGAATAACTCGTAAAAGTGGCATACCCTATACATAACTCAGATACGCCAGATACCCTATACTTGGTGAAATCCTTATGTTATTCCATCGCTTATTATTCTCGTTGAATAACCTCAGATACGCCATTTACCCTATACTTGGTGACATTCTTCTATTATTTCATTGAACATCCTCGTCTGTGGTGTTTTACACCGACCGGTTCCGCTTTTTATTATTATTCATTGAACATCCTCGCTCTGGTGTTTTTTACACCGACCGGTTCCGCTTTTATCATTCTCGCTGAATATCCTATCGCGTGTTTTACACCGGACCGGGTTCCATCTTTATTATTCTCGTTGAACATCCCGCTTTGTGAATTTCACCGACCGTTCCGTTATTATTATTCTCGCTGAATAACTCGCCTCATGCGCAAGCACCGCATGCACGGTGATTTCTTTTGTTATTCCATTCTTTATTATACCCAAATTGGTTAAAACTTTGACTTCTATACTCCATGAAATTAGTAGAATATCCTCGATATTCGCGCTTCATCCAAAGATCTTTTCATGGAAATATTCTTCCGATCATTCTTGAATTTTACTCTACTAAACAAAGAGATCATGTCGATAATTTGACGTTAATAATTCATGGATTAAATAATTTTGAACTTGTTTTATTGAATTATTATGTCATTGTCATCATCCTCATGTTATATTATGTTATCTTCGCTTACGCATAGATGAACTTAGTATGATTATGACCTGTGGATCATTCTAAGATAATCACGACTTGATATAAATGATGTGACAAAAGTCCTCAAAGGGTTCGTGAATGCAAAGTTGATGGATAGTTTTGGTATGATTATGACTGTGGGTGATTCTAAGATAGTCACGACCATCGATAATTTGATGAAAATCCTCGACCGTGGTATGTGGATGATTATGATGTGGTGGTTTATTTATTGTCGAGTCTCGCCGATAAAAATTGATGAAAACCTTTAAAACCTAAAAGATAGTAGATTTTATTCTCTACTGACTTTTTTAATGGATCGCTTATTCCACCGCAGCTTAAACCGGGTTGTTTATCAGTATTTTATCGCTTAACATCGTCAAGGCTAATGATAATTTATTCTCGCATTATCTTAGTCATAATATTTCATCGGGCTAGTTGAGCTCACCTTTTCTTTCACCGTTTCTTCGTGAAATGAGAACATAGCCGGGATTTAGCCTGGGAACTAAGTAATGGTCCGCAGGATAAGATTAGTAGTCCTCACTATTCTCGTGAAATAAAGGTGATAATAGTTGTAATGAGGACCTTTCGAGTTTGTATAATATCTAGTAGATAATATTTGTATTCAAACTCACGCTTTATGTCAGATTGCATACCTACGCTTATATTAGTAAGTTGTATTTGAATTTATGTACCATGTAAGTGGCTACCCAAGATGGGTGACGATACCCCGTTTATATGTTATTTTATCAATCCTTTCACGTAATATAAAGATAATGGTCAAGAGGATAAGATTACATGTGAAATAGGTGATAATAAATTAACCTAAGACAATTTTGTGGCGATAGCTTATATTAAGAAGGATGACAATCCTGCTAAGATGTGAGAATAGTACTAGAGGGGAGAGACGGGAATACCTTCGCTAGTATGACCTACCTAAGTTTACGTATTTTTGCTATTTTATTGGTCATTGTAATATAAAGATAATTTGTTACATGTCAATTAACCTTTTGTTTTTGGCAAGATCTCAAAATGACATCCGAGAATGTTGAGAATAAGAATGGAGCACAAAGCGATCGCTGATTCACCACATATCAATAATCGTGATAATGTGCATCAGAAGGCGATAATCCTCATGCAAACAACAACACCGACCAAATGATGAACGATCAAATGTTCAGAGGCTTTATGCAATTTATGCAACAAAGAAAGCGAGAGCGACTCCGCCCAAAACGTAGGTGGAAACACACTGAAACTCTCAAGCGGTCACCGCTAAACAATTCAAGGAGCCGGGACCACCGGAGTTTAAGGGAGAGCCAAAACCACTTCGCTAAGCATGGATAAAGCAGATTACCAAGATATTTGATGTCTTGGGATGCTCCGAGGAGCAAAAGGTTCCTTTCACTTTTTTATGTTGCAAGCGGAGAGGCAGACATCGTGGGAATTCCAGAAACGACTCAACTCGTCAGATCAAGATATCTTCGGGAGAAGTTCCAGAGTCGTTTCAACGACAAATACTTTCCCGAAAGTATTCGCCATACATGAAGGAGGTGGAGTTTATCAAGTCGAACAAAACAATATGACCGTGTCGCAATACGAGGCAAAATTTATGAGTTATCACTGTTCAAGGCCCCACTGGTGGATAATGAAGAGAGAATGGCGCTTAATGTTTTTAAGAGGTTCAAGTCGTCGAGATACGCCAACATCTTATTTCTCATAAACCGTGGTTTGTATTCGGATGTTGTAAATAGGGCTCGCTTAGTGGAGCGCGATAACGAGTCAACGCAACTAAAAGAGAGAGCAAATTTAAGAAAGTTATAATATCAGCCGAGTAGTAGTCATCAAGCTATGACAACAAGCGTGGAGGGAATCAACAAAGCCAGATATGGTAACCACTTTGGTGGTCGTGTGCACAAAACAATAAGAATGGACATTTCAAGAAACGGAGATTCAACAATGATGGAAAGACGCCAAGACCAAAGACCGCTGTTAAGGAAGGAGAAAGACCACCTATCATATGCTTCAAATGCGAGGAGAGGACACATCATCCAAATCGCTATGCCATTCAAAGCATGTTATAATTATGGAAGAGAAGGTCACTTAGCTCGATTTTGTTGCCATCAAGACAAATTCAACTAGGATGGAGGCACCAAAGGTCATTCCCGAAAAGTCAAAACCCAGAAGTGTAAGGGAGAAAGCGTTTGTTGTGACCTCCCAGAGAGCAAGGAACCCGAATGAGGTCATCACGGTAAGCTTATCATAAACTCTAATGAAGTCTATACTTTATTTGATACCGGTTCTACCCATTCTTTTATTTCTCCTACTTGCGCCATCGATTAAATTTGACTCCGAGAAATTAGACTTTGACTTATCTCGTGGAAACTCCGCTGGGAGAAACCTTCATTACATCCATCGCTTATAAGTCTTGTTTGGTTCAAATCAGCACTCTCACATTACCCGTCGATCTTATTTCATTAAAAATACTTGCATTTGACGTGATTCTGTGGATTGATTGGTTAACTACTTATCATGCAAAATTGATTGTTTTCGTAAGGTTGTTAGCTTTCATATTCCTAATCAACCTATTATGCTAATTCAAACGACCAAACCATTAAAATCAATCACTTGGCCATCTCAAGCCATAAAGCTATTCGCTTATTGAAAAATGGATGTCAAGCTTTCTTAGCTCATGTCACGATTTAAACAAAAATACGCCGCTTTTGAGCGATATTTCTATTGTTAATAAATTTCCGACGTATTCCCTCAAGAACTCCCCGCCTACCCCATAGCGTGAAATTGAATTTTGTATCGACTTGAACCCCAGACAAAACCTATTTCCAAAGCCCCATATCGAATGGCTCCTATTGAACTTCGTGAGTTAAAGACCCAACCGCAGGAATTGTTAGACATCGCTTTATTCGCCCTAGTACTTCTCCTCGGGGTGCCTCGTTTCTATTCGTGAAGAAGAAAGATGGGAGTATGCGACTTTGTATTGATTATCTGGAGTCGAATCATGTCACCATCAAAAAATAGTATCCATTGCCACGACGATGATGACCGTTTCGACCAACATTGCAAGGAGCCAAATTCTTTTCAAAGATCGATCTTCGCTCCGGATATCACCAATGAAGATTAGAACCACCGACATTCCAAAGACGGCCGTAACTCCCTGCAGACGGCATTATGAATTCCTAGTCATGTCCTTTCGATCGACTAATGCTCCCCGCCGCCTTCATGGATATGATGAACCGAGTATTCAAGGAATATTTAGATCACTTTGTGGTCGCCTTTATTGATGACATCCTTATTTATTCCAAAAGCCGTGAAGATCATGAGCAACACTTGAGGTCGACACTCCAAAAGCTTCGTGAATATAAGCTTTTATGCCAAGTCAAGAAATGCGAAGTTCGCTTCAAGAAGAAGTAGCATTCCTTGGGCACGTGGTATCAAGTCATGGAATATCCGCTGACCCAACAAAGATCAAGCTATTCAAAGTCGGGAACAACCTAAATCAAAGGACCAAGACGTAGCTTTCTCGCTTGAATTGGTTATTATCGGAGATTCGTGGAAGGATTTTCTTAATCGCTACTCCATCGACTCACCGACTCAAAAGATACAAAGTTTCTATTGGAGCGAAGAATGTGAGAAGAGTTTTCAAGAACTCAAGAGGAGACTTATTTCAAAGACTGCTCGACAATACCATCCTGCTTGAGGATTTGTCATCTACAATGATGCTTCGAGCAAAGGGTTGGGATGTGTTCTTATGCAACATGGAAAAGTTATAGTTTATGCCTCGCGACAACTCAAAGAATATGAGAGGAATTATCCTACTCATGATCCGGAGTCAGCAAAATGTTGTCTTTCAGACTTAAAATTTGGAGGCATTACTCAGATGGGGAGAAAGTGGAGATCTTTACTGATCATAAAAGCCTCAAATATTTCTTCACTCAAAAGGAACTCAACACGCGACAACGACGCTGGCTTGAATCTGCTGAAAGATTATGATCATACCATCCAATACCATCCTCGAAAATTTAACGTGGTAGCCGACGATCGAAAGAGTAAGATCATATGCAAGTACGAGTGCGTTATTGTCAACACAAAGGCCCATTTTTGTGACTTGCAAAGGATGGAGATAGAGTTAAAGACTCCAGGACGCATGTGATGATAAATAATATACGAAAGTAGAACCGACTTTAATCGATAAAGTTAAAGTCGCTTTCAAGCTACTGCACGGAGTCGATGCGTATGAGGAAGAAAAAGCAAGAAGGTGCTACGCCGGAAGCAAGAATCGATGAAGAAGGAATACTTCGAGTCAACTCCTGCACTTTGTGTTCCTAACGACCCTCGATTTAAAGTATAATATCATGATGGAGGCGCACAACACACCATTTGCAATCCATCTCGGGAGTACCAAAATGTATCATGATATTCGGCTATACATTTTGGTGGAGCAATATGAAGAGAGAGATAGCTACTGCTTATCTCAAGGTGTCTAACTTGTCAACAAGTTAAAGTTTGAGCATCAAGTACCAAAAGGTCCATCAGAACCACTTGAAATTCCAGAATGGAAGTGGGAGCACATTACCATGGGATTTCTAGCACGGCCTTCCTAAGGTTTCTCAAGGCATTGATGCGATTTGGGTCATTGTTGATAGATCGACCAAGTCCGCTTCATTTTTACCGACACGAGAAACTTATACACTTGAACGCCTTCGTCAGATATATATAAACGAGATTGTAAGATCGCATGGTATGCCAGATCCATAGTTTCGATCGAGACCCAAGATTCACTTCACGATTTTGGGTTAGTTTGCAAAAAGCTATGGGCACAGATTTCACGATTTAGCTCTAAGATATCATCCTCGACGGACGGACAAATGGAGAGGACTATTCAAACTCTCAAGATCTATTAAGACTCGTGGTCCTTGATTTCAAGGGAGTGGGACAAGTTCTTACCATTGGTGGAGTTTTCCTACAACAACAGCTTATCAAGCAAGTATCGCATGGCTCCATTCAAGCGCCAGATGGAAGAAAGTGTCGCTCTCCAAAGATGCCGGGATGAGGTGGGTGAAGCAACGTTGTTGGGACCGAGTTGGTACGTATGACTACTTTAAAAGATTCAAACGATCCGACAACGATAAAAACCTCACAAAATCGATAAAAGAGTTATGCCGATCTTCATCGAAAGGACGGAATTTGATATAGAGATCATGTGTTGTTAAGAGTCGCTTCCATGGAAAGGAGTTACAAGATTTGGAAAGAGAGGAAACTTAAATCCTCGATTCATCTGGCCCATTTTTAATCCTCGATCGAGTAGAACTCGCGGGCCTATAGACTCGCTTTTACCGCCAAATACGTCTCGTGTTCATAACGCTTTTTCACATATCCATGTTACGTAAATATGTGAAAGACCCAACCATATTATCGAAGTTAGAACCGGATTTAAATAGCGGAAGATTTGACGTATTTAAGAGGTTCCCGCTCAAATTTTGATAAGAAGGAACATATTCTACGCCCAAGGTTATACCTCAAGTCAAAGTTTTGTGGAGGAACCACGATGTTGAGGAAATGACTTGGGAGTTAGAATCAAATGAAATCAAGGTATCCTTACCTCTTCGACATACCAGTGTGCACGCACTCTAATTTTCGAGGGCTTAAATTTCATAAAAGGGGAGGTCAGAAGACCCCAAACTTTTATAAATAAAGATGAATTTTCTATAAATATTATTTTTGAATATTATGGAATAATTTGATATAATGTTATAGTTGTGGGTAATATTTATAAATTTTGCAAAGTATGCAAGTGGTTATATTATATTCGATTGGCTCTGGGAATATTCTTTTTAGCAGGAATATTCGATAATGGCTCAATCATTGGTGGACCCCACAATGTAATTATTGCTTTGATCGAGAAAACGATAAAAAATATTTTATTGAAATAACGGCGGAAGTTTTACCGTTGATATCGTTGAACTACTCGATAGTAAAAGTACAAAGAATACGTGTGGTCGCATAAGAAGACACCAGTATTGATTATCGATGCTTATGTGAGAAGTCACCGCATTGATTCCATTATCATCGATTAATAATATGAATTATTATAATGATAATGACGCTTTTGTTTTATTCAGTATTATTAACGTAATAAAAATGTAAATATCTTTTATATAAAATGTAATACTTTATTAAAGTTATTCTATAAATAAAATATATTATATTTTATTACGATAGTGTTGCATAGTGATTTTCAGATATAGTTATTTGCATATAAGTTGCAGTATATATAAGTGTTGCATAGTAAAATATTTTTATATAAATAGAATATATTATATTTTATTTAAAAGATTTTGCTTTAAATACGATTAATTCCGATTAAAGTAAATCAATCTGGACCGCTCATGGATTAATTACTATGCATTCTATTTTCCTATAAATAAGCTCATTCCTTCATTATTTTTTTCACTTAATTCATTCAAACTCTGTAGAGAGAAAAACTATAGAGAGAAAGAAGAAAAGTATTCGCTACTTCACTTCGCCAATATTCGGGCTTCTTCTAAGGTAGGAATATTATTTGTTGTATCTGTAAGTGGGTGTTATTCTTTTCTTATTCATGAAGAGAACTTCGTTATTCCATTCATTATTATTTATTGTTGAATAACTCGTAAAAGTGGTATACCCTATACATAACAGATATACGCCAGTATACCCTATACTTGGTGAAATCTTTATGTTATTCCATTCTTATATTATTCATTGAATAACTCGTGGATACGCTTAATCCCCTATACTTGGTGATCTTCTTCTTTATTCCATTCTTTATTATATTCGTCTGAATATCCCGCGTGTGGTGTTTTACACCGACCGGTTCCGTTTTTTATTATTCCGCATTTATTATTTCGTTTTGAATATCCTATTCGTGTGTTTTACACCGGACCGTTCCATTGTTTATTATTCAAGTTCCATTTATTATTCGTTAGAACATCCCGCTTAATTGTGAATTTCACCGACCTCGGTTCCGTTATTATTATTCTCATTTGAATAACTCGCTCATGCGCAAGTACCGCATGCACGGTGATTTCTTTTGTTATTCCATTCTTTATTATACCCAAATTGGTTAAAACTTTGACTTCTATACTCCATGAAATTAGTAGAATATCCTCGATATTTCATGCGTTTCATCCAAAGATCTTTTCATGGAAATATTCTTCGATCATTCTTGAATTTTACTCTACAAAACAAAGATCATGTCGACAATTTGACGTTAATAATTCCTCGGATAAAATAATTCTTAAACTTGTTTTATTGAATTCTTATATCATTGTCATCATCCTCATGTTTATATTTTTTTTTTAAAGTCATCCGTATTCGTAGAGTATGGATGGACTTGGTATGATTATGACCAAGGATTATTCGCAGGTAATCACGACCGTAATGTTACAAATGATGTGGTAAAAATCCTCAAATGGGTCAGTAGTGTATTGATGGATGCTTGTTGGCATGATCATGACTATTAATGAATACACAACTATTCTCGCCCGTAAAGGTATGAATAATTGTGGTCGCGATACTAAAGAATATCCTCGCCAGAAAAGTGGGGGGTGATTCGATGATGTGGATTATTTATTAAAGTCGAGTCTCAATTTATAATGTTGATGAAAAACCTTTAAATCATAAAAGATAGTAGATTTTATTTTCTACTTGACTCTTTTAATGGATCGCTTGTTTCACCGCAGCTTAAACTTGATGTTTATTATATTTTATCGCTTTAACATTGTTCAAGGCTATTGATAATTTATTCGCATTATCTTAGTCATAATATTTTTCATCGGGCTAGTTGAGCTCACCCTTTCTTTCATCGTTTCTCTTCAGAAATGAGAACATAGCCGGGACTTAGCCTGGGGAACAGAGTAATGGTCCGGAGGATAAGCATTAGTAGTCCTCACTATTCTCGTGAAATAAAGGTGATAATAATTGTAATGAGGACTCCTTTGAGTTTGTATAATATCTAGTAGACAATATTTGTATTCAAACTCACGCTTTATGTCGATTGTACACCTACGCTTATATTAGTAAGTTGTATTTAAATTATGTACCATGTATCCGACTACCCAAGATGGGTGATGTATACCTAATTTTGGGGGCGCCAATAATCAATCCACCTTAAAATGGGCAAAAAATCCACAGCTACGGGCGCAGAATATGTAATTGTACATCATTCTCCTTCATTTCTTCATCAGTAAACAAAAACAAACCGGATGGCTTGCTTACTCACCTTCCTTCTCGCTCTCTCCTCGCTTCTTTATCCTGTAAGTCTCATCGCACTATTATTATACATCATCTTCGATTTACAAATTTAATATTTTCTAAACCATTTCCATCTTCTTTTGTTTTGTATTTTTATTTAATCAAACAACCGCAGAAGTTTTCTAAGAAAGATTGAAGTAAACTACGGCCAACTGGGGAACAACTTACCTTCTCCCTCTAAATCCATCCGCCTCATCAAATCCCTCAACGCCAAACGCGTCAAACTCTACGATGTCAATCCCAAAATTCTCAAAGCCCTAATTGTGACGCCCCCAAAATAGGTCCATTCCATCCAACCCATTCTGAGTCGCCAAATACATGGTACAGAAACAACTACAACTTTATTATTACAACAGTAAAACTGTGAGTTTGAATACAAATATTATCTTCTAGACAATATCTATACTCAAATAAATCTTCATCACATTTATTGATACATAAAAAAATGGTGAGGACTACTAAACAATCCTTTCTAAAACCTTCATTCCATACCCCGACTAAGTTTCGCTACATTCTCGCCTCCCGAGAAGAAAAATGGAACAACAAAGAAAAAGTGGTGAGCTCAACTAGCCCAAGAAGAATGTTATGACTAAGATAATATAGAACAAATTATCGTTAGTCTTCAACAGGAAAAATCGATAGAATACAATGTACAACAAGTTTTCAGATCAATATTCGCAATGAAATAATAATTCATGTAAGAGTTACGTAGAGAATGAAATCTACTATAATCTATGAATTTAAATACCATCATCAATATTTTATCCTCGTAACATCAATCAATATTCATCTCAAATCAAATATTCATCTTTGCACTACTGTGCCAAAGATATTCATCACTTCGGCCATGTTCATCTCAACACTGCTCATCTTTGCACTAAAGGCCAAAGATATTCTTCAGAAATCATTCATCTTTTACTGTGCCAAAGATATTCAATAATATCATCATTTAAAGGCGAGGATGATGAAAAAATATTTTAAAGAAACGAATCCAATTGAAACAAAATGACAAGGATTAAGGATTAAGGATTCGTAATTTATTTTATCCACATCCAAAAATACCTCAAAAATAATCATAGGGGTGTAAAATTCAAGAATGATCAAAACATGGATACAATCAAAGTTAGTATCCGTAATAGATATTTTAGATTTAAAAGAAAAATTTTCATTTTTTAATGAATAAAGTCAGTACACGTGAATAGTAACTTTCAGACACCAAAAGATAGAAATTCCACAAAAAACATCTTCACGCTTCATTTAATAGTACTCGTGAATAAGAACTTCGTGAATAGTAACTCATGAATAGTAACTCGTGAATAAGAACTCATGAATAATAGTAACCCTTGACATGAAAAAGTTCCAAATTTGATAAAAAGTTCCAACCAATATTTCAAAGATAATGATATTGAAGAAATAATATCATCCGAGAAGAAAATAACATCCCTTACCTCAAAATAACTGTACTTGATTGAATTTGGGATATAGTCTTGTAAACTTTAATCGAATAAAGAACTCTCAAAATATCAAAATACTCACAAAAATACGCTCAATAATCTAGAGAGTAAAGAGAGAGAAAACTTGTTTCGTGTGATTTTCAATTTAACTTAAATTTCTATTTATAGAAAATGTTAAGACGCTCAAGCGGATTTAACTCGCAACTCGATGGCTTTACACCGCTACTATTCCCACCCACCACATTTGAAATAAAATTCAAGCACATTTCTTCACCAACCACAAGTGGGGCCCACTCAATTCTAGAATTTTCCACCAAAATCAATTATAAACCTAATTTTAAGAATCACCACCTCTTAAAATTCATAACAAATCATTCGCTCATTTTTAACGGTTCAAAATTTGTGGACATATACTCAACTTATGTATGTATAACATATCCAAAAATTACAACGATCCAACGGTCGAATTAAAAATTATAACTCACATAATATATCGTAAAAATACTCGATTTGATTTTTAATACCTCCATCCGATAAAAATATCGATAAAACACCTCAACATTAATTTTTTCATTTATAACCACATAAATAAATCCATCATTTATATCCACATCAAATAAATATTTTCTTATCATATAAATCAATAATTAATTATTCACAAATAATATTATGTAATCACAATTATGACAACCGTGCCGCTCCTGTGAAAGAGGGGCTTTTCGATAAGGATTTCTCCTCATCGACGCCAAGCAATTAGGTGACCAAACCTCTCCTCGACAGTAACTTTCTAGACATTGCCAATAATGCTATCTAATAATATTATTTAAATAATATGAATTATTGATCCGATAATGGAGATAATGTGCAAGTGACAATTATTGAACAACAATAATATAAAATATCAACACAAAGAATTATTGAATCAATAAAATAAAATATCGAATAAGAATTCATCGTGAAAATTATTGAGTAAAGGCCTTCACGTAAGGATCAATAATTCAACAATCTTGTAATACCGTAGTGCCATCGCACTGCAACCACGCCAGACATCAGATTTTAACCACCGGGTATTCCAACAGCCTTAATGATAAGAATAACTACGCCGTTATTTTTAACCAACTTATATTTGTCGCTTTCTTAATCCAATCGCTTTCACGTTATGGGGCCCACACATGGTAGGTGCACTGTCGCATAAATATTCCCCGACAAAGATTTAATATTCCACGACCAAACGAATATTAAAACAACAATGAATATTTTATAACCATTGCTTATTTTGAAATATTTAGATTTTACCCATAACTAACCACATTAATCAAATCCACCCTTACTTATTTCAAAATAATAAATAAAGAAATTTCTTTTTGTTTAAAAAATTTTGGTCTTACACTAATTGCATACTAATTCCTTAAATTAAGGAATCCTAATTGCACTAATATTGTAAATAAATATAAAAGTGTATTAATTGTGAAAATATTTTATGAGTGAACTATTGTTGTAATTATTATTAAAAATGTAATAGAATATGTAATTGTATCAAGGTTTTTCACGTTAAATAGTCGTTCTCGTTGTTGGGTTTGTTGATTTCCTATTTAATTGTATGAAGAGCAAAAAGTAATTCTTGAAATTAAGATTATTTTATGTGCACTTTTTCCAACACATTTTATGTGTATATAAATATAGGAAACTGATAATATTTTCACATGAAAAACGTCGCTATAGATGCTATAGCGACAATTTTCACCGTCGCTATACATCTATAACGACACTTTTCATATAAAAATAATATTAATTTTTTAAATATATTTATCAAACCTTGACAAACAAAACCCTTTTTACGGAACCAATCAAGTACTAAAGTTTATATGAATAATAAAGTAATATCTTACGATTTTATATGTGAATTTTTTAATTACGAATTACATAAATACTTATAATTAATAATATATTTAATATGTTAAATTAATTTTATCTATTTAATAAAATATAAATGATTTTGAATTTCCGCTTATTCAATAAATCATTTAAGCCGTTTAAAATTTGAGATAAATCTCACTGTTCATACAGTGCCGAAGGCACGAGACCAGCTAGTAATTCTATATAATATCATATATTAATATACCAGCTCTTGACAATACATAATAGGACTGAGTATAAAAAGGCTTTGATAGGATGTGAGTAATGTCATTGGGGAACCGAGCCTTCTTCAGTGATAGAAAACGTGGCAAAAACGGTTTGGGACAGATTCACGTGGGTATAAGGGTGAAGCCCAGACCCATAACTTGATCCGGTTCAGTGGAGCTCACGATCACTTGATAGTTTATATTCATAATTGGTTTTGGGGCCTACATTCACTCATAAATCAGTCCGTGAGACCTACATTAACTGCCCGTGAAACGTGTATATATATATATATATATATTATAAAAGGATAATATAAGTTATTTTAATAGTATTTTAAAAAAGTGTCTTATATAAGTTATTTTAATGGAAAGTAATTTTTATTTTTATTTAATAATTTAATTGTACTGATTTTAAGAATATGTAAAAATATATAAATTTACACATAAAGTAGTGTCAACGACTTTATAATAATAAAAATTATCAAATTTGAACCGTAAAAAAAAATATAAAATACTTATAGTATCGTAATAATGGTACACCACAATCTTAAATTATATAATTATATTCTTGCATTTTATTTGCATTTGTACAATTGAATTATTAAATGAGAAACAAAAGTACTTTTTGTATTTGAATTGACCTCAGATAAATCATGTAAAATTAATCTTTTTCTTTTTTTGTTTTTGTCTAGTGATTTGGCCTTTTCTTCTTGGGTGTTGGGGGTCCTTTTAGTTGGGACAGATAGAGTACCAAACTTTGGGGCTCGGCCCAGTTTTACTGGTTTAGGTTAGGGCCTTTGGGTTTTTGATACCTTCCTTACTTATTTTCAAAGTAATTGGTAAAAGAAAATAATATTACTTGTAATAGTGAACGATATTTAAGTTTTGGGATTTAACCATCTTTTGAAGATTTTCACTTAATAATTGCTTACTCTTATAAACATTTAAACAGAATAAACCTTTTTCTTTTTTTTAAATCTCAATTAAAGGTCAAAAATATAGTAGACTTGCACATGGTTGAGCATCTTAACAAAACTGGTACTCGTATTTAATTGTGTAAATGAACCGAATCGAGTCGAGCATTGAGTTGCTCAGATTTGGTTCACAAAATTTATCGAGTATAAAATAAAGTTTGATTGATACTTAGTCGAACACGATCTCGAATCGAGCAGTTTGAACTTTTCAAACCAATATGATCCGAGTATCCATAAAAAATTGCAATTTGAGGATGTACGAGTAATTTATCGAATTTTAAAATTTGCTCATATTTGAATTATTTATATTTCGAATTGAGCTCAAATCAAACTTTTAATCGAGCAAGTACGTCTCAAGCCCAAAATATTTGCTCTTTTACATCATTACTCGTATTGAATAACTGCTCAAATCTACATGTTTTATTATTACTTTTTAAATGAGTGTTTTCCATGAGTATATATCGACCTTTTTTCCTAATTATTTGTTATCGTGTTTGAAATGATTAACATTTCAATTATTTGTATTATAACTTTTTCATTATTTTTAATCGTTTACAGTTTTATATATATTTCAATTGATTAGGCTGTTTGATAATAAAAAAAAGTGATTAAGCAAAATGGAATAGTATTATTGTTTATAAAATTACTCTCACCGTTTAAAGATATAAAGTAATTTACTAAAATATAAAACTAAGAACATAGCCTTTTTTTAAAAAAAAATTTGAGGCATCCATTGTGGAAATGAACTAAAAGGTTTCGTCAATTTAAAATTAATCATAATTTTTCAAAATAAAAAATTATCATACTCATCATAATTTTTAAAATAAAAATTATGATACTAAAACAAGACAAACAAATTTGAACTTCGATTAAGTATTCGATCGATTAAAAAGTTCGATTAAAGTCAAAATATAAATGATTCAAATATGAGTAAATTTTAAAGTTGGATAAATTATTCGAACCTCTTCGAATTGTAATTTTCTATTGATATTCGGATCATATTCGTTCGAAAAATTTAAACTGTTTGTGCTCGATTCGAGATCGTGTTCAACTCGATAAATAAATATGACTTAATCAAATCTTATTTTATATTCAATAAATTTTATAAACTAAATCTGACTAACTCAATAATCGACTCAAGTCGGTTCATTTACACCCTTTATGGCCATTGCTATTTTTTTGCAAATTAAAATGTTAGTTTCGGTAGTTTTTAGCTTTTTACAATGCCAATAGAAACCGGAAAGGGACGTTTTCTACAATCGAAAAATAATAATTCAACAAAAATAGAATGCCGAGAAAAAATTATTTTATAAATATTTTTAAATTAATAAATTATTTTAATGTAATCTTCACAACACAATAGTATTATTCTTCAACAAAACAATAATTTGTACTACAAAACATACTGGTTCAGGTTCTAACGCTAAATTGAGTGTGAGACCACAAATTGTTCTCTGACATGAAAGAGTAAACTCTCCCCAACTCTTCAATGCTGCAAAACCCTTTTCAGGAACTCATTCTGCTCTCTAATGGCGACCCTTTTTCACTTCCCTCCATGCTTATCTCTCTTTCCTCGTAAACTCTTTTATTCCCATCTATCCTCTCTAAATATCCACCACCACTCTAAAATTTACCACCGCCCGTGCTCCCACTTCCCCACAATTTATGCATCTTCAAGCAAGAAATCCAGGTTCTATTTTGACTCTCATGGGTTTGTTATTATTACTTGTATATGTATGTAGGATGGTGTGTGTGAAGTTTTGGGTTTTGGGTCTTCTCATTAAAGTTTGAATTTCTGTGGGAATGTAGGGTCAGGAAGAAGGTGAGAAGCAATGAAGATATATGTAATGATATCAGAGAATTTGTATGTGACTTCCAGTTTCCGAAGGGTCATTTGCCCTCATTTAAGGAGCTTTCACAGCATGGAAGGTTTTGCTTCTTTTTGCTATGCTTATCTGGTTCTAATTTTGTTGTTATTATCCATCATTCTGTGGAAAAAAAAGTTTTATTTCAGATTAGGGAAAGTTTCTCAAAAACTAGTTAAGGACTAGTAATTTCTCAGGATTTGAGATATTGATGTTTGTATGAAATTGGGTAATTTTACCTATATTAGTGTTGGGAGGGGAAAAAACTATGATATGTTTTGAAGGAAATGCATGTTGCTAATTGGGCGTCTATGGGCTGTTGGATAGTTTAATAGATGTACAAAATATGAGTGCAATTTAGATGAAGATGTTGAGACAGTACAAAAGTTAAGAAGAGATGATAAATGAGTGCATTCCTGAGACGCCACCAATAGAAAAATTGAGGAAACGATGAGAGACGTTATGATTGAGCATTGCAGGGTGTTAGACTCAAAGGGCTCATTTAGGTGTCCTGCATGTCATGGGAGTACATTATGATTAAGACAGGTACTGAACTCTTATGCGACATGTGATGTAAATCTTCATCATTCACAAAGAGTTATTATTAAGCTGGCCTTATTCCCTAATGGAATTGGCCTCTCATTTGGCTTAGAGAGCATCTAGTCAACTGTTCCTTTTGCCACTATAAATGAAAGCCTATCATGAGTTTCATATGAATATTAACAATAAAGGCTATATCTTCACAATGAGAAAAAAGTTTTTTGTTGTTGATGTGGGAAAGAACTTTAACTGCCACTACAAAGATTTCTTTTTCCCCAATAGAGAAACACTTCCAGGGTTTAACATCTTTTGTTTCCTTTTATCCATAACTTCTTTAGGCAAGACCTAGCAAACATTGTCAGACGGAGAGGATATAAACTTCTTAAAGAGCTTCTTGCAACATCAGTAAGGGCAAACATTGATGGGGGTAATATAGAGAATGAGTTGACTGAAAAACAGGACAAAGCTACTCCAGCAAACAAGAATCAACAGGTAGTTAGTTTCAGACTATTTGTCATCTTTTCGCACTTTTAAACAGAAGTTCATTGATTTAGTATTCTACAACTTGTATAAGGTCAGGTGAAAGATTTGGCTGGAATTGTTCACTTGTCAAGCCAAGCTCCCATCATAGAAGATGATTCCAGTAACATTGATATTGGTAGTGAGTTCAACTTGCATGACAATAATTGCATTTCTGCAGAGTCTTCAACAGAATCATTCTTGCAGGAAAAAGTGGCAAAGTTTATCCAGAAGGGAGAACTAAACATGATTGAAGGTAAGTCATTTAAATATTATAGATTTACTTTTGGTTTATTAGTCAGTGAGCAACTAGATGCATCTTTCTTCTTCTACCTCTTTAAAACAAATGAGGTGCTGGAGTGTAAATGCTATGAGCGTTATATGCCCACAATTATGCTTTGTGGAAAAAATATTTTTTAGCAGTTTGTTATCTTGTGATTTTCAGTACAGTAAATATTAATTAGGATAACATCCTACCCATTTGACGTTAGCTTATTACAGTTGGGGAGTTGCATTTGGGTGTCACCTGGAAGATCATGAGGCAATGTTGTAACATATATTCGCTAGTCAGATAATTAAGTTTATTAAAACAAAACCATTTAGAGAGACTTATGTAACCAGCTCAAATGCTAAAGAGAGACTTATGTAAAGTTTGACTAAATTTGAAAAAAAGAAAAGAAAAAGGCATTGCATTGCCAGAATCAAGGTTGTATATTTGAAAGAGGTTGACCTCCTTGCTTCTCTATCGGTACAACCCTCTCTCCGAAAATCCTATTTCGGTCGGATCTAAAATGAATTAGAATAAGTAAATATGACCACGTTCTCTTCCTCTGTGTGTGTATATATATGTATATGATGCAAGATAGATTTAGGATAAAGAATTAACGGAAAATAAACTAGGATTTAAATTCCTTGTTTACACCACTAGAATCCCTCAAGTGTATCAACACCAAGATGGATAAAATACCTCTACAGTATGAATACAATAATTAATTTCAATATCAATAGTATGTAGTACTATTTAAAGAGACTCAAAACCCTAATATTATTTGGGGAATAATAAAAATACTAAACGACTAAAATACCCTTATTAATAATTCTTAATCACTAATTAATGTCCTAAATCTCAACTAATAAATAAAATACATAAATCACATCAACTACTTTTATATTAAACATAATAAAAACTCCAAATAATAAATATAAAAAATCTCTTGTTCTTGACTTGGAATCCCCATCAGTATATATATTCGTCCTTTGAAAATAGTGTCAAAAATGCTGATTTATTCTTGCTGCCTTAAATAATTAAGTTGACCATGTCGTTCGCGTTTGGTTCAGATAGTGGCTTTGACATTATAAATGAGAGTGTTGCTAAAGAAGGCAAGGGAGTTTTTGAATTAGAGAATTCTACAGAACTAGATTCAAGTTCTGCCACTGAAGAGCAAAGTGATCAAATGTTTTCTCGAACTGATCCTTCTAAGTTATTGGATGGAAGCGATGTATTATTATCCCAGCAGGTTATGCCTTCATCTTCTGAAAATGGCACGTCAAGGTTAGTATCATTTTATGTCAGGTAGCCGGTAGGGATGCGGTTGTGTGATATTATTAATTGATCAAAATATTTGTTTTTCTTTCTTTACATCCCTTTTGGCATTTGTCTTATTTGCTTATCCCAAAACCAATATAGACTGATCTATCAACATCTTTGCCACTGTTAAATCAGGAGCAACTTTAAATTTACATACACTCTTCTTCTGCCAATTTTCAGTTTCTCATAAATTAGTTTTCACTTCACCTGCTTAAGCATGGGTTTTTGACATTTGGATAGGCCAGAATTATGGCTGAATGAATTGCCTAAAGAGTAAATACTAGAATTATGCTTACTTAATCCTCCATTTTATGACCAAGAAAGTTCCAGGATAAATAGAAATCTGTTCTTGCAGCGTCATAAGATAATTTTCTCTTTGTCATCTTGGCATCCAATAACAAATTAGCTATATTTTGAAGCCATGTTTTGTTCTTCTATTAATGCCATTTTCATTATACTCTACTAATCATATAAACTAATATTTTGTTTTTGAATTACTTGTAGGAATGATTATTTTTCTACTGATGGACTGTCAAGTGCTGACTGCAACAATGATCTGGTTGTTGAGGTCATTATTATATACTACCTCCGTCCCAAGATAAACGTCTTAATTGGTTTCGGCACGCTGATTAATAATATATTTTTTTTAACTTAATTTGCCCTTTTAAATTACTTATTGATTGAAGTATTTCTCCACTTTTATATGAAGTCTTACTTCTTCCCATGTAAATTAGTTCTTTAGATCATTCTTTTTGTTATTCACACATTCCCAATAAGTACTAAAAGCTAGAATGAATAGAGAAAGAGAGTCTAGAGAGCCATTAAATAGAAGACATGTTGTACTGGTAATATGAGAGAAAAAGTGGCATAATAATTCATTAGTTCCCAATGTAAATCTTTTCTTATTTCTTCAATTTCCAACAAAAGTTGAGTAAAAAGATTATAAGGGTATAAGTGGAAAAATAGGATAAAAATAGCTACAAATATAGAAATAGGACATTTATTGTGGAACATCCTAAAAAAGAAATTAAGACGTTTAATACGGGACGGAGGGAGTAGTATCTTATACACGCACAAACACATATATTATTATCAATTACTTCAATTTTCACCCTTAGATTCCTCACATTATGTACTTTTCGTAAGGCAGACCAGAAAAAAGGAGAATGAAGTTGAGATTAGCCGTCTCAAGTTCATGCTGGTACTGCTTCGGTTTATAAATATGTGGTCTACTTGTCTTGAACTTCTGTTTTTTTATTGGAAGCTTATCTTAGAATTATGAAGCGTACATCTAATATATGACACTATGTTTCATGTGATTAGCATCAGAAGGAGTTAGAGTTGTCTGAGTTGAAGCAACAAATTGAGAAGGAAAAGGTATTTTTATATATTATATTGTGGTGTGGAACATAACAAGTCAACTCAATCTCATCAAGTCACTATAAATATACACAATCTTCATTCCTTTCCCATTCTTCTGGCACAGTACATAACAACATTGATGTAGGACAGTTTACAAGACTTTTATAAGGCCTCCTACAAGTGGTTACTTATGTAAAAAACCCTGAAAAATAGAGAGAGAGAGAGAGAGAGAGAATGTGTACTACCAGATTTTTTTGACATAGGTTAAATCATTAGAACTGTGGGATTGTTGACGCGTAAGAATGTCTTTTCTTTCTTTCTTTCTTTCTTTCATTCTTTTCTTCTTTTAAATTCTTTTTTTGGATCATGATTGATATATTGCTAAAAACAGTACTTAATTCATTTTCATTTGTCTTTCATCTTCAAGCTTGTTTTGTCAGTATTGCAAACTAAAGCAGAAACAGAGATAAGCAACACACAAAAACTTATTTCAGATAAAGATGCAGAATTGCATGCAGCTGAAGAAAGCCTTTCTGGACTGGAGGAGGTACCGTCCCCTGCTATTCTACTTGTAGATTTTCGTGCATAACTAGGTTCTTCTCCAAAAGTGAACTTATCAACAGCTTAAAATAAGTTATTGGGAAAGTTATTAAGGGGTTTACAAGACATGGATTAATCAATCATTTCATATAACGCAGCAGTTGTAAAATTGTAATGATGCCAGAAATATATTTATGGGCAACTGTTTTCATAAGCAGCTTCCAAACTGTTTTATCGAATTAGTTTTTTATTTTTATTTTAATTTTTTTTTTATTAACTATGTGATTATTGGCTGCTGATTTTTCTGCAATCAACAGGCTATATTAATTGGGATATAATTTTTACTTTAGCATTAGAATACTTATTCTTTTTGAAGATTTCTTTTAAAATATTAAAAGAAATTTCTTGTTAAATAAGACCATGTACTTATGTGTCTTGAATTCCTGACTGTCCACTTTGAATAATACCTTATAAAATATGAGTTTCAAAGGTAAGCTGAAGGTTCGTTTCTTTCTTTATTTTGTTTTTTACTGTTTTGTCTAAAGGTCATTAATCAAGGGTATGGAGAAAGAATAAGGGTAAACAAGTAGAAGCTTCTCGGCCATCTCATTACACCCTCCATACCTGCATTTTTTCTTTTTTATTAAAAAATTTGAAGTTTTATGGAATAGTTTGACTATTAATATAATTGGTGATCAAGATCACAACTTACTTTTAATGAGACTTATAATACTGATTGTGAAAGTGGACACTCCTTTTCATATGTCCTGGATAGGGAAGGTGGACTCGCATTTAGGGGCAGAGGGAGTGTATTTGCAGAAGTAGTGACTTTCTGTACTTCCTAGCTGTGTAGGTCCTTTACTAACTAACAAAAGTTCTGCTTATACTAGGTTCAAATTCAGTACTGGGATGTTGGCGAGTCTGTGGAGCTGGCAGGTAGCTTCAACGGATGGCACCAAAGGATTAAAATGGACCCACAGCCAGCATCCAGTATCATGGATCCGATAGGATCAAGGTTTTTACTATTTCCATATTCTATTGCGCTCCTTTCTGATTACCAGTAAACTAGTATTTCTCTTTTGGTTTCTTTTACTCGATCTTGATAATGATGACCAGAACAGATTTCTTATGAGCCTTGCTAGTGGTCTGATGCACGATTATTTGAATTCTGGGAGTTATTTAACCTGTTTCCAATAATTTATCTCTAAGAATTTTAACCTATCAGAGAAAAAGTAATAATATACTTTGCAATAATTGTGTTTATTTATTTCATCATTCATTTTAATACTTTTTGCTCCCAAGAGGTGCTGAATTAATAAACCCACTATGCTGACACATTTTCCCAGGAAATCCAGACTTTGGAGTACAGTGTTGTGGCTTTATCCTGGGATATATGAGGTGCGATAATCTTTGACGAGCTGATTACTTTTATCAATTTGTATTTGATTCATATGGATAAGAGATTTAGTTCATTTAACAATGGACACTATTTTCTACTGAATCAATAAGAAATGATTTGACCTTTTTAAAAGCAGCTGGCAGTAACAAATCTGCATTTCATGTTACTTAATTGAATCCATGTCACATTCTAGATAAGGCAGACAGCACCTGGCTTCAACAAGATTTGCATCTTCCTTTTCTACATCGGGCCGAAGATTTTGTTGGAAGGCTGCGTTCCCCGCAAAAGACAGTTTGAGGGCCAATCTTCAATGCATGTTACTGTACTATTCCCATTTCCCAAGTAGGAATACATAGAGGACCTTTAGGTGAAAGATTGATCTTGTAAAATTATGTCATGGGTTGAATTTCATCTTTGTCCATATTGGCATTGATTGATTCTATGGACGGAAGAGGTTGGATAAAGCTTACAGACATTTTAAGCTGCTGGAGATTAGGGACAGCAGTTTTCTAAGGTAGTATGTTTAAACAAAAGGATTTAATGGTGTGCTACCAAAAAAGATAATGATAGCATGGTAGTAGAAAGAGTTTGGGTTTTATAGTCAGAAATTAAGGATATAAAATCAGCACAGTTGTTGGTGCATCTCTAGAATAAGAGAATTTAAGGTCAGTCTATTGAGAAGGAGAAGCATAATTATTATTTAGGAGTCTTCCAAGATATCTATAGGATGCATTTCTGAAGGATAGGTTACACAATAAATCACATATTCTTAAAAATTTCAAGTCTATAAAATTAAATGCTTCCAGAGATATATGGTGACCTTTTCGTTTCTGTAAGTTTAGGGTTTCGGGGGTAGAAACATTCACTACTTCAATACAATGTCACAATGTGAAAACACAAAGAACAAGATAACTTCGCCCAAAACAAGAAAGGAAAAAAAATAGACCACTTGCCTTTGCTGATCTGGTAATTAGAAAATAACAACAGTTTTGGAAGGAAAAGTGAAAACCTTTTACTAGGAAGATTTGTCACTACCAAGTACCAACATTTAGTCTTTAAATCAGTTCTTGTGTTGGTGTGTATGTGGTGTGAATTACACGCTCTCATTGAAAAGATATTGGGTTTGCAAAGTCATAACTAAGCCATGTAATTATAAAATACAAGACACCGGATATCTTAGGAAGGCTAATTAATGTTTCCTATTCCATTCCGTCGCTGCAAATTTTGTTTTTAATTGAGGTTGAAGCTGTTTAATATGATTTTCTAATCTTGACATCTTGAGTGCAGATCAAGTTCATTGTCGATGAGCACTGGAGGATTGATCCTGAAAGAGAGTCGGTTACCAAAGGAACCATACATAACAACATTCTACGAGTCAAATAGTCAATAGATGATATGGCTGTTGGCTAGGATAATTCGAACTGAGATACATGGTAATGTACCTCTCATGATTCTGGCATTAACTTTCAAGCATGTTCTGTTCACAACTTTTTTTTGTCTGGTGGATCCATGGAAGCATCGAATAAAGGTTACTTGCTGCATCTGGTCTACACAAAATTAGATAGCATAAGCTCTGAGCACCATACAGGTCCATAAATTTAACTCCTGGCTTTTTTAATCGCATTCTTCGATTGTTTTTGAGAGCGTAAATTATTTGTTGCTAATATATCATCATGAACATTAACAACATAGTACATGTTTATAACATGCAAAATTACAAATTCAAAAATGCATGCATGTGTTTATAAATATCAGTTACCTAGATATCTGATCTTTAAAACTCCATTCAACCACATTCATTGCTGTGTGAAAAGATACTATTGTTTTGAACGTTTTCGAGTTGGATTTGGCATTGGAAACTCTCCTAGCTGAGATCTATGAAATAGTAGACTTTGATCTCTCTCTGTAGTAAGCCATGTATTGACAAATGAATGAATTTTTTATTTTCAGTTGTTTATATTAGTTTAACTAGGGTGTTTTTACTTTTCACATGGCGGAACTTTTACCCAAGTCTCCATGAATTTATTGTGCTACTTATAATTGCTCTAATAATTATGTCTTCTCGTGGCCAGTTACTCAAAGCAGGAGGCGGCACTAGGTAATTACTAGCTCTTTGCCATGGAAAGCATCAAGCCTGAAACAAGAAGACATGAAACATGCAGGAATGAGCAGTTGTTGAATTCACAATGCCATGTTGTACAGTTGGAGACTAGGGTTAGGTTAGCATGTGCTCCCCCTCAATTTTGTACGTGTATAGCTCTTCCCATCTACCTTTAAATCGATGCTGTGGTTGAAACATAAATGGCCCCCAAATTGTTCTATCACAAATGTGTTATAACGAGTAATTATTCAATAAAACAGTTCTAACAACTTTAAATACTTTGGTGAAGATTTCTTTTTAAATACCGTCATTTATTGAAGGAAATTGATGCTGCTAGAAACTTTCGTTTTTTGGCATTTGCAAGCTAAAAAGTGTTGGCTATTGACTAAAATGTAGAACTAGTATCCAAAATTCAACTTGACAAACCATTAAAATTTACGAAAAAAATATCTTGCTATCTTCTTGTGTTTTTATCCAGGTGACATGTGAAACTTGATACAAAATTACAGGTTTTTTTTTAACTACATGTATAGTCAAGTGAGATTTTGGATAAAATACATGTCAAGAGATTTTCAATTTACTCTTATGTTATGTTTTTCGAAAAATTTCATTCTCAGGTTTGTTTACTTGAAAGGGAAAAATGAATATTCCAATGAAATGGTTATTCATATATGGAAAAGAAATGTTTATTTTATATGGAAATTCTATTCTAATTGATATTTAAAAAAAAAAAATCGATCAAAATTGTGTAACTTTTTGTTCGGACTAAATATAGGAATAGAAATATTCATTCTCTTGCATTCTCATTCTTATTTTAATGTTGTAACTAAATAGACCATTAATATTATAAAGCACATCAAATTTTACAAAAACAGTGATTCTTATTCCCACTCCAGACAAAATGCCAAGAAAGAAGCATTGTCTTGGTCCATCAATGCAACATCCAATTTGGCGGGGGCTTACATGAAAATGGAATCAAATAGGAGGTTGTTTGTTTGGTAGGAGAGAGCGTGTTGAGGACACGTAAAAGGTTACTATATGCATATGTCGTGTCCCCTTCTATGCCTTTCCAACTTTACGCACTCTATCCCCCAATCTCCTCTCTCTCTCCAAGAACAAAAGCGCAAGAAAAGTGACACAAACACAAACATCTTATTTGATTATTATTAGTGTGTGACAAAAATTACAAGGCTATGGTGATTGTTCCTTCTTCTTCTTCTTGTGTTGCTTTTGGTCCACACCCATCTCCTTCTCTTCTTCCTTCTTCATTCCCAAGTTCCCCATTAACTACATCCCCCATTTCTTCTAATTTCTTTACAAATTCATTACTAAAAACAAGGGCAATCAAGCTCATTTCTTTTGCGGCCAAGAATAACAAGTCTTGTCAAATGTTAATGCCTAATGAACCGGCTGAGGAAAATGAAGAAGGGAAAATGGTGGAGTCCTCTCAAACTCTCTTGTACTCCTTTACTCCTTTACCTTTGCTGTTTCTGGCTGCTCTTCCTGGAGGTAATATACATATATCTGTTTGTACATGGTACACGTCCTGGTTACGTCAGCTACTTTTATGGATATTTAAGTTGCAGTACTGGAATTTATTTATAATACCCAGTTTATACTATAACTTTATGTGGGTAGCTTCATTTAATTTTTATTTAGTCACTTTTTTCCCCTAATTATTGCTGTGATTTTGCATTGAAGTCATAGAATTAATACCCTTTGGGTTAGGATTTAGGAACACTGATTTTTGTTGGGACTTTTGCATTTTACACCTTTAAGCTGGACCTCAGGTTGTGGTCCTTATTTTAAATATAACTTGGTGAAAATGAGTCATTTCTAAACAGAAGGTGCAACTCCTTGTGAAATTAGGACTTGATTTGGAAACTCATAGAAAAGGGGTATACTGTGTAGGTTCTTGGTATATGGTGAAGTCCAGGAGTTCTGGGGTTGTCCCTCTTGAATAAGCCACTTATATTACTACTCTACTAGTACAAGTTTTGGGGAACTCTTTTTCCGTACCCGTTCAGTAAAGCTATTTGAATTAAATAAAAATCTTAATATGGTCTCTGTTTTATGCAACTAGTACTTTGACGGACTTTAAAATGTATTAGCCTTGCTATGTATCAGAAAGGTCTTTTAGTTTCTGCATTTCTATTTCCCTTGGGTACTCAATGTGCCTGAACATGTGAATTTCAGCCGGAACTGTGAGGGCCCTCTTTGGGCCTTTTGTTGAACTTGTGCAGTCATGGAATCTTCCGGGTTGGCTTGTGCATTGGGGCCACCCAGGAAACATGGTAGACTTCCTTTTCTCTCCACCCCACCCCACTCCAACCTTAACCCCTCTTTACCCTCGATCATGGCTAGTGAGCGTTAAATTTCTTAACTTAAGCAATGTGGTCTTTTATCTTGTTGTAGGCTGTTGTGCTCTTCGCTATGGGTGGTTATGGAACTTTTCTGGGCTTCCGCATCCGTCTTTCTGATGATGTGGTGAGAAATCAATTGGACATATGCTAATCTTATAGAGCAAAATATTTTAAGCATTAAAATCTTATTCTTTCACTAATTATCTGATAACCTAATTTTTTTTCTCCATGTTCAGGAGGAGAAGGCGATGGCCAAAGACTTGCATCCAAAGCTTCTTGCAGGAATGTTTTTCTTCTTTGCTCTAGGAGCAACTGGTGGAGTAACAGCCCTACTGACTTCAGATAAACCTATCTTTGAAAGGTAAATTGGACTACATTACCTTTTCTGCTCTTCTCCCAGAGACAAATTTATTGAGCTTTATGTGAAATTCGTACCGAAGTAGTTGCTAGAAAGAAATGAAGCCATATTTTGACGGAGAAGTAGTAATCTTTATTTATCTATTACTATTGCTGAATTTAGTTTGTTCCTCGCAGCTCTCATGCTGTCACAGGTCTCATAGGTCTTTCTCTTTTGACCATCCAGACAATTTTACCTTGGTTATTCGAGGTAAACAAAAGCTTTGTAACCTCAGATATCTCCTCCAGAATTAGAGAAAGAATTTTGTCTGTCTATACTATGGTAATGCTAATGATACCGTATTCTTTATACAGGGGAATCCCAGTTTACGGAAAGTTCATGGGATCTTGGGTAGCAGCATCATGACACTGTTTCTTGTACATGCTGCACTGGGACTTCAACTTGGCCTCAGTTTCTAGTTTCTGGCTTCACTCTAGGACACTTCTTTTTGGACATCAGAGCTGGAAATTTAGCTCCGATTAATATAAATAATTGATCTTACAATTGTTGCAAGAAAATGTTGTCTCTGCATTCTGTCTATAGGTGTAAACAGTCTTTTCAGCCTTACATGCACATTGGACCCTGTTGAGCTTTAGAATAAGTGGTGTTAAGATCATAAACAAAAACTTGAGAATTTGGAATTGCCTACAACCAAAAGGCGCTTCAGAGCAAAAGTAAGTTAAAATTATTTAGATTCCACTTAATTTTTCAGGAATTGAATGAAACAAGATTATACATATATATATATATATATATATATATATATATATATTAAAAAAAAAAACTTGTGGCACATGTGGCGGGCTAGGGGTATGGGATTGTGACAATGGGGGGACACACCCAACGGTTGGTCTGTCTCTGTCCCAAAGACAAAAGAGGAGTTGGTTTCCCGCTGAAAAAGAAACAAATTAGAAGAAAGAGAGGGTGAGAGGGTCGCGGAAAAAGAGAGGGTGAGAGGATCTCAACAACTTGATGGAGCAGCGGAGCGAGTCACACGGATCCTCCAATCTTTGTTTCTCTATTATTATTATTACTATATACATACGCCACCGTCTCTCTTCTTCATTCTTACTTTTCGATCTACAAGGAAATTATAGGTACGTACGTATTTTTATCCATCCTAAAAAAAATTAACATTTGCAGCATTTTCTCATCCAGATCTACTTGTAATTTATAATCTCATTTCGATCTTATTCGTTTCTGCTTATAATTTGTATCACTCGAGTTTCCGGTGTTTTGCTATCCCTTCAAAATTTTCCCCTAATAATATGTTATAGTGAGATACTCGCTTGTGAAAAAAATTCTGAATTTGCCTGTGCTGAGCATTGCCTCCGATGATTGCTGAGTTTTCTCTTCCCTCGTCTCGTCTCATCTCATTACAAATTGAGGATCTTTTTTCTCCTGAAATTCAAAATTATTGGGATTTTATTTGATTTTGATTAAATTGAGCAACTGTTATTAATTTGACATCTCCACAAGGTCTACTCCCACATTACCAACTTACTATCTATATAGGAAGGACTTTGCACTTCCCATATTCTATTAAACACGTTGAATCTGGAAATTTATCTACACATACATTGTAAATAATGTTTGCTAAGCATTATATCTGGTTTGGTTGATAACTTATCTGTTGTTTATTATGTTGGATGTGAGAAAATAAGAGCTGAAGGATCCTTACAACACAATCAAAAACTTCAACAGGAGCTTCCTCTAAGCACTACAAGCTTCCACCTACTTTACATAAATTAAACTTTAAAATTTGAAGAAATCAAAGTAAGCCTTTTACATGCTTCTAGCTACATAATCTTTATACCAGGAAGTGAAGGAAACAAATTATATTTCTTTTGTTTCTGGATATATTTTTGTGTTATGTCAAATTTCAGAACGTTTCTACACAATCTTAAATTTGAGAATGTTAAATATAGAAAGAACTGACACATTCTCATTCACTTGTTTCAGTTGAGATGGAAACCTTCCATTTCACCTCAGAGTCTGTCAATGAAGGCCATCCCGACAAGCTCTGTGATCAAGTCTCAGATGCCATCCTTGATGCTTGCCTGGAACAAGACCCCGAGAGCAAAGTTGCCTGTGAAACATGTTCAAAGACTAACATGGTCATGGTCTTTGGAGAGATAACAACAAAGGCCACAGTAAATTATGAGAAGATAGTTCGAGACACTTGCCGAGGCATTGGGTTTACTTCACCAGATGTTGGCCTAGACTCAGATAACTGCAAGGTCCTTGTCAACATCGAGCAACAAAGCCCTGACATTGCTCAGGGTGTTCATGGTCATCTCACAAAGAAGCCCGAGGAAATTGGAGCTGGTGACCAAGGCCACATGTTTGGCTATGCTACTGATGAAACACCCGAGTTGATGCCCCTTACTCACGTCCTTGCAACCAAGCTCGGTGCCAAGCTCACAGAGGTGAGAAAGAACAACACGTGCACGTGGCTCAGGCCTGACGGAAAGACCCAAGTGACTGTTGAATACAAGAATGGCAATGGTGCCATGGTCCCCATTAGAGTCCACACCGTTCTCATCTCAACCCAACATGATGAGACCGTCACAAATGAGCAGATTGCTGCAGATTTGAAAGAGCATGTGATCAAACCTGTCATCCCTGCACAGTATCTTGATGACAAGACTATCTTCCACCTCAACCCATCAGGTCGGTTTGTCATTGGTGGTCCCCATGGTGATGCAGGACTTACTGGTCGCAAGATTATCATCGACACTTACGGTGGCTGGGGTGCTCATGGTGGAGGTGCTTTCTCTGGGAAGGATCCTACCAAGGTGGACAGGAGTGGAGCCTACATTGTCAGGCAGGCAGCCAAGAGTGTGGTAGCTTCAGGTCTTGCCCGCCGCTGTATTGTGCAGGTTTCTTATGCAATTGGTGTTGCTGAGCCACTCTCAGTGTTTGTGGATTCTTACAAGACAGGTAAGATTCCGGACAGGGATATTTTGGCTTTAATTAAGGAGAACTTTGACTTCAGGCCTGGAATGATTGCTATCAATCTTGACCTGATGAGAGGAGGCAAATTCAGGTACCAGAAGACTGCTGCTTATGGTCATTTCGGGCGCGATGACCCAGATTTCACTTGGGAGACTGTCAAGATCCTTAAGCCCAAAGCTTGAGTTAGCAGCCGGTTATGCAGAGGATTTTTTTTTTCTTCCCAAAATTGATTCCTGAAGCCGTCATTCTAGTTACAGAAGAATAAAGAAGATTCATTTCATATTTAAGACAATTAGAGCACTTGTTAAGACCGGATGGAGAAAGGGGGATAACCGTACGTTTGCTTTACACATTAAGATTTTTTTAGGAGTCTCGAGTATTTGGTTTGTTATATATTTTTTTCATAATTTCTTGTGCTTTTGCAAGTTTTGTTTCCAGGAATTCAGTGTATTGAGTTTGTATGTTTATATTTTATCAAACACTTGCAACCACTGTGAACAAGTTGATTTAGTTAATGAAAATTTAGTTTATCTTTTTTGAAATCTTTAATTCTTCTGAGCATATTTCAAATGAAACATATTGCAGCCTTGCAACTCTGTCAGTGATTGGTATAGAAAAGAGAAGTTATCATGAAAATAAGAAATAAACTGCATATCATACATTAATCATAATGTGACAAACTCAACAACATTGGTATTGCCGAGATTTTTACAGTGTAAACTTTACAGAGGAATAAAACTTGTGATGGCAAAGCATGATGTCTCTCTAAGAGTGCAACCACAAACGATCATGCAACCGCTCTTCTCCAGCACCAAACATCTCATCGACCCTTTCACCATTCCGGTAGAAATGAAAAGTGGGTGTGTATATAATGTGCTGTGTTGTTTCTGGGCATTCATCAATATCTGCGTAGATGAAAGAAAGTTTCGGGAACTTCTTGCTCAATTGAGAAAATGCAGGTAGAATCTGGCTGCAAACGCGACACCTGAAACGAGAAATATAAATTAAACCAAAATGTTGAACTGAAATGTCAAACATTAAATTGACCTTTTAACAAGGATATTTTAACTTTAAATGGAATAACGTCATCATCAAAGGTTAAAACCCAACCACTAGGAATGATGTTGCCACATGTTCAATGAGGATTAAGTTTTTGACAATGGTGGAACTGCAGCAACTACCCTAACTGCATGCACCAGATAAACCACCCAGTACACAGAATACCCTCACCAACCTCGCAGTCGGGAACACAGTAAACAATTCGAGAGATACAGGTCCCAAGAAGATAATTTCCTCTGCAAAATATTGTACCCATGACCTATGCCTCGCTAGGCTCATTACTCACTAGGCTCATTACCACTTCAGTTAATACCTTTGGCTTATTCGAGTTCAGGATTATGAACAGTGGAATTAACAGCAATTCAAGAAAGTAAAAAAATACTAATCATAAATGTTCCCTATTGCAAACACTAATAACAGGAACAGATTATCTAAAGTGATATCAATATATATGAAGAATATCTTAACTTCCATCACTAATGGGCACTTTGACTTCCTGATTTTTGCTTGTTTGCGCCCCAGAATACCACAAGAAAGAGTCCTAAGCCTTAATAAACATCTACTGTCACTATTTGTTTTAATAATGTCTTGCAAAATAATTATATTGACATGATCATCTTCTGCTAATTTTTAGGGAAGAAGCACAAGTTTTTATTTTCATCACAGAGGCCAGAAAAGTAAGTCTATCTATCAAAATGGCAACAAAATGGTATTCTCTCCATTCCATAAAAAGAATCTTTTTGCCAAAATAAATTTTTTAAGAAAATAGTCCCATTTCTTTCAATTGTATTTTATAAAATGAAAAGGTTTACCCTCACAATTTCATTATCTTGTCATCACTCTTAAACTAAACACCCAATAAATTTGAGGGTAAAAAATGAAACAAAAAGCATATTATTAAAGTTTGTCAAGCAAAGAACCACATGGTTCAGAATATTCTTCAAGCAATGTAAATTTTCAATGGAGCATTACATCAAACACCTCCTGATCACTATATACAACCCTGCCCCTTCCAATCCAGTTTATATATCAAATTATATTTTCAAGAGGGGTTTCTTTTACTATGAAGCTGATTAATAAAAGAAATAAAGTCGATCATGGTAAACAGCTTATATATTTATATAAGCAAGGAAATTCAAATGGAAAAACACTCGAACATAAGGGTATAAAGAAGTGTATCCTCACATACCAAGATGCACCATAATTAATCACTTCCTGCAAATAGAATATCAAAAGAAGAATCAGCTCAAAGATAATTTGTGGGTTAAAGAATGAAGGTAAAAAGTAAAGGGTTTTACTTACAGGGGCTTTAGAAGTTCTGATATTATGGAAGATCTCCTTGAGGTTTTCATCGCCCGAGGCGATTGTGATGGTGTGATTACTACCACTCATTCCACCAACCTCTCCTTCCATTCTTACGACTCAACACCGCCCACAGTCGAAGCATATATCATTAGACATTAAGGCCGTAAAATGAGCTAAAACTTATATTCGAAATCGACTCAAAATATAAACGAAATTTATTTACAATTTGATAAATTACTAGAATTTTTTTAAATTGTTATTTTTTATTGATACTTGTATTATATTCGTTTAAAAAATTAAACTGCTCAGGTTCAGAATCATACTCGATTCGTCAACTAAATTAGCTTCAATCAAACTTGATCTTATATTAGATATATTTTGTAAATCAAATATGTATTTTGTGAACTAACTTTGAGCGACTCGATTCATTTACACCCATATATATCATCAATAAACTCCGTCCTCTAAGGCCTG
Organism: Panax quinquefolius; assembly: GCA_020205615.1. NCBI lineage: Eukaryota > Viridiplantae > Streptophyta > Magnoliopsida > Apiales > Araliaceae > Panax > Panax quinquefolius. The sequence continues at coordinate 19,259,377 of CM035171.1, forward strand.
TTTGGCGAAACCCATGACTAACTTATTCGTTCGACAAAGACTTGGCTATATTTTCAATTTAGACTTGAGATTATTAGTTCAGAGATTATAAAATAGTTTAATTGTGACAACCCTAAAATAGGTCCACTCCATCCAACCTATTACGAGTCGCCAAATACATGATGTAAAAACAACTACAACTTTATTACAACAATTTGTCGTGTAAAACAACAACACATATGTTGTGAGTTTGGATACAATATATACCAATTGTGACTCTTATCCCAACCTTGGATAAGACGTCACAATGACACCTTACATAAAAGTATAGTCAAAAGCTGTTTTAGAAATTAAAATCTTTGGGAAGTGCTCGAGAAACCTTTCGTGCATGGGAGAGCCGTGCGTCAGGTTATGATAGATATCATATGGCCACAAAATTATCTCTTGGTCAATCCATTTAGACCCCAAAGAAAAACGAGAAGATTACTATCATATTCTTCCCAATGGTGAGTCTTCTCGACATATCATTATCTCCATCATCTCTAATTGAGAATTATACTTCAAACAAACACCAAGATCATATAAGTAGTCTTGGCGTAGATATACTCGATGAAAGTGGATGTGCACAACCCGTCTTATGATGACATGAGGTTGTATGTCTTTAGACATCTTGTATGATAGTGGCAAAACACCCTTCCAACGTTGGGTTCGCCTCACCCTAGTTGATTCACCAAATATAACTACTAAATGATGACCACCGATTCTATTCCCCTCATTACCTCTCGACCCGGCCAAATACTCTTCTTATTACGAAAGGAATTGTGAAGCAAAAGGGTGAAAGCAACTAACTTCAATAAAGAATATCATAACTAAAGATAATTAAATTATCAATAGCCTTCATCAATAATAAATCGGAGATTTAGAACATATGGTAGATGATAAAAATTTCAACCATAGTTCATAATGTAAACGAAGCGATCCATTAGAAGCCAAAATAGACTATAAAGTCTATTATCCTCTCCATGTTTAAAATCCACCAATAATATTTTATTTCTCGTAACATCAATCAACAATTCTGGTTCACAATCATATGAATAACTCATAATCATAATTGTAGTTCTAAATTCCTCTTCTCATTTAGGACGAAGATAATTTTCATCACCTATCTTTACCGAAAACATCAAAGATCGTGGTTACACCAAATCACATTTCGCTCATAATCATACTAATAACTTCATTTTTGCACTACGGCCAAAGATATTCATTTGTATCACCAGTTGGTCATGTTCATCTCAACACCTGTTCATCTTTGCACTACTGACCAAATATATTCAACAATATGTCATCTTTGACTACGGCCAAAGATATTCATCAACAATTCATCTTTGCACTACGGGCAAAAAGATATTACTCAACGATTCATATTTGCACCACGTGCCAAATATATTCATCAACAGATTCATATTTGCACTACTGAGCCAAATATATTAATATCTCAAAGAAATATATAATCATTTGAGAATTTATATAAACAATTATAGCTATATTGATCATTTTTCACCTTTGACTTAAGCTAAAGATATTCAATTATAAATTCAATGGTCATGATCATACCAGTCAACAATTCAACTTTGCATTACTGGCCAAAGAGAACCCATAATCATGATCATACCAAAAATCTATCCATCTTTACACTCAAGTCAAAGAGAAATATCATCATTAAGGTTATAAAAATGTTATATATGAAAATAAAAATAATATGATCAACATATAGTTTTAATCTCAAGAGTAATATTCATAAATCAACCATAATTTGGTTAGAAAAAGAAACTAATTTTGTCATGAATAGTAACTCGTGAATAGTAACTTCGTTAATAGTAACTCATGAATAGTAACTCGTGAATAGTAAACCCCGACACAAAAGGTAAAATTCCACAATAAAATTCATACCAATATTTCTAATATAATGATATTGAAATAACATTTCTTAAACTTATAAACAATTTATTTTAATTGTTTACACTTTACTAAATAATGCATTTAATCATTCTAAAATGCCAAACTCATAAGATTTCATCACCAATAATCAAAACCCTCATCAAAAATCTGCATATACCTCATATAGGATTCTCAAGCCATAAAATCCTATTTTCCATTTTTCTTCCTTCACATAACATATTTAATTCATTTATTCATAACTAGTCCATTTTCATGAAAAATATCAAATTAGTCCCAAAAATATTTCTTTTCTGAGATTTAGCAGAATATAGTCCCATATTGAACATATATTTTTCTCAGAATTTTTAAAATTCATTTACTATTTTTCATATGGCCAAAATCGCCGAATATTTAGACATTTATCACAAATTGTACTTTTATCTAAAAATTTTAAAATTCACAGAGTACACTGATATTATATAGATGTACTCCCAATAAAAATTTCATCAATTTTAGAGTTAACCACAAGGAGTTATAAGCGGTTACTTTTAAAATAGTTTTTTCTCATAAAATTCATAACTCTTAATCTATACATCCAAAAATTACCATTTTTGGACACATTCAATAAAACTCATCAAAATATCATTTCAAATTTTTCCAAATTTTTTTAAAGGTCGGAAGAAGTACGAACTGAAACACATAATAACCCTTAAAATCTCTTACCTCAAAAAAAAGCAAGATCTTGATTTGGAATATAGGATGAAAAACTCGAAAGACACTTCTACTAAATAGCAACTCTTAAAGTATCTAAATACTCTCAAAAATATGCTTGATAATATAGAGAGAAAGAAAACTTGTTTCTAGTGTGATTTTCAATTCTAACTTAAAAAACTATTTATAGGAAAATCGCTAGAACTAGAAAAGAAACTAAAATAATATAATAATATTATTTCTTTTCTTCCTTCTACGCCACTTCACTAACCAAGCCACCAGCAGCCATTAAGGAAGAAAATTCAGCAGCCCACATGCTTATAACATAAGTGGGTCCCACCCATAATTTAATAAAAAATTATTTTATTTTCTGAAACTTCAACAATTCATAGAAAATAGCTCGTTTATCAGAAAAATACGAATTTTATGTCCATTCTGCCTGAAATTTAATTCTCTACAACTTTGTAGCTTTGAGTTTTTCCAAATTCCAAACATAAAATATCTGAAATCCACAAACGGATGATTTTTAATACATCCACACCGAAAAAATACTGATAAAACACCTCAGAATTAATTCTTTCATTTTTATCCACATAAAATAAATATTTCCTTATCATATAAATTAATAATTAATTATTCACAAAAATAATATTACGAATCACAATTATGACAACCAAAGCCGCTCCTGAGAAAGAGGGCTTTCCAATAAGAATTTCTCCTTCTTGCCAAGCAATTAGGTGACCAAACCTCTCCTTGTATGTAACTTTCTAGACATTGCCAATAATGTTATCTAATAATATTATTAGGATAATATGAATTATTATTTTGATAATGAAAATACACGTAGTAGACAATTATTAAAACAACAATAATATAAAATATCAACGCAAAGAATTATTGAATCAATAAAATATTGAGCAGTAATTATCGTAATAATTATTGAGTAAAGGCTTCTTCTTACGTAAGAGTCAATAATTCAAAAATATTGTGCAATACTGTGTCCTCGCATGCAACAACGCCAGACATTTTACTTTACCCACCGGGTATTCCAACAATTAAGTAATCAGAACGATTACGCCATTATTTATAAAAACTTTAATTTGTCATTTTCTTCATCCGACAGTTATTCTGTTATGGGGCCCACAAATAGTTGTGCCGTCGTACGAATATTACCCGACAGAAAGAATATTCCACGACCAAAAGAATATTCCCCGACAACAATGAATATTTTTATAACCACTTGTGTATTTTGAAAAAAAAAAATTCATATATCACCCTTAACTTTAACCTTTTATCAATTTAACCATTTACTGAATAGTAATTATAAGAAAAATTGAATACTTTTATTTCATAAAATTTGGGGTCTTACAATTTCCCTCCTTATGAAACTTCGTGAATAGTAACTCATGAATAGAAAATCCCGACATAAAAAGGTAGAAATTCCACAATAAAATTCATACCAATATTTCGGTATAATGATATTGAAATAACATTTCTTAAACTTATAAATAATTTATTTTAATTGTTTACACTTTACTAAATAATGCATTTAATTATTCTAAAATGCCAAACTTCTAAGATTTCATCACCAATAATCAAAACCCTTATCAAAAATCTGCATATACCTCATAAAGGATTCTCAAGCCATAAAATCCTATTTTCCAATTTTCTTCCTTCACATAACATATTTAATTCATTTATTCATAACTAGTCCATTTTCATGAAAAATACCAAATCAGTCCAAAAATATTTCTTTTATGAGATTTAGCAGAATATAGTCTCATATTGAACATATATTTTCTCGAATTTTAAAATTCATTTACTATTTTTCATATGGCCAAAAACCGCCGAATATTTAGACATTTATCATAAATTGTACTTTTATCTAAAATTTTGAAATTCACAGAGTACAATCGATATTATATAGATGTACTCCCAATAAAAATTTTATCAATTTTGGAGTTAACCACAAGGAGTTATAAACTGTGACGCCCCCAAAATAGGTCCATTCCATCCAACTCATTCTGAGTCGCCAAATACATGGTATGTAAACAACTACAACTACATTAATACAATTATCGTGCAAAATACGACAACACATAAAGCGTGAGTTTAAATACAAATATTATCTTCTGCATAATATCCACACTCAAATAAGTCCCTTACAATTATTGATACACTATTTTACAAAATAGTAAGGACTACTAAAATAAGCTGTCTTGAACCATTACTCCACACCCGACTAGTTCCCCGCTTATATTCTCGTCTCCTAAGAAGAAAAATGAAACAAAAAGGAAAAGGGTGAGCTCAACTAGCCCAAAGAAAGAATATTATGACTAAGATAATGTACAACAAATTATCCTTAGTCTTCAATGAAAAAATCGATAGAATACAATAGACAACAAGTTTTAGATCAACAACTGCAGCGGAAACAACAATTCATTAGAAGAGTTAAGTAGAGAATGCAATCTACTATCTTCTATATATGAATTTAAAAGTTCATCATCGATATTTTATCCCTGTAACATCAATCAATATACATCTTGAATCAAATAGTCATCTTTGTACTACAGGCCAAAGATATTCATCAGTTGATCATGTTCATCTCAACACCTGTTCATCTTTGCATTACGGGCCAAAGATATTCGTCAGTTGGTTATGTTCATTTAAACACCTGTTCATCTTTGCACTACGGGCCAAAGATATTCATTATAAAATCATTCATCTTTGCACTACAGGCCAAAGATATTCAGTTATATCATCATTTAGGACTGAAGATGATAAAAAATATTTTAAAGAAAACGAATCCAGTGAAACAAAAGATCAAATATTAAGGATTCGTACCTTAAACAATCCAAGTTCAAAAATATTTCATAAATAATCAGAGTGGAGTAAGATTCAGGAATGAAGACCAAAACATAGATCCAATCAAAGATAGGAATCATAACAGATAATCTTGGACACGTAAAAGAAATTTTAATTTTTTTGAATTGTATGATACGTGAATAGTGTCGATATCGTGAATAAAGTCGATACGTGAATAGTAACTCAGACACTAAAAGATAGAAATTTCACAAAAAATCATCATGCTTCGTGAATAGTAATCGTGAATAAGAACTCATGAATAAGTAACTCGTGAATAAGAACTCATGAATAATAATCCCGACATGAAAAAGTTCCAAATTTGATAAAAATTTCCAACCAACATTTCAGCATAATGATATTGAAGAAATAATATCATTTGAGAAGAAAATAACATCCTTTACCTTGCAAAAACAGTACTTCTAACTGGAATACTGGATATAGTGCTGAAAGAACTTGCACCGTATAGCAACACTCAAGATATCAAAATACTCACAAGAATACACTCGATAATATAGAGAGAGAAAGAGAGAGAAAACTTCAGTTTCTTGTGTGATTTTTAATTCTTATCCAAGCACCCTATTTATAGAAAAATGCTTAGAACACCAAAGCAAAAAATTTAATATAATATTAATATAATTATACAAATTTTCCTTAGCCCACCTTTTGGTCAAAAACACCAGTCACACATGTTAATGATGTCCAAAAAAATACAAAAAACGTTTTTCTAACAAAAATAATTTAAACTCCAAAAATCAATTCACACCTGATATACCGAAACTTCAATAATTCACAATAAATAGTTCTTTTATCAGAAAATTCAAATCTCGCGACCTTTTGTAGGAAATTCAATTCTCTACAACTTTACAGAAGAAAGTTTTTCCAAATTTCAAACAGAAATTGACCGAAATCCACAAACGGACGATTTTACAGGCTATAATTAAATTTCAGTCAAGAAATGAGGTCCACCGACACACAAAACATGTGTTAATCATTTAATGCAACAAAAATACTCTTCCTCCTCATATACTAATATATCCCACATTCATTGTAAAAATATCATCATTATTCTATTATAATAATATAATAAAATATTATTTTATCAGAAAAGATAAAATATCAATTTTTTAACAATTGTCACTTTAAAAAATTTTCTCCATCTATATCCACATAAAATCAATATTTTCCTCATCATATAAATTAATAATTAATTATTCACAAATAATATTACGAGAATCACAAGATCTTGGCAACCAGTAGCTCCGAGGAGAGAGGGGCTTTCAATAAGAATTTCTCCTCATCTGGCCGCGTAATTAGGTGACCAAACCTCTCTTAGAGCGTAACTTTCTAGATATTGTCAATAATGTTATCTAATAATATTATTCAGATAATATGAATTATTGCTCCGATAATGAAAAATCGTGTAATGACAATTATTAAAATGACAAAGTAATATAAAAAATCAACGCAAAGAATTATGAATCAATAAAATAAAATAATCGAATAAGTAATTACTGTAACAATTATCGAGTAAAGGCCTTCTTACATAAGAATCAATAATTGGTGCAATACTGCAGGTGTCTTCTTGTGCAACAACGCGTAGACATCGTGTTTTTAAGCACCGGGTATTCCAACAAGATAACTTGTAACAACTACGCCAGTTATTTATAAACAACTTATACTTGTCGCTTTCTTCATCCAATTGCTTTCCGTTATGGGGTCCACAAGGTTGCGCTGTCAGATGCGAATATTGTGACGCCCCAAAATTAGGTATACATCACCCATCTTGGGTAGTCGATACATGGTACGTAATTTAAATACAACTTATTAATATAATCGTCAGGTACAATACGATATAAACCGTAAGTTTGAATACAAATATTGTCTACTAGAGATCATACAAACTCAAAAGGAGTCCTCATTACAATTATTATCACACTATTTCACGTAATAGTGAGGACTACTAATGCTATCCTCTCGACCATTACTCCGCTTCCCGACTCGTCCCGCCTATATTCTCATTTCAAGAAGAGAATAAAGGAAAGAAAGGGTGAGCTCAACTAGCCCAAGAAGAAATATTATGACTAAGATAATGCGTAATAAATTATCATTAGCCTTCAACAAAGTGTTAAACCGATAAAATATAATAAACATCAAGTTTAATCTGCAATGAACCAAAGAATCCATTAAAAGAGTCAAGTAGAAAATAAAATCTACTATCTTTTATGATTTAAAAGGTTTTTCATCATCTTTATATAGCCGAGACTCGCTTTTAATAAATATTCCACATCATCGAATCACCCCCCGCACTACTACCAAGGATATTCTTTAGTATCACGACCACAATTATTCATGCACTACGGCCAAGAATAGTTGTGTATTCATTAATGGTCATGATCATGCCAACAATCGCCCATCAATGCACTACTGGCTAATCGAGGATTTTACCACATCATTTGTAACATTACGGCCATGATTACATCGAATAGTCTCTCGTCATAATCATACCAAGTCCATCTATGCACTATGTGCCATGATGACTTTTAAAAAATATAAATATGAGGATGATGACAATGATATAAGAATTCAATAAAACAAGTTCAAGAATTATTTTATCCAGAATTATTAACATCCAAATTGTCAACATGATCATCGCTTTTAGAGTAAAATTCAAGAATGATCGGAAGAATATTTCCATGAAAAGATATCGATGAAACGCAAATATCAAGGATATTCCACTAATTTCATGGAGTATAGAAGTCAAAGTTTTAACCAACCGAGTATAATAAAGAATGGAATAACAAAAGAAATCACCATGCATGCGATAGAGAAGTACAGTGCAAAAGTTATTCCAATGTAATAATAAATAATGGAACCAGTCCCAGAAAACGCATATGTGATATTCCAATGTAATAATAAAGAATGGAACCAGTCCCACAGAAACACATGCATGTGATATTCCAATGTAATAATAATAAAGATTTTAACCAGTCCCGTAAAACACATGCATGTGATGTTCCAATAGAATAATAATAAAGATTTTAACCAGTCCATGTAAAAAACACATGCATGTGGATGTTCCAATAGTAATAATAGAAGAATGTCACCAAGTATAGGTGGTAAACCACGATACAAAAGTTATTCCAATGTAATAATAAGCAATGGAATAACAACAGCTTTCTTCTTCATGAATAAGAAAGAATAACACCCCTTACTTTTGGTAGAGATTGAATAACGCAAAGAGTATAAGTAACAAAAAATACTCTTCTTCTTTCTCTTATCTCTCTATACTTTCTCTAAAGCTTGAATGAATTCGTGAAAATAATGAAGCACTAGCCTCTATTTATAGAAGATTTCTAGCTTAACACTACCACCATGTGAAAAGGCAAGTGGCTCGACGATCGGTGATGTGAAAAGAAAAGTGGTTCGATCACTCGTAATGTGAAACGACAAGTGGTTCGACACTCGAATGTGAAACAGCAAGTGGTTCGACGTCTGAAAAGGTAATTACTATCGACGAAGGTAATTACTATTCACAAAGGTAATTACTATCGACGAAGGTAATTACTTATCGAAGGTAAATACTATCGACGAAGGTAATTACTATTCACAAAGGTAATTACTATCGACGAAGGTAATTACTATATCGATTTAAGGTAAATACTATCGACGAAGAGACTCTTAGATGATGACATATGGGCCCCCCATAAATAATCAAACTTACCACAAACGCCTCTCATAATGCACTTTTATATACATCAAGGATTGAATAAATATTACCACAAATCATTTTATTTTTAATCAACACATTTTTAATCTTTCAACAATTATTAATCATTTATAACTTGTCGTCTCAATTAATTAATAATATAACATATTATATGATGATATCGTGACAATAATTGAATCAATAATATAAGAGATATGATGCAAGAATTATCGTGAAGAATAATCGAGCATAATTGAGTGACTTCTCACGTAAAAGATCAATAATCAATACCGTGTGATATTATGCAACCACGCCAGACATCGCATTTTTTTTTACGGGTAGTTCAACAGCTTTTTTAACCAGAACACCTCCGCCAAGTTATTTTTATATAAAATATTTTTGTCGCTTTCTAACTACGATAATACTTCCGTTAATGGGGTCCACTAATGATTGAGTCATCGTATTTAATATTCCCCAACAAAAAGAATATTCCCCACCAAACGAATATTTTATAACAACTTGCTTACTTTGCAAAATTTATAAATATTACCCACAACTATAACATTATATCAAATTTATTCCATAATATTCAAAAATAATATTTATAGAAAATTCATCTTTATTTATAAAAGTTGGGGTCTTACAACCTCCCTTCTTATGAAATTTCGCCTCAAATTAGGGTACGACTGGTATGTCAAGAGGTAAGGATACCTTGATTTCATTTCGATTCTAACTCCCAAGTCATTTCTCAACATCGTGGTTCCTCCACAAAACTTCGACTTGAGGTATAACCTCGAGCGTAGAATATGTTCCTTCTTATCCAAGATTTGAACAGAACCTCTTCATACGCCAAATCTTCCGCTATTTCGTCCCGGTTCTAACTCAATAATGTGGTTTGGGTCTTTCACATATTTACGTAACATGGATATGTGAAAACGTTATGAACACGAGACATACTTCAAGCAGAAAAGTTTAGTCTATATAGCCACGCCCTACTCGATCGAGGATTAAAATGGACCGATGAATCGAGGATTGAAGTTTTCTCTCTTTCCAAATCTTGTAACTCCTTTCCATGGAGTAACTCTTAACAACACATGATCTCCTATATCGAATTCCACGCCCTTTCGATGAAGATCAAGATAACTTTTTGTCGATTTTGTGAGGTTTTTATACGTTGTCGGATCGTTTGAATCTTTTTCCGTAGTCATACGCATCAACTCCCGGCCCCAACAACGTTGCTTCACCCACCTCATCCCAAAGATACCGAGAACGACACTTTCTTCCATACAACGCTCGAATGGAGCCATGCCAATACTTGCTTGATAATCGTTGTTGTAGGAAAACTCCACCAATGGTAAGAACTTGTCCCAACTTCCCTTGAAATCAAGGACACAGAGTCTTAATAGATCTTCAAGAGTTTGAATAGTCCTCTCCGATCGTCCGGTCGTCTGCCCGAGGATGATATGCCGAAGCTAAATCGTAAGTCTCCTGTGCCCATAGCTTTTTGCAAACTAACCCAAAATCGTGAAGTGAATCTTGGGTCTCGATCGTAAACTATGGATACCGCAAGATACCATGCAGCCTTTACAATCTCGTTTATATACATACGAGCAAGACGTTCAAGTGTATAAGTTTCTCAGACGCAGAAGAAATGAGCAGACTTGGTCAATCTATCAACAATGACCCAAATCGCATCAACGCCCGAGAAACCTTAGGAAGACCCAGAACGAAATCCATGGTAATGTGCTCCCACTTCCATTCGAATTTCAAGTGGTTGAAATGGACCTTTTGGTACTTGATGCTCCGCTTTAACTCGCTGACAAGTTAGACACCTTGAGATAAAACAACGTTATCTCTCTCTTCATATTGCTCCACCAAAATGTATTTATTTAATATCATGATACATTTTGGTACTCCTGTGATGGATTGCAAATGTGTGTGTTGTGCGCCTCCATCATGATATTATACTTTAAATCGGTCGTTAGAACACAAAGTCCGGAGTTGACTCAAGTATTCCTTCTTCATCGATTCTTGCTTCCCAAGATATAGCACCTTCTTGCACTTTCTTCCTCATACGATCACCTGTGTCCAGTAGCTTCGAGCAGCTTTTTAACTTTATCGATTAAAGTCCTGTTCTACTCAGATACTCGCTATCATCACACGCGTCCCCTGAGTCTTTAACTCTATCTCCATCCTTTGCAAGTCACACAAAATGGGCCTTTGTGTTGACAATAACGCACTCAGATTTGCATATACGATCTTCTACTCAACGCGTCACTACCACGCTCGCTTTTCCAGGATGGTATGGATGGTATGATCATAATCTTTCAACAGCTTCTAGCCAACGTCGTTGTCGCATGTTGAGTTCCTTTTGAGTGAAGAAATATTTGAGGCTTTTATGATCCGTAAAGATCTCCACTTTCTCCCCATACAAGTAATGCCTCCAAATTTTAAGTGAAGAAGATAACACCGCTAACTCTAGATCATGAGTAGGATAATTCCTCTCATATTCTTTGAGTTGTCGCGAGGCATAAAGCTATAACTTTTCCATGTTGCATGAGAACACATCCCAACCTTTGCCCTCAAGCATCATCAGAGATGACAAATCCTCCGAGCCGATGGTATCACGTAATCAAAATAAATAAGTCTCCTCGAGTTCTTGAAAACTCTTCTCACATTCTTCGCTCCAACCGAACTTTGTATCTTTTCGAGTCACCGAGTCAATGGAGTAGCGATTCGAGAAAATCCTTCCATTTAATCTCCGATAATAACCACTAAACCGAGAAAGCTACGATTTTGGCCATCGATTTAGGTTGTTCCCAAACTTTGAATAGCTTCAATCTTTGTTGGGTCAACAGATATTCCATGACTTGATACCACGTGCCCAAGGAATGCTACTTCTTCAAGCCGTAACTCAGATTTCTTCAACTTCGCATAAAGCTTATATTCACGAAGCTTTTGGAGTGTCACCTCAAGTGTTGTTTCATGATCTTCACGGCTTTTGGAATAAATAAGGATGTCATCAATAAAGACGACCACAAAGTGATCTAAATATTCCTTGAATACTTGGCTCATCATATCCATGAAGCGCAAAGAGAGCATTAGTCAATCCAAAGGACATGACTAGGAATTCATAATGCCCGCATCGAAGTTCGAAAAGTCGCCTTTGGAATGTCGTGGTTCTAATCTTCAATTGGTGATATCCGGAACGAAGATCAATCTTTGAAAAGAATTTGGCTCCTTGAATCGGGTCAAACAGTCATCAATACGCGGGCAATGGATACCTATTTTTGATGGTGATATGATTCAACTCCCGATAATCAATACAAAGTCGATACTCCCATCTTTCTTCTTCACTTAATAGTAACAGAGCACCCCAAGGAGAAGTACTAGGACTTAATAAAGCCAATGTCTAACAATTCCTCGCATTGGGTCTTTAACTCCTCAAGTTCAATAGAGCTATTCGATATGGGGCTTTGGAAATAGGTTTTGTACCGGTTCAAGGTCGATACAAAATTCAATTTCACGCCCGGGGTAGGCCAGAAGTTCTTCGGGAATACGTCAGAAATTTATTAACAATAGAAATATCGCTCAAAACCGACGATTTTTGTTTAAATCGTGATATGAGCTAAGAAAGCTTGACATCCGCTTTTTCAATAAACGAATAGCTTTATGGCTTGAGATGACCGTGATTGATTTTAATGGTTTGGTCGTTTGAATTCAAGATAATAGGTTGATTAGGAATATGAAAGCTAACAACCTTTTTTAAAACAATCAATTTTTGCATGATAAGTAGTTAACCAATCAATCCCTGAATCACGCCAAATGCAAGTATTTTTAATGAAATAAGATCGATGTGTAATGTGAGGGTACCGATTTGAACCAAACAAGACTTATAAACATGTTGGATGTAATGAAGGTTTCTCCCAACGGAGTTTCCACAGATAAGTCAAAGTCTAATTTCTCCTGAGTCAAATTTAATCGATGAGCGCAAGTAGGAGAAATAAAAGAATGGGTAGAACCCAGATCAAATAAAGTATAGACTTCATTAGAGTTTATGATAAGCTTACCCGTGATGACCTCATTCGGATTCCTCGCTCTTTGGGAGGTCACAACAAACGCCTCCCTCAGACTACCGGGTTTTGACTTTTTTTGGGACTACTTTTGGTGCCTCCATCCTAGTTGAATTTGTCTTCTGAAACGACAAAATCGAGCTAAGTGACCTCTCTTCCACAATTATAACATGCTTTGACTCAGCATGGCGCAGATTTGGATCGATGTGTCCCTCTCCTCCGCATTTGAAGCATACGATAGGTGGTCTTTCTCCTTCCTTAACAACGGTGTCGGTGGTCGACGCCTTTTCCATCATTGTTGAATCTCCTTTTCTTGAAATGTCCATTCTTATTGTTTTGGCCCGATCGACACCACCAAGTGGTTACCATATCCGCCCGTTGATTCCCTCCACGCTTGTTGTTGTCACCGCTCGATGACTACTCTCGCCGGTATTATAATTTTGCTCACCGCCGCTTTCTTTTAGTCAAGGCTGACTCATTATCGCGCTCCACTAATCGAGCCCTATTTACAACATCCGAATACAAACATAGTTTATGAGAAATAAGATGTTGACGTATCTCCCGCTTCAAACCTCTTAAAAACATTCGCCATTCTCTCTTCATTATCCACCAAGTGGGACGAAACCGTGATAACTCCGCAAATTTTGCCTCAGTCATTGTATTACCTGGCCATATTGTTTTATTCCAACTTGATAAACTCCACCTCCTTCATGTGGGTAATACTTTCAGAAAGTATTTGTCGTTGAATGTACTCCCGGAACTTCTCCCAAGATATCTTCAAGACAAAGAAGTCGAGTACGCTTTTACCGATTCCCACCAAAGAATCGCCTCCGCGCAACATAAAGGCGTAAGAAGGGAACCTTTGCTTCCTGGAGCATCCCAAGACATCAAATATCTTGGTAATCTGCTTTATCCATGCTTCCGCCGTAAGTGGTTTTGGCTCTCCTTAAACTCCGGTGGTCCCAGCTCCTTGAATTGTTTAGCGGTGACCGCCCGAGAGTTTTCCGTGTTTCCACCCCACGTTTTGGACAGAGAGTCGCCTCCTCATCATTGCCAGATAAATCGCATAAAGCCTCGAACATTTGATCATTCATCATTTGGTCAAGTGTTGTTGTTTGTATGAGGATTGTCGCCTTCGATGCACATTATCCTCGATTATTGATATGTGGTGAATCAACGATCACTCAGTGCTCCATTGTTATTCTCAACATTCTCGATGTCATTTTCAGACATCGCCACAAAACAAAAGGTTAATTGACATGTAACAAATTATCCCTATCTTCCCGACCAACCAATAAAAAATAGCACATAAACTTAGTAGGTCATACTAGCGAAGGTATTCCCTGCTCTCTCCCTCCTAGTACTATTCTCACATCTTAGCCAGGATCATATCCCTAAGCTCGATACCACTGTTGACGCCCCCAAAATTAGGTATACATCACCCATCTTGGGGTGTCGATACATGGTATGTAATTTAAATACAACTTACTAATATAACTGCCGTAGGTACAATAACGACATAAATCGTGAGTTTGAATACAAATATTGTCTACTAGATATTATACAAACTCAAAAGGAGTCCTCATTACAATTATTATCACACTATTTTCACGTAATAGTGAGGACTACTAATGCTATCCTTCCGACCATTACTCCGCTCCCCGACTCGTCCCAAATTTATATTCTCATTTCTCAAGAGAATAAAGAAAGAAAGGGTGAGCTCAACTAGCCCAAGAAGAAATATTATGACTAAGATAATGCGTAATAAATTATCATTAGCCTTCAATAGTGTTAAACCGATAAAATATAATAAACATCAAGTTTAAATGCCACAAAATGAACCAAAGAATCCATTAAAAGAGTCAAGTAGAAAATAAAATCTACTATCTTTTATGATTTAAAAGGTTTTTCATCATCGTTATAGCCGAGACTCAACTTAATAAATATTCCACATCATCGAATCACCCCCGCACTACTACGCCAAGGATATTCTTTAAGTATCACGACCACAATTATTCATGCACTACACGCCAAGAATAGTTGTGTATTCATTAATGGTCATGATCATGCCAACAATCGTCCATCAATGCACTACGGCCAATCGAGGATTTTTACCACATCATTTGTAACATTACGGCCATGATTACACCGAATAGTCTCTCGGTCATAATCATACCAAGTCCATCTACGCACTATGTGCCATGTATGACTTTCAAAAAATATAAATATGAGGATGATGACAATGATATAAGAATTCAATAAAACAAGTTCAAGAATTATTTTATCCAGAATTATTAACATCCAAATTGTCAACACGATATCTTTGTTTTAGAGAGTAAAATTCAAGAATGATCGAGAAGAATATTTCCATGAAAGATATTGGATGAAACATAAATATCAAGGATATTCCACTAATTTCATGGAGTATATAAGTCAAAGTTTTAACCAACCGGTATAATAAAGAATGGAATAACAAAAGAAATCACCATGCATGCGATAGAATGCGACAGACAAAGTTATTCCAATGTAATAAGTTATCCCGCCAGAAAACATGTGATGTGATATTAATAATAATAAAGAATGGAACCAGTCCCACAAACACATGCATGTGATATTCCAAATGTAATAATAATAAAGACGGAACCAGTCCTGTGTAAAACACATGCATGTGGATGTTCCAATAGTAATAATAATAAAGATTTTGAACCAGTCCGCAAAAAACACATGCATGTGATGTTCCAATGTAATAATAGAAGAATGTCACCAAGTATAGGTAAACCACGATACAAAAGTTATTCCAAATGTAATAATAAGCAATGGAATAACAACATTTCTCTTCATGAATAAGAAAGAATAACACCCCTTACTTTTGGTAGGAGATTGAATATCGCAAAGAAGTATAGTAACAAAATACTCTTCTTCTTTTCTCTTATTCTCTCTCTATACTTTCTCTCTAAAGCTTGAATGAATTCGTGAAAAATAATGAAGCACTAGGCCTCTATTTATAGAAGATTTCTAGCTTAAGACCTACCATGTGAAAAGGCAAGTGGCTCGATTTGGTGATGTGAAAAGAAAAGTGGTTCGACGCTCGTAATGTGAAACGACAAGTGGTTCGACGCTCAGAATGTGAAACGACAAGTGGTTCGACGTCAGAATGTAAAGGTAATTACTATAAGGTAATTACTATTCACAAGGGTAATTACTATCGATTTAAGGTAATTACTATTGACGAAGGTAAATACTATCGACGAAGGTAATTACTATTCACAAAGGTAATTAATATTCGACGAAGGTAATTACTATCGACAAAGGTAAATACTATCGACGAAGAGACTCTTAGATGATGACATACGGCCCCCCATAAAATAATCAAACTTACCACAAACGCCTCATAATGACTCTTTATATACATTAAGGATTGAATAAATATTACCACAAATCATTTTATTTTTAATCAACACATTTTTAATCTTTCAACAATTATTAATCATTTATAACTTGTCGCCAATTATTATTTAATATAACATATTATATGATGATAATCGTGACAATAATTGAATCAATAATATAAGAGATATGATGCAAAGAATTATCGTAGTAATAATTGAGCATAGCCGAGTGACTTCTCACGTAAACATCAATAATCAATACCGTGTGATATTATGCAACTACGACAGACATCGCATTTTTACCACCGGTAGTTCAACAGCTTTTAACAGAATAACATCCGCCGTTATTTTTATAAAATAATTTTGTCGTTTTCTAACTACTTACAATACTTCCGTCATGGGGTCCACTAATGATTGAGCCAGTCGTATTTAATATTCCCGACAAAAAGAATATTCCCCACCAAACTAATATTTTATAACAACTCGCTTACTTTTGCAAAATTTATAAATATTACCCACAACTATAACATTATATCAAATTTATTCCATAATATTCAAAAAATAATATTTATAGAAAAATTCATCTTTATTTATAAAGTTGGGGTCTTACAAATATTCCCAAGCGGTAAGAATATTTCACGACCAAACGAATATACTCAAACAACAATGATAAGTATTTTATAACCACTTGCTTTATTTAAAATATTTCATGATTTTACCCATAACTAACCACATTAATCAAATCAACCCCTTACTATTTCAAAATAATAAATAGAGGAAATTAAATCTTCATTTATAAAAAGTTGGGGCCTTACATAAGCGGTTACTTTTAAAATAGTCTTTTCTCATAAAATTCATAACTCTTAATCTATACATCCAAAATCACCATTTTGGATACAATCAATAAACTGATCAAAATATCATTTTAAATTTTTTCAAAATTTTTGAAGGTCGGAAGAAGCTGATGAAAAACATAATAACCTCTTAAAATCCCTTACCTCAAAAAAGCAAATCTTGATTTGGAATATCAAATGAAAAATCGAAGGGAAGTTCTACTAAATAGCAACTCTCAAAGTATCTAAATACTCTCAAAAATATGCTTGATAATATAGAGAGAAAGAAAACTTGTTTCTAGTGTGATTTTCAATTCTAACTTAAGCTTCTATTTATAGGAAAATGCTAGAACGCCAAAGGAGACTAAAATAATATAATAATATTATTTCTTTTCTTCCTTCTACGCCACTTCACCAACCAAGCCACCAGCAGCCATTAAGGAAGAAAATTCAGCAGCCCATATGCTTATAACATAAGTGGGTCTCACCCATAATTTAATAAAAAATTATTTTATTTTCTGAAACTTCAATAATTCATAGAAAATAGCTTGTTTATCAGAAAAATACGAATTTTATGTCCATTCTGCATGAAATCGAATTCTCTACAACTTTGTAGCTTTGAGTTTTTCCAAATTCCAAACATAAAATATCCGAAAATCCACAAACGGATGATTTTTAATACCTCCACACCGAAAAAATACTGATAAAACACCTCAGAATTAATTCTTTCATTTTTATCCACATAAAATAAATATTTTCTTATCATATAAATTAATAATTAATTATTCACAAATAATATTACGAATCACAATTATGACAACCAGGTAGTCCCGAGAAAGAGGGGCTTTTCAATAAGAATTCTCTCCTTCAATGCAATTAAATTAGGTGACCAAACCTCTTCTCGATGTAACTTTCTAGACATTGCCAATAATGCTATCTAATAATATTATTCAAATAATATGAATTATTGATCCGATAATGAGAAATATCGTGCGTTGATAATTATTGAAACAACAATAACAACGTAGCAATTATTCAATCAATAAAATAAAATATTGAACGAAGAATTATCGTAATAATTATCGAGTAAAGTGTCTTTCACGTAAGAATCAATAATTCAAAATATTGTGCATCCACGCCAGACATCGTATTTTAATCACCGGGTATTTCAACAAAGGTTAACCTTAGAATAACTACTGCGAATTATTTATAAAAAACTCAATTTTTATCGTTTTCTTCATCCAATGGTTATTCGTTATGGGGCCCATAAATGGTTGCCCGTGCATTTAATATTCTCCTACGTAGAAAGAATATTCCACGACCAAATGAATATTCCCGATAATTGAATATTTTATAACCATTGCGTATTTTGAAAAAAAAAATACATATCTCACGCTTAAGTTTAAACTTTTTATCAATTTAATCATTTCTTTCAATTATAATTATAAGAAAAATTGAATACTTTTATTTCATAAAATTAAGGTCTTACATTAATAGTATTTGAATTATAATTATAATTTTTCAATTATAATTATAATTTAATAATTATAATCTTATGATTAATAGTTTTGGGATTATAATCCCATGAATTATAATTCCAAGATTACTTGTTTTAAAATAAAATATAAATTAAAATTTAAAATGACTTATAAATGACTTTAAATTTTAATTTATAAATAAATTTTTTGACACTCATTTGACTTATAAATTAAAATAAATTGTGAAAGTGTTAGATTGATAATGATTTATAAATTAAAAATTATAAAAATTATTAATAAGAAAAGTAATAATAAAAGCATTGATTTAAGTAAGTATCTTGACATATAATTATTTTGATTCATAATATTATCAAATAGCATAAGGAGAGAATTCTAATTTTTTAGACAATTACAAATAACTTAAAAAAGAGAGAGGGAGGGGGAGAGGGAGAGGGAGAGAGAGAGGGAGGGGGAGGGGGAGAGGGAGAAAATGCTATGGCATTGAATTTGAGAGGTATGCATGCTAATTAATATCGGTATTATTTTATGAGTAATGCTAGAGACACAAACTATTTTATAAATTTTTATAAATTGTTGATGTGACCTACTCCACCTCAATATATTGATCAACAAATTACTTCAATGTAGTCTTCTGCTCCACATTAAAAGCTGATGTAAATTCCAGGTACGTAAATTTCGATGGATGGATGGAATGGACCTATTTTGAGGTCGTCACAGTTGGTATCAGAGTTTAGGGATATGATCTCTGGCGGAGATCGAGATTAGAACTAGGAGGGGAGAGATGAGTAAATCCTTCACTCGTGTGTCCTACCTAAGCTTATTTGTTGGTCAGTCATAATATCGGGATATTATGTGATATGTTAATTTGTTAAATTAACCTTTGTTTTGAAGTTGTATTTTAAAATGATATCCGAAATACAAGGAGATGAAAGCAATGGAAAAATCATGATGATGGGAAAGATGGAATCTAAAATGAAAGCAAGGTATTCTCAACTCTTTGAAATACGAGTGTACGTAAATTTCGAGGACGAAATTTCATAAGGAGGGAGATTGTAAGACCCTAATTTTATGAAATAAAAGTATTCAATTTTTTCTTATAATTACTATTCAAAGAAATGGTTAAATTGATAAAAGTTTAAAGTTAAGGATGATATATGAAATTTTTTAAAATAAGCAAGTGGTTATAAAATACTCATTGTTGTTGGGAATATTCGTTTGGTCGTAGAATATTCTTCCCGTTGGGAATATTCATACGATGACAAGATCCTTTTGTGGGCCCCATAACGAAAAAAGCGATTGGATGAAGAAAACGACAAGTATAAGTTGTTTACAAATAACTGCGTAGTTGTTATCAAGATTAATCTTTGTTGAATACCCGGTGGTTAAAACACAAGAATACGCGTTATATCGCACTATATACATACCAGATTGCACCAATTATTGATTCTTACGTAAGAAGGCACTACTCAATAATTGTTACAAAGAATTATCGCTCGAAGATTTTATCGATTCAATAATTGCTGCGTTGATATTTTATATTACCGTTGTTTTAATAATTATCACTACACAAGATTTTCCATTATCGAAGCAATAATTCATATTATCCGAATAATATTATTGGATAACATTATTGCCAATGTCTAGAAAGTTTCGTCTAAGGAGAGGTTTGGTCATCTAATCAAGGCAAGTAGTGAGAAATTCTTATTGGAAAGCCCTCTTTCCAGGAAACTACCGTTGCTTAATATCGTGATTCTCGTAATATTATTTGTGAATAATTAATTATTGATTTATATGATGAGGAAAATATTGATTTTATGTGGATATAGATGGAGAAAATTTTTAAAGTGACAATTGTTGAAAATTGATATTTTATCTTTTCTGATAAAATAATATTTTATTATATTATTATAATATAATAATGATGATATTTTTACAATGAATGTGTGATATATGAGTATATGAGGAGGAAGATTATTTTTGTTACATTAAATGATTAACAATGTTTTGTGTGTCGGTGGACCCCATTTCTTGACTAAAATTTGATTATAGCCTGTAAAATCGTCCGTATGTGGATTTTGGTCAAATTTTGTTTGGAATTTGGAAAAACTTTCTTCTGTAAAGTTGTAGAGAATTGAATTTCCTATAAAAACTCGCGAGATTCAAATTTTCTGATAAAAGGACTATTTATTATGAATTATTGAAGTTCCGAAGTTCCAGAATAATTGATTTTTGAAGTTTTAATAATTTTTATTAAGAAAAACGTTTTTTATATTGTTGGTAAGCCCCACTGGTGTTGAATGCATGCTGAATTCAGATTCTGGGTGTACGTAGGAAATTTATATAAATATAATAATATTTTATTAAATTTTCGCTTTTGTGTTCTAAGAATTTCTATAAATAGGTGCTTTAGGTTAGAATTGAAAAAACACACCGTAAACCCAAGTTTTCTCTATTCTCTCTCTATATTATCGAGTGTATTCTTGTGAGTATTTTGATAACTTGAGTGTTGTTATACGGTGCAAGTTCATTCAATTAAGTTATTCTAATCTTATTCTTTTGAGGTAAGATGTAAGGATAGTAAGGGATTTTAAGGGATTGAAAGGGATGTTATTTTCTTCGTAAGTGATATTATTTCTTCAATATCATTATGTTGAAATATTGGTTTGAACTTTTTATCAAATTTAGAACTTTTTCATGCTCAAGTTACTATTCATGAAAGTTACTATTTACGAGTTATTATTCATGATTTACTATTCACGAGTTCTTATTCACGACTTCAAGTTACTATTCATGAGTTAGTATTTATGAGTTACTATTCACGAAGTTCTTATTCACGGTACTATTCACTACAAAATTGGTTTCTTTTTTCTAACCAAATTATAGTTGATTTATGAATATTACTCGGAGATTAAAACTATGTATTGATTATATTGATTTTATTATCATATATAACATTTTTATAACCTCGATGTTGAAATTCTCTTTCATCGGAGTGTAAAGATGGGTAGATTATTGGTATGATCATGACTAGGGTTCTCTTTGGCAAGAAGTGAAAAGTTGAATTGTGGATTGGTATGATCATGACCATCAATTTATAATTGAATATCTTTAGCTTAAGTGCAAAGGTGAATTGATCAACATGGTTATAATTATTGTTTATATAAATTTCGAATTGATTATATATTTTTTGAGATATGAATATCTTTGGCCCATAAAGACAAAGACGACTTATTGATGAATATCTTTGGCCCGTAGTGCAAAGATGAATTATTGATGAATATCTTTGGCATGTAGTGCAAAGATGACTTGTTGATGAATATCTTTGGCCCATAGTGCAAAGATGAATTTATTAGTATGATTATGAACAGGAACTGTGATTTGGTATAACCATGATCTTTAATGTTTCGTAAAGACAGTGATGAAAATTATCTTCGCTCTTGGATACTTAAGAGGAATTTAGAACCACAATTATGATTATGAGTTATTCATGATTGTGGAAAGGAATTGTTGATTGATGTTATAGGAATAAAACATTGTTGGTGGACTTTTAACATGGAGAAGATAATAGACTCTATGGTCTATTCGACTCTTCTAATGGATCGCTTCGTCTACCGCAACTATAGTTGAAAAGTTTTATCATCTACCATATGTTCTAAATCTCGATTTATTATCGTCAAGGCTATTGATAATTTATTTATCTTTAGTCATGGTATTATTTATCGAGCTAATTGTTTCACCCTTTTGCTTCACAATTCCTTTCGTGTAATAAAAGTGTAGCCGGGACAATGGGAATAATGGGGAATAGAACGGTGGCGGGTATAGATGTTGAGGTGAGGTGAATTTAACTTGGAAGGGTGTTTTTCCACTATCATACAAAATGTCTAATGACATACAACCTCGTGTCATCATAAGACATGGTTGTGCTCATCCACTTGCTGAGTATATTTACAAGCACTACCTATATAATCTTGGTGTTTGTTTGGAGTATAATTTCCAATTAGAGACAATGGAGATAATGATATGTCAAGAGAAGACTCACCATTGGGAAGAATATGATAGTAATCTTCTTGTTTTTCTTTGGGGTCTATCGGGTCAACCAAGGATAATTTCGTGGCCATATGATATCTATCATAACCTGTAACGCATGGGCTCCCATATACTGAAGGTTTCTCGAAGCACTTTCCAAAGATTCTAATTTCTAAAACAGGTTTTTGATTGCACTTTTTATGTAAGGTGTCATGGTGACGCATATCCAAGTTGTGTCCAGAGTCACAGTTGGTATATTTTAGTATCAAACTCATAACATATGTGTTGTTGTATTTTGCACGACAATTGTTGTAATAAAGTTGTAGTTGTTTTATGTACCATGTATTTGGCGACTCAGAATGGGTTGGATGGAATGGACC
Organism: Panax quinquefolius; assembly: GCA_020205615.1. NCBI lineage: Eukaryota > Viridiplantae > Streptophyta > Magnoliopsida > Apiales > Araliaceae > Panax > Panax quinquefolius. The sequence goes on from CM035171.1 coordinate 19,282,776, forward strand.
TATTTTGAGGTCGTCACAGTGACTCCGCATCTCCTTGACTCGGTGACTCCGCCTCCGGCCTCTCCGCGTCTCCGCCTCCACTCCATGTTTGGGTAACTGGGTTATAGACTTCTAGCTGTGAATGTTGTAGTTGTTTTTTTCATAGTTCGATGGGATTCTTTGCAGAAAATTCTCATGTACTCTTCTAAATCACCTTGTTCATTTACGCTGATAATTTCATTTCCTGTTTAGGTAGCATATTAAGATAGTGTTGAGACTGTGTTTGGTTACCGAAATGAGATTGAGACATGCTTAGCTGCTTACTTATATTGTTGATCGTTATAAATTATGGCTTACTTATCATTGTTGACTATTGTAAATTATTGGATAACAAACCCAATTTGATGAAGGTGGTAGTAGCGATCAGAGATCTTACGCATGGGCGATTCGGGGGGAGAGAGGGGGATTCAGAGAAAGAGACGGAGGGGATTGATTTTATGGGTTGAACGGGCATGGGGATGGAGAAGAAAGTATTATTATTATTTAAGGTATTTAAAAATAAATTTTAATTTGAATTGTTAGCTATATTTCATGTATGCATTGTCTTGTCAGTAAATTTTGTCTAGGTGTTAGCTTCGTTTGTCAAGGTAGTATGTGTGTTAACGGGAGGGATATAATTGATCTTAAATTTGTAACGTTAAGGACACTTTTAAAAAAAATAAATAATTTATAATATAAATGGGATATTTTATAATATAAGTGGGATATCGAAATAAACATAGATCTTTGCCCCTTTTATATTTAATGTCTAGTTTCTTTTTGTCCCTTCATCCAAATAAATTCAATAGAGAGGAGGAGAAGGAAGAGGTACGATAGATAGACTCAAACTGGTAATTAAATAATATTGACAGATACTACTAGTGGTATTATGTTACCTAGTACTACTAACTACTAATAGTACTTTTTCAAAAAAAAAAAACTACTAATAGTACTAGCTAGCTAGTTTCTTTTTTCTATTGGTTGTGGGGTGTTAGTTAATTTGAGAGATTGAACTAGGATTTCTTAATTAATCTTCTTAAATTGTCGGTTCATGTATGCATGCATGCATTCGTGGGCCCATCCCATCTATCTCATGTGGGCTATGGTCGTATGTCTCTTAACTTGTCATAAATATATATATACTAGTTGGATTTCGTGACTACGGTAATGTATGAACGGTGTGATTTATCTAAAATTTTGAACGGTCCAAATGATTTATTGACTATTAAGTAAGCAAAAAATTCAAAATTATTTATCGGTTCATGCATGCATGCATGCATTCGTGGGCCCATCCCATCTATCTCATGTGGGCTATGGTCGTACGTCTCTTAACTTGTCATAAATACTAATATATATATATATATATATATATATATATATATATATATATATATATAATTGGTCCCGTACTATAATAACTTGATAGATGATTGTGATTTATCTCAAATTTTGAATTGGCCTAAATAATTTATTGAGTGAAATGGAAAATTCAAAATCGTTTCAGATTTTATTATATATATATATATATATATATATATATATGTTGAAAATACTACCCTGCATCAAATTTAATTTTGTAACAAATTAACTAAAAATAAATCAAATAGAATTATTATTTTATTTTATTTTTGAACGGAGGGACTAATTTATACGGACTACTTTTTCTTTTTTTTTCTTTTTTTGAAGAACTTATATGGACTACTTAGTTTTGCAGCTCCCTCACCATCTATCAGAATTCATGAGTTATGCTAGCTAGTTGTAATGTTATCAATAATATGCAATAACAGGACAGAAACTCAATTCCACAAGTCTGTTAAGTTATCAATGCAAACGTAATAATAAGCTTTCTATTTAAATCATAATAATTCAAGCACCGCACCTATGGAGATACCTCATCCCCCATCCCCCACCCCACTCGAATATTTATTATTCCTTTTATTTTAAGATTAAAAATATATTTTTTCTTAAAAAATTATTTTATAAAATATTATTTAGATATATAATAATGACAACGTGATATTACTCAATTTATCTAAAATATAAATAATAATCCTTCGTTTTTATTATATATGATGTTTAAAACATAATCACACATATTAAGAAATCTTATTAATACTCATGTTTGGTAATTAATGTTGGTTTGAAATTTTATTACTATCAAAAGATTGTCATACTACTCCTCTATTCCTAAAAGATTATCGTTTAAGATTTTTGCATATGGATTAAGAAAAGTCATTTAATACTACTCCCTTGGTTCCGTATTAAGTGTCGTTATTAAATAAAAACACATATTAAGGATATCATTACTTTGTAATTAATATAGGTCCCAATTTTCATATTTACCCCTTATGTGTTGGCAATTAAGGTGCAAACTAACGTGTATCTCTCCTTAAATAAGAGAGAGAGAATAGAATGGAGTAAGTAGTGTTTTTATAGGAATAAATTTTCTTGAAAAGTGGAGAGGAATTAGGTGTAGTGTTTTTATGGAAATAAATTTACTTGGAAAGTGTTGCACTTCAAAAGAGAGATATTTAGGGGTAAATCAGGAAAATAAGAGAAAATTTCTCCATGGGCTAAAAAAGTTAAGTTCTCAAAGTTCTCAATTTTGATGGTAGGCCATTTCTACTACTGGGCCCAGGCTAAATTTTGCTGTGTCTATGTCTCACTAAACACATAATTTAGCCGTTAAAATATTTTGTCACTCCTCTCACTATTTTATAAAATAGTGTGATAACAATTTTAATGAGGACTGATTGCTTTAACAAAAACTCTATACAGACATCCAAATTAGTATTTGAATTTTATTTATTTATATTTTGAACTCCAATAATAAATAAAAATATAAATAAATGAAATTTCAAATATATTCATATCTAATTTTTATATCCAATTTCTATATCCACCTAAAAAAGCTCTTGCTTTCAAGGTTAGCTTATCAATGCAGGTAAGACATACATGTATGTAGCTTTCAAGTTTTGATGAGGATATTTTTTGGATAAATATTCATTATATATTGTTAACGTCAAGATCTTTCTACGCGCTTCAATCATTGAAAAGCGCGTTTAATCCTGCACCCATCAACCAATGGCCCAATCCCAAATATAACCTCATTTAATTAATTAATGGCCCAACACTTCAAAGGCCCAAATAAATATAGCCCAATAGGCCCAAATAACCATGGCTCAACAGTCCCTAAATATCACGATGAACGGTGCTAAATGTGATTGTTGGAAGAGAGGGGGGGAGATCTGTGTAGGCAAAATGAATTGAACAGATCTACTGCAAATGATCACATCTTAACTTCTAAGTTTTTTCAACCAAAGTCAACAGTTTTTCTCATAAAGTTGTTTGGAAGTATTATTGTTAGTACTTCCTACTTAATTATGACTTGGTCGATTCATGGATGTGCATATATGCATTATGAACATATACAGAGCTCCAATTCACAAAAACCCCAAGCAAGCTGTGGATCAATCTCTTATATAAATAAACATAAACATAACATATATATATATATATATATATATATATATATATATATTCATCAATCATAATGGGACCTAGCCAGCTACGTACTGTTAATTTAATTTATTGCATCAGTACTACCATACTATTCCTTCCCTTCAACTACACTCTCTCTCTCTAGATCTCCTGCGCGCATTTATACTTCACAATTTTCTGCTTACACACGCATACTACTGATCACTGATCTCTACTCTTCATCTTAATTCATTAATTCCCTTATAACTTATTAGTACTATTCGTGATCATGGGTCTCTTCTTTTTCCCACTTCTTCTCATCTTTATTAATAATTTTCCTGGTTCAAGTAATGCAGGAGCTGGTTATTGGCCACCTTCCCCTGGCTACTGGCCAAGCTCCAAGTTCAAGTCTATGAGCTTTTATCAAGGTTATCGAAATCTCTGGGGTCCAAACCATCAAAGAGTTGACAGTAATGCTCTCACCATTTGGCTTGATACAACCTCAGGTACTTATGTGCGGTTACTTTTAATTTCTTTGAATATTTGAATACTCCCCTCCAAAATTACAGATACTTAATTGGTATGTCAATATTTCTTGTTTTTGGAAAAAGCTATCATATATATATATATATATATATATATATATATATATATATGTATAGCATGAGCAAAAAAATAATGTTGCAAAATGTCATTCATATACATACATTTACTCTGAGAATATTACTAACTACCCTCTGAAATTGTGTCTAGATATAAAATTCCGAAACAGAGGAAGTAGAATATAATTAATTGGTTAATTTTCATTCATTTTCTTGATCATTGACTGATTACCACCCCGTATATGATTATGGTATATAAAGGGAGTGGGTTCAAGTCGGTCCGGCCATTTCGATCCGGGTATTTTGGAGCCTCCATCAAGCTCCAACCCGGCTATACTGCAGGAGTTATCACAGCTTTCTATGTGAGCAACTGTAAAAAACTAGCACACACAAATTATATATATGTATGGGTGATTAATATTGGTGGCGGTGGGTGCAGCTTTCGAACAATGAAGCCCATCCAGGGTACCATGATGAAGTGGACATTGAATTCCTGGGAACAACGTTTGGGAAACCTTACACGTTACAAACAAATGTTTATATAAGAGGAAGTGGAGACGGAAGAATTATAGGCAGAGAAATGAAGTTTCATCTCTGGTTTGATCCCACCACTCATTTTCATCACTATGCTATCTTATGGTCTCCTAAGGAGCTCATGTAAGTCACTCCATCGCCAACTAGGATTCACCCAAATCATTAATTGTTTGTTAATCCAATTTTTTTAAGAATATATACCTTTTTTATACTACAACATAAAATAAGACTTTCCTTATAATAATAATAATAATAATAATAATAGACTTTATTAATACGTCTAAATTTTGCACCGGTGTTTTTTTTAGTTGACGATATCTTTTGAATAATTTATCCAATAAGGAGGTACCAAAGGAAGAGGCCGGCTACATTTCCACGACATCCAAATCAAGGCCAATGCCCAATAAATGGGTTTATGGGTCAATATGGGATGCCTCTTCCTGGGCAGAACTGAGGATGGAATTAATTGATACTCTACTATTACTCTGGACATTCAAAATATCACTCATTTAATTTTAACTAATTGGAAATACGTCTAAATTTTTGCAGATTTTTAGTTGACGACACAATAAGGAGGTATTTGTTGGACCGAGGATCAATTATCACTTGCAAAGGCAAGTGGTTGCACCGCCTATTCCTCGCTGTGGTACCGACCCATTTCCGCCTCGCCATTCAGCTCCGGTGGCCTTAGCAGCCGGCAGTACAGGGCTATGCATTGGGTACAAACTCACTACTTGGTCTATGACTACTGTAGGGACAACAAGAGAGACCATTCTAAAACACCAGAGTGTTTGTTGGGGTTAAAATAATTACACTAATTACTATATATATATACATACAACATATTCTTGGGATTTTCTCAAATTAAAAAAAAAATAAAGTGTAGAAATCTTGAGATGAGTCCTGCTGCTAGCTAATAAGCAATAATGCAAAGTGCAGTTGAGTGTCCAAGCAGGCAGCCTACAAAATGAAACAAATTAACAAACTTATTATTTGTGTGGTATTCATTTTTAATATTACTTGTATTTTACATTAGCTAGAGAGTAGATGAGGAGGGGAAGGCCCAAGTCATGGCGTTTGAGTGACTGCATTTAATTGTCATTTCATAATATAATAAAGTAAATGAGTTTTCATTATTTATGCAATATACTACGTACGTACGTACGTCTACTTTTTTTTGAGTTTTCTTAGCTAAGTTAGTTGCCATGGTACTGCTTATTATTGGTCATGTCATGGAATTTAATTACTTTCTTCATTGTCCTTATTACGACTTATATCCTCGCCCACAAACAAAGACAACCAGTTAAAATGAACGGTATTGAAGTATCTGCCACCCACTAATATGGAAATTAAGCCTCTAATAATGAGTGGAAAAGGAGGAGTTGGGTGTATCAACTCACTTTGGTTAAAATAATAATAATAACTAGTTAATTAAGCAAATAAATAAACAAGACTTAATGACGATTACTTTGTATGCGACGAATCCGACCTATAGGTGGTCCAACACATGCACCTAAAGATATATATAAATTCACTAGAAACGAAAAGCTAAATGCTTGCCTTCTAGTCTTTGTGGGACAGGACTCGTAATTACTTTTTCATTGCACAATAGCTAGTAATTTTTCTTGCGTAAATTAGTTTAGTTAATAAAAATCTAATTGGTTTACTACTCGAACACTTAAAAAAAGATTTTTTTAATCAATTGATTACTTCATCGGGGGTAAACCAATTGTACTAATCAAGAAAAATCTTCCACAACAATCCCTTAACATATCAGTCTCTACCACGGGCCACATGATGCCTCAAGAACTAGATATACCATTTGAAAAAGTAGAGATTAGAGGGAACTTAACTAGGAGCCATAATTCCAATCAGGCCATAAGATATTTTAGAACTATCAAGTTAACCCATCAGAAGCATGATAAATTCCAAGTTCTATTTGATCCAATAAATATTATCTTTAATTCCGCTTGTGCACTCAGCAAACAGCTATGGCATTAATTAGACGAAATAGAAAGAGGGCGATCATACAAAATAAATTATGACAATTACCAGCACTGTAATAAGTGATTTCACAAGTACAAAATAGCTTGCCGAGCATCATACTTTATCCATCTAATAACCTACTCTATATTCATCTACTAAGTTAACCCCAGAAGTAGACAATATGCAAGAAAACAAAACCATAAACCATCTCTAGCTAATATGCTAACAACAAGACTGACCTCTATGCGCTTACAAAAATCTGGGTGATATTGAACAATATATTACACAAAAGAAACGCAGAAATGTACGCCAGCTGCTTGTAGTCCACCTGCAACACATCAAGATCAAAAGTAGCGTACTTTAGTGTATCTATAGTGTTCACTGTACAAATACAGGATGTGATCAACTTATTATCTTGCCTCTCTCTAACGCGCACACTTGTTGCTCTCATGTCATGCAGTGATAGTGTAGAAAAGACCGGAGAATGGTAAAGAATTCAGTAACCTTTTCTTATAATATTACATAAACTTGATCACCCCTCACTTGACAAATTGAAACTAAAACTCTGGTATGCATGCACATCTTACAAAAGAACTTCATTTTGAACAATTTAATAAGAGGGTGAAGTTCACAATTAAATGAGCATTAAAGCTTTCAACCAGTAATTAGAATATTCATGGTTGAACCCCATAATGTAGGTCAGGCAGATACGGTCAACTTAGTCATACGCACAAGTCATTCTCAACAGTACTATTGGAAAAGATTTAGCATCTGCATAATCAAAGTTACCTTTTCTCAGGAGAGCTTGGGAGAGAACAGTTGCAACATATCATCACATAAACAAGACAGTAAATCTGAGTTGACAACGTGCGTGAACTTCACATCGCGAACAGGAAGCTTTCGAGGGTTGAGATGCTGAACAGCCATTAGTGATGGCAGCTCTTGCAAGACTATTGCTACTTCATCCCCAGAAGCAAACAATGCCATGTTATTCCCGCTGTCAATTATTGCAGATTTTGGCAGTCGAATCTCATCTACATGGGCACATGTAGATCCTTCCCTCTGATAGGATTGACTACTCAATCGCTTGTAAGAAACATGAGAACCCATGACACAGTGACCCATAAGAGAAGTTGCAGGAGTAGGAAAAGCTTGAGAAGCCGAAACCTCGCTAGGCATCTCAACTTTTGGACGGAATGATGCTACAATCTCGTCACTGCTAGGACAGCAAGCAAGAGATATACAAACTCCTTGATTCTCCGATCCAGGAACCAAAAGTGGCCTTCAATGAAAATTGATAAATTGTCATATATTACATCATATAGCACTATAGCAGCAGTAATATTAGCATTTTAAAAATTCCCATGTATATGCTTTCCTAAGTGACTTCACTTTTCCCCAGTAAATAGCTAAAGAACACCATCCTTGAACCAACTATAAAACATTTTGTTCAAAGTTTTTAACCAGAGCTCCAAACAGTTGCACTAGCAGAGGAGGAAAGTGGAACTGACATATTAATAATCTGTCACGATTCTCACATTGGCCAACCTACCTTCCATGATTGGACCAATAACGTACATGTTACCCTGAACATGGTTGTACTTGTCCACGAATGAGGATAAATATTATTCCCTTGTCCCAGTTTAAATGAGCACTTTCTATGGTTGCTTTTCGCGCAGATTTAAGACATTGAAAATAGAGATATGCACTATATTCTTAACACACTATATATAAAATTTTCACCTACTATAAGATGGAATTGAAGAGGAACTAACAGATCAAATAAGATCTGATACAGATATGTCAAGTCTTAGAAGTATCCATGCTTCCAAGCTCAAAACAAATGTACAACCAGATCCACAATGCTTTTGAATGTTTGAGTCATGGAGCCAAGACATCAAGTTTATATACAAAGCATGGCTTAGGAATACCTTTCTTCAACACCACCAGTATTCCACTCACATAAGCCAACTGACGAGGCAGTTAGAAGGGTTCTAACACCAGAAGAGAGAGCCGAGTTAGGTGAAAGGGAGTGCAAACTATGAACCGGGTTGCACGTCAACCCAGCCAAAGATTCCACAGGTCCCCGAGTTTGGCGCATATCAAACACCAAAAGCATGCCATTCTGCAAGTGTCAGAAGATCATAATCAAATTTATGATGACTCCAGCTGGAGATGAACAAACAATTTGATAAGGACCTGTAATCCAGCGTATGCATAATGCGAACTGTTGATATCCCATGAACATGACCAAGCTGCTGCCTAAAAATACAGTGTCATTCAGATACATAATTTGACTCAAACAACAACGAAAACCATAGAAACAATTAATGGCTCATAGAACAGAAAAAGGTTTTAATTAAAGTCTTAACAAATGGTAACCTACTAATTAAAATTAACTATATACAGCAATTAAAGCATGTTAACAGAAGCTTCTGTGTCTTAAATCCACAGAGAGGGCGGGCAGAAATAACCCTTGAAACAAAAAGCAATTCACTATTTTACCCATTTCGCTGCCTAAAACCACAAGTTGAAACTATTGTTCCCAAAATAGTCTCACTTTACCTAGATTATTGATACCACGTCCACGTGCAATGATCAATAAAGCAAATTTGGAGTTAACGCTAATAATGGTAGTTATACAGCTAGAAGTCTACTAGTAACACTACATTTTTTTTTTCTTTTTTCATTGTTCTCTTCTTTATTAAGGAGAAATATGTATTGATCACTACATCTAATATTCACAATTTCACATATCATACCACCAAAGAGACATCACAAGGAAAGGTAAAACTATTACCGGCAAATCGTAGCTAAGAATGGTGTTGTTGCTTTCTGTACTGATAAAACAGAAAAATGACATTTTAAACAAGGTAAAAAGAAAATAGAGAGAGACGCAGAAAAAGAAATGGGGGAGAAGGGGCAGCTCAACCTGACAACTGACAATTTTTTCCCCAGGGAAGCCAGAAGTGCTAGTCTGCCATGAGGAGATAGACGTAGGTCTCTAACAGCCTTTATACTAGAAGGAAGCTGTATATTTTCTCTTTCATGTGGAGCTATCAAGCTAATCTGAAGAAGCCACATGTACAAGAACTTAAAGAGAATTTTAAGAAAAGCCAAAAATGCAGTCTCACATCCATGTCAAGACTCAAGGTCAAAGAAGTTTACTTTAGTAAGTCCATGCATCCCCCCAGTTCCGGTGAGCCTTCGAGCAAGAAGAATAATATGACTAGAAGCATCCACGTCAAAAAAGCGAGCACCTTCTACCTGGAACTCTTTCTACATATATTACAACATTAAGTCAAAAAATAAAACAGTCAACTGAACATGTCTAGGGGAACAATGATTGAGCTAAAGATACAAGTACTAGGAAAGTCTACAACAGTATAAGATAGCAGCAGAAAAGAGAAAGTACATAAATATTAGTCAATGAAACAACTAAAAGAAAGGGCTTCAAGCGGGCAAGCATGATAAAACAACAACAATTTTTTATAATATTAATATATCATGTTACCAGAACAATAAACAAAGACAAAATATATATTTACAGTACCCCGTAGGAATATAAAGAAATTAAAATTGTGATTATTCACTGGACACCCACTGTTCAGACTTGTAATTTGGTATACTAAACAGATTTTAAGTTTTCTAACCCTTACAGTGCTTCTGCAGGCCTATTTTATTACAAAATCTCACACAACCCAGACATGCACATATATAATGAATGGGGGAGAAAATTACTAAAATATTAAATACGAGTATAGTTTAATGTCTATAGCTATGATCATGTCCATGCAAAAGATACATCATTTTAACCAAGTATAATTGCAAGTTGTATATTAAAAAGTTTCATGCACCACCACTCACCAGTCCTATGACAGGCTTTCACATTCAAATCATAGTTTAGCCAACCCACACTTACTCGTACTAAATCTTCAAAGAGGCAAACTAGATCCGTAATAATACCAACACAAACAAAAGAATAAATAAAAAAACAATTTAATAGCACACACAGATGTTATGCCAAATTCTTGGTAGATCAAGAGCCAAGAAAATGCTAAACCTTCAACACAAAGCTGCTAGAACACCCCCTCTTGCCAAATTCTGAATCAAGTCTATATCCTATAAACCATGTAATTATAAAAATCTTATTAGCAAAGGAATATAGGCATCTGAAAAGATATTAACCACAAAATATACAATCGATTACAGAGGGTTTTACATTGAAAGTACCTGGAATAGCTCGTCCTTGAGAACCCCAACTAGCAGCGATTGATCCTGACAGTCTTCTTTGGTTACCTCCTAACATACCCTCCAAAAGACTTGTTCTCTAAAAAAAGCCACACGTTTTGAAATTGATTTTTTTGAGGAAAAGAATTAGAAAAAAAAAATATGAGATGAAAAGAACAGCTGAGCTGAGGAACTGTCTTCTACCAAACACTCTCCATCAAGTTTAAGTGGTAATATACAAGTTTACAAAGCAACAGACATAAAAAAGAAAATCAACTAACAAAATTCAGTCCTTAGAATTATGGGGAAAAAAATTCCAAAAACAACAAAAGGTAAAGTATATAATAAGTAGCACCATACACAGAAGACACAGATAAATTAGGAAAAGAATCTTTGTAGCATACTAGCATCTGCGCAGAAAATTTGGGAACTTAACAGGCAAACTGCCTCTTGAAAGAGCTTTCAAGTTATAGCTTGACAACAGAACTTCAGAGAGAACAATAATCATTAAGATGAATGATAATAATATTGGAACGTATGCTGGCCCGGGGGGGGGGGGGGGGAGCCAGAAGTTTTTATAAAGGGGGTAAAATTTACTGTGTTAATTCCAGGATTTTAAATAAAGGGGGCAATTATTGAAAATTTTCATTCGAAAAAAGGGGGCAAAAAAATAGAATTTAAGAGTGATTTTGTTAAAAGTTTGACCTTCAATATTAGTAAATTGTCAACTTTTGAAAACCAAAAGGGGCCAACTGCCCGCATTCTCATGCACGTGGCTCTGATCCTGTGCATGCATAAGCTCATTGTCAAAGCATTCCAAGCAACTTTCACTAATTTCAAATTACACTATAATACAAGGGGAGAAAAAAACGACATAATATCACGAGTAAAAATATTAACAATTTGAAAACCAGAGGAATCTTTCACACACAACTGTAGAAGTAAATGTTAGACTACGTCCGAAAAGGAATTTAAGAAGTAATATTAAACATGCCTCTGTAAGTTGGTGCACTTGCAGACACAGTTCAGCTTCTCTCCTCTGCCCTTGGACTTCTTTCTTATAGCAGTCAGCATGCTACAGGTACAAGCACAAAAGATTTAGATATACAACAGCCATATAATATATAAACACATTTTCATAGTGTAACCAAAAGCAAATAGTGATTCTAAGCAAGTTTTACACTGAGAACAACAAGGTAATGTAATAAACATTTATGCAGTGTGGTGGATGTGGAAGGGCCATGTTGGTCATTTCCACCATAGTTACATCACTAAGTACTTGGGCAGAGGGGCCAACAACATCAGGGAGACTTGTAGTTAGTACATATAAGAGAGGTTGAAAGGTAATCGTCTCATCGACCAATGCAAAGTGACTTTTGACTCTCCAAGTATATCTTGAATGCATATTTCACCAATTTCTTAGAGAATAGACTAAATACATCCCAATGCTTATCAAGGAAACAAGGCAAATGGGAAACCTATCTTACTCTTTTTTACTTTCCCAGTTAGCAAGAGGGTCATCAGGTGCTGTACTGCTTGAAACAATTTGACATTACTTGGAAAAGAGCTCATCCCAATGAGCAATCATCTCCAGAAGGTAGATTTCTATACTAGCTACATGCCCTATCTGCCAACAAGTTCCAACATCCACCCAATGTAGCTATCATCTCCTGAAGGTAATATTGCTATTACTAGCTACAATATCAACATCTTCAGAAATCCAGTATTAAAAATAAATAGTTCAACCATATAAATGTCTAGATCTCTGTTAAGCCCCCCAGTTATGGCCTGACTTAGAAACAAAGAGGGACAACGATAGATAGATCGTTAGGTTTTGATTTTCTGAGAGAATTTGGGTGGAAGAAGGAAGAAACTCAGTGTTATCTATTGAGTTTCAGTCGAGCAGAAGAGGACTGAGGAGCGATAGAAGAGAGCTTAACAAGCTTCCCATATGTCAATTATATTATCATTCTCTGCTGATTACAAAAGCAGTATATCTATTTATAGGAAAGTAATCTGCTGAAATATAAAGCCTATCCTACACTACTTTCTTATCCTGCACCACATTCTAACTAACTTAAACAAATAGCACTGTAAGTTAACCTGGGTTGGAGGGAGTATTAATAGGGATCAAAGAGTGATGTTTTCAGAAAAGAAGACTACAAAGGAAAAGCAAAAAATGGGAGGCAATAAATTATCAAAACTAATATTTTTATGTTAAAAAAATAAATTATTTAACCTTGACCACAACAAATATTTTTCATACAGCTCAATCATTTTATTATGTCCCCCCCCCCCCCTCCCCCTCCCCTCCCTCCTCCTCCTCTCTTTCAATAACCTTTCATAGTGATCATGGAAAGTGTCTGGATAGTGGATAAAAGTACAAGGCGATATCAATTTACTAGCTTCTTCATGTACTTCTTAATATTACTTTCTTGTATTTTATTTGGAGTAAGCAAAAAGTATAGTGTCCGATAAACAAAAAGAGAAACAATAGTCCTGTAATCTTTTTAACTCCATATTTTCAGCTGTCAGAATAGCAGTTGTACACTCTACCAAATCTTTCTTACCTTCTTCTCAAGAGATACACATTTAGCTTCCAGTGTCCGAATTTTCTGCAATCACGATGATTTCAAGTATATTATAAAATCTCATATTGTTTTTCTTTTTCAACAGCATATCATGAACTGATATACAACCTTTTGTAATTCTTCGTCGACAACGACAATCCGTGATGCATAAAGTACTCTAACATCCTTTGGTTTGCATTTTCTGTTGCATTGAGGACACTATAAGCCAATGGAAATAATATCAGTAGATGGGAAACAAAAAATATCACACACTTTTAATCAATTCTGGAAAAGAATGAGATGATTAATGAGCAATACCTTCGCAGAACCTGAACCTCGGTGTTGTCGAATCCATCTCTGGATACAGGACAAACCGTAAATATGTCCACAAGGAAGACAACTGCAATCCTTAAACCACACATTAAAAACTAAATTTAAAAAGAGAGAGGAGATAAGCAATGTAATCTGGAGTGGAGGGGAAAGTTTTGGAAACCTATTTCCGCCTAAAAAAATTTCAGTTTAAATATAAATAACGGTTGCAAAATCAAACTTGTGTTGCATATACCATTTGGCAAAATTCGAAAAAAAAAAAAAGAAAGAAAAGAAAAAGCGTATGCTATTTATACAAAATGGTCTTGTAAATAATATAGGAATTGTACTAGGGTACTAATCTCCAAGTGACACGTGTTTGGGGTATTCAGCTAACTGACGCCGAGCATATAAGCCTCTCATGACCACATCTTGACTAGGGAATAACACTACAGCCCCTACCATGGGCTCCTCAGAGATGATACCTGGCAAGCAGACCTCCCCACCTTGACACATCTCTTCCCACTCACACTGACAATCATCTCGGCCTAGCCAAGGGGATCAGGAAGCTGCTCCTGGTTTCATGCTATGGTTGATGGGTGTGACCCGTGTTCTTACAGTTTGGCCCATCCCTAAGCCCTTTTAGGAAATTTAGCATTGCGGCTTAGTCCCTTCAATATGGCACTTAACTTCATAAAGAAGAAGCTTTTTTCTTTATAAGCTAATTTAATATCAATTATCCAAAACCTCTTTGACATCCCGCATTAAAATTTGAATATAAATTTACAAAAATGAACAGTTTGATATCATTTAATTTGTATAGGTAATTTAAGCCCCAGGTATGGAGATTGGAACCGACGTTATGAATAGTTTGATATCAATAGTAAGCTAAAGTTCATCTACACTACCTAATGCAATCCGATATCAATAGTAAGCTAAAGTACATCTACACTACCTAATGCAATCCAACAGAAGCTCAATAGAAAGGATTCCACTCTTCTCGGATAAATTAAAGCTCTCAATTTTTTCCCTATAAATTCAGTGTTTTAAACAAGTCAAATGCCAAAATAACTTGTAATTCCCAAATTTGCCAATAACAAATAATAATGATAATAATAATATTACGCATAGACGCACCAGACTTGATGGTTGCCGCCATTGGTCCATGCTTCCATACAAATAGGGCAAAACAAACCTTCAATTTCACTTCTACTCCATTCTTGGCTCCCAACTTTGTCATTGCACGACGAGGTTTCATCTACCACTTTTTTCTCACTATCTTCCTTCTCTTCTTCAGTTACATTCGCCGCCGAACCAAAATTAGCCACCGCCTCTTGCGAAACCCTAGGTTCCAAAACGACGTTTTCTTCTTCTTCATCGTCTACTTCGTAAAGTTCAAATTCTTCGTACTCTACGTCTACGTTTTCTTCTCCGATGACACCATCGGGATCTTGGATTAATATGTAATTTGTGGGAACTGCCGCCATTGATCACAAATCTTACTGGGAATTGCTGAGACAGACGAAGGGTTTCTCAAATCTCACTGTTGAGATTCTCATTCCTCGTCTAGTTTTCCGTTGGTCGACAAGTAGTATCAAGCATGTAACCCTCCAAAAACAAGAAAAAAAAATCAGGAGGAAACGCAAGATAAATTAAATACTCCCTCCGTCCCCAAATTTTGTCCAACAAAAATATGTTATTTAGTGAGTACTACATTAGTATAAAAGTATTTATTTTTTATATAATTTTACGAGGTCATTAAAATTTTTTTTTTTTTTTTATCTTTTTAATATATATTATGTGTAAATTATACTTTTGTTCATCCTTTAATATAAATTTTAAATTTTTTTTTTTTATTTTTCTTTTTTTTTTAATGTGTTTGTTCATCCTTTAATATAAATTTGAAACTTTATTTTTACTTCTCTTGGTACGAGCATCCTTTAAATTTTGCTATAAATCAATTTAAAATTATGTACAAATTAATAATAAAATAGTAAACTATTTTATGATATTAATAATAAGAATAAGTGTAATTATAATCAAACTTTGTTATGGTGCCAGTTATTCACTTTCTCCATATAAAGGAAGTATGTGTTTTAAAAACATATCATCAATTATAAAGTATATATATACTATTCCCTCGGTTCTTAAAAAATTATCGTTTTAGAAGAAAAAATTTATTCTAAAAAGTTTGTCGTTTATAATTTTCGAGAAAAAAAAATTATTTACTTTCCTATATTACCCCTACCTTCTCTCATTGTCCCAATAGATTATATTCCTTGTATTAATAGTTTTCAATTTACTATAAAAGGGTGGTGATGGAATTTCTAACAAATTTTACTTGGTAAATGACACTTTCTTAATTCATGTGCCAAAACATTAAACAACGATCTTTTAGGAACGGAGGGAGTAGTTAATTCATCTTATTCTGTTCAGTATTTAAGATCAATAAGTCTGGGGCGACCGGGTTTTGGGACAGTTTTAGACTATGTTTTTGAGTTTTAAAATGGACAAAAAAAAAAAAATTGACGAAAAATTTAAATTTTCTTTTCAGTTATTAAGTTTTTGAGTTTTTTAATAAACGAAAAAAAAAAAATGGATAGAAAACTTGACTACTTTTTCTGTCAAAGTTTTCCGTTCAAAATTGGCCTGATTTTGAACATAAAAGAAATTAAAATAAGTAATATTTTTATAATTCCCATATTATCCTTAACTTTTAATATAATAAATTTAAATTTTAATATAATAAATTTTAAATTATAACTCATGTCCTAAATTTTAAATTTTCTATTAAAAACTCAAAAACAACACAAAGAAAAATTTCAAGTTTTCTATTTCTTTTGACCAGGTGGCGTGGCTTTGTCCACATCAGCAGAGAAAGAAAAGAAAAAACTGATTGGGGGGCCGTCCGGTTAGCTTAACGACCGTTACTTTTAATTTTCTTTTTTTTTTCTTTTTTGTAACCACAATTACAAAAATAATAAATAAAAAATAATAAAGCAAGTTTGAATAAAAAATTGTAAAAGAAAGTATATTTTTTATCAAAAAAACACTGTAAACAGTTTACAGACAGCATTTTTTCAAAAAAAAATATATTTTTTTTTATAATTTTTTGTTCAAACTTACTCTATTATTTTTTATTTATTATTCTTATAATTGTGGTTACAAAAAAAAATAAAAAAAAATTAAAGGTACCGGTCATTACCGGTTGTTAAGCTAACCGGACGGCCCCCCAACCCAGAAAAAACACTCTGTAAACACTCTTTTTATCCCGCTTTACCAATATCACTCTTTTTATCCCGCTTTACCAATATCACACTCTCTCCATCTACAAAGCCGTTGCCCAAAATTGGAATCAAAATCAGCAGAAAACTTCTTCTTCCTGGAACAAAATCAAGCAAAATCAGGAGCAAGAGAGGTATGCATACACATATTGTATATATGATGTAGGAATATTGATAATATGTATGTATATATTTATGCCCTAAAACTGAATTCAAGATTTCGAAACCCATGTTTTCGATGATGCTCTTCTTCTCCCTGTTTGCGCCACAAAATCTCAGTTTTAGAGTGGTTTTTCTGATGATGTTCTTCTTCTCCCTGTTTCCTCCTCCTCCTACCGTATTCTCTTACCCAAAGTAATACGTAAATAGATACTAGTATATTGTAGATTCCCCTAGATGCAAAACCATTGTAGCCAAATTCGTAAAAATCCCACTGAGTTCAGAAATTGTAGATTCCACATTTTGAAGTGCAGTTGCACGACTTTGTGAAAAAATTTCTTGATGTGGAACTGCTGCAACATGGACACTTCCATTTGATGGGATGGAGTACTATCCGCAGCTAACCTTCGTCTGAAATCATTAAGGTTTCAACGATTGGTAGGATCTTTATATACACTACAGAGTATGATATCATTGTGTTAATTTATCTACTGAATACATTACAGTCAACAAAACTCTTTATCAGAATAGATAGGATATTTCACAATATATTACATGATACAAAGGTCAGATTACTCGCACCATTAAATGTGTACTACTTTTTTGGTTGATTTTTTTCCTTTTAAAATATTAAGGTTTGCATTGAACGCACATGGACATAATTGATAAATTCTAAATAATATTGAATATGCAGGCTTGCTTTTATGTTTTCTGGTAAACTAATTTAATGTCATACACTTTTTTATATATCTATGGCATGTAGTTAATATATTTTTATAAATTTGCAGAAATGGCATGTAGTGATGAGTTTAATTCAAGTATGAGAATGAATGATATTGAGGAATGTGTTATGGCAGATGATTTAGTAGAAAGTGAAGAAGTTGATGAAGTTATTAGAGATCCGGAAGTAGGAATGGAGTTTGGTTCCGTTGATTTATACATGGAATATTACACTAATTACGGTAACCAAAATGGATTTCCGGTAAAAATAAGATCAACGGAAAAAGGAGAAAATGGAGAGACTAAATTTGTGATTCTTGCATGTGCTCGGTCAGGAATAAGCAAGTCAAAGAATGCCTTCAACTTACGTCCTGTTAGCAAAACTTGTTGCAATGCTAAGATTAGGGCTGCAGTAGTCGAAGACGGAAAAGTGCGAGTAAAGACTCTAACACTTGATCATAATCATCAGTTGAACCCGGGAAAATCTAGATTTTATAAGAAAAATCGGATTATGAGCAAGTATGTTAAAAGGAGACTTGAACTTAACGATAGAGCTGATATTAGACCAAATAAAAATTTTAGTTCTTTCTTGGTTGAAGCTGGAGCTGGTGGGCATGAGAATGTGTCCTTTTCACAAAAAGATTGTTACAATTATCTTGACAAAGTTAGGCGGTTAAGACTTGGTGATGGGGATGCTATGGCACTTCAAAACTACTTCCAAAAGATCTGCTAATAATACAAATTTTATTATTTGATGGATTTGGATGATCGTGGGAGACTACGAAATGTCTTTTGGGCGGGATCAAGGAGTAGAGGCGACTTATGAGGAGTTTGGGGATGCCATTACCTTTGACACAACATACTTAACTAATAAGTATGACATGCCATTTGCTCCATTTGTTGGAGTTGATCATCACGGTCAGTCAATACTCTTAGGTTGTGGATTAATATCAAATGAGGATATTGAGTCATTTAGTTGGCTTTTTAAAACTTGGCTTGCGTGTATGAATGGTCGTGCTCCTACCGCAATAATCACTGACCAAGACAAAGCAATGAAGAAGGCAATTGAAATTGTGTTCCCCAATGCACGACATAGGTGGTGCTTGTGGCATATTATGAAGAAGTTGCCTGAGAAATTAAGTGGTTGCGATCAAGATGAATCTATCAAATATTCAATGCAAAAGGCAATTTATGATTCATTGACTTGTGAAGAGTTTGAAGAGCGATGGGGTAGTTTTATTGAGAAATTTAACTTGAAAGAGAATGATTGGTTGACCGGGTTATACGATGAGAGAAGTCGTTGGCGCTTGATATTTTAAGGAATACTTTTAATGGAATGTCCTCAACTCAAAGAAGTGAACGTATGAATGCTTTTTTTGATGGTTATGTGAATTCAAAGACAACCATAAAACAATTTGTTGAGCAGTATGAGAATGCATTAAGAAGTAAGGTGCAAAAAGAGAATGAGGCGGATTTCAATTCCTTCGATCATTGGATTCCATGCCTTACTGACTATCCATTTGAGAAACAATTTCAAGATACTTATACCACGACAAAATTCAAGGAATTTCAAGAAGAGGTAAAAGGGAAGCTTTATTGTGCCATTGATTCGGTTAAAGTAGAATGTGGTTTTGAGGTGTACGACGTTACACAAGATATGTTTGGAGGGACTCGCGAAGCCACTTTTAGAGTTTATTTTAAAGAAGATGAATGTACCATTAAGTGCAACTGTCAATTATTTGAGTTCAGGGGAATATTATGTAGACATGCCCTTACGGTGTTCTTTGAAAAAAGCGAGTTCGAACCTTACCGGATAAATTCATTCTTCGAAGGTGGAGGAAAGACGTGAAGAGGTGTCATAAGAAGGTTAAGATAATATATTCGACTGGACGTTGAATCCAGAAAATGAACGTTTTGATAGAATGTGCAACTCTTTTTATGAAGCGGCAGACTTGGCGACAGATAATGAAGATAAGACAAAAGTTGTTATGCATTGGATTAAAAAGCTTGTTAATGTACTAAAAAAAGATGATGGAACGTGTGGAAGTAATCAGTCGACTCCTTCCAGACAAGGCACCCATGTGGGTAGTGGTTGTAAAGAAAGCAACAATATTCGTAGTCCTTAATTGAACATGGTTCAGAAGACTACACGAGACATGGTGCAATAGATCTTAATTTACAGGTTTGACACTAATTTATTTGAATAAATCATATTCTTAAGAGGTTTTAATTTATACGAATGATCATTATTTTAAACATTTCAGGTTGGAGACTTCTCCACCAACGCAAATCTATAATCATCACATGTTAATGACTTTTCATTTGCCACAAATCATGATGTCTATTATGGAGGGGTTTCCCCATTCATTTCCAGGTATAAAGTCTTATTTTACTATTTTTTCTTTCATTTTGTGGTGTCTTATTGGATGTTATTTGTTGCTAAAACCACCATTTCCATTTTTCTTGTTGCAGGATTACTATAATCCATATTGGAGGAGTGGGGAAGGATGTGATCCGAACAATAGGAGCGGATAATATGGTCGAGTTTTTGAGATGAAATTACAGCAACAATGCCCACCTGGGCCGTTCACTCTTTCTGATGGCATTCTTGAAGCTGTTGTTGTGAAATATAAGTAATACCTAGTGTTCAAGTACATTTCTGAATTTGTATATCGTGAGGCTAGTGAAGTGACTCTTCTTGTAGTGCTTGCATATTTAGAGCTGGGATTGTTTTTGGTATTTTGTCTAAATTTAGTACTACAGTTGATCAATATATTACTATATCTGATATAAATGGAAACCAGATGTTGGAAGATATCATTGATTCAGTTGATATTCAATCATTCTCTTTCAAGTTAAATCTCTCAATGAAACTACCCCATCGCTCTTCAAACTCTTCACAAGTCAATTAATCATAAACTGTCTTTTGCATTGAATATTTGATAGATTCATATTGATCGCAACCACTTAATTTTTCAGACAACTTCTTCATAATATGCCACAAGTACCACCTATGTCATGCATTGGGGAACACAATTTCAATTGCCTTCTTCATTGCTTTGTCAATGAAACTATCCCAAAACTCCGGTCGCCCCAGACTTATTGATTTAAGATACGCATATAGTAATTTTTACAAAATTTGAGAATTTAAAGAAATTTGTAAACTCAAGCCGAAATAAGGATCAAGAGTAGTATTGGCTTGGGCTGACTCGTAGTCTTATATGCTGAAAAAATTTCAAATCGAAAGAGGTTGCCCCTTTCTTTTTACAAGTTATAGCAGAGCAATTACTCATAAATATTTTCAAAATAAAAGGGGGAAAAACATATCATTCCGAGCTTAAATTACCCATGTCATATACCGGAACCTTCTTTCTTCTTTTTATATTTTTTTTTTTTATCTTTTGGGTGACCACATTACATTACATTTTTAATGAAAAATGTTTTATCATTTTGGAATTAATGAAGAGTGGAATGATCCATCTCCCGAGGAACCAAACACAATTTTTTATTCCATAAGAATGAGTTTTTTTATTCCCCACATTCATTAATCCAATCCAATCCAAACTTAGGCCGATATTTAAAGAACTTGATGGGATAAGGAATTACTTGTTTACTTCACCGTTAGACACTCAAAAAATATTTATATCGTACATGCAACTACAAGCCAATATCACAGAACCGCCTACCAAATACACTCAAAGATGACAGTTATCCATACATGATTTATATTTTCACACAATTGGCATCAAGTATTACATCATAACATTCTAAGTGAACCAAGCTCCACATTGAAATATCCCAATCTGCATAGAAAAAAATTATATATATATATATATAACATTATTAGTGTTTAATCTTTATAGCTACAAAGAAACTAGCCCAGATTATATTTACACATTAGAAGTGTCTGAGATTACAGAATTTCTTCTAGCTTCAAAGTTTCAAACTGCCAGTTCTCAACTTTCTCAAGGCAGAGGCTCATCCAAGTTTTGAATAGAAAGCACATCAACAATCTATATTCGGAAACTCCAAATTTATTGATTTAGTTTCGTGCTCAAGTTATGTATGGTATCATAGATACTTTTACTCAAAAATCAAGAATCCTCTCTAAAATCCCATCTGTTCCTACTTGGCATAAATGTTTTTTAGGTCATTGTACTTTAGATCAACTTACAAATGAGTCACTCAACTTTTTTTTCTTACAATCAACTCACTGAACTTTACTTTTCTTATAAAAATTCAAATTTCCGTCATTGGCGTTAAAACTTTTTAACATGGCAATGCCACACGCACAATGAATTTTAGCTGGAATATTCTTTTAATAGTCTTTTACACATCATCTATACCCCATCTATAAAAACAAATTATTCTCCCAAACTTACAAAGATCCGGCTCGTTAGCCAAGTGGCCAGCCTTATCCCTTCCAGAGTCTTGCACCATTTGACCATTGTCATAATCCAGAAACCAAATCTTCGTTCCTTTACTCATCTCTCCCCCCTAATTTTGGAATATCACATCCATTACAATGGCCACCTCTTTCAGTTGCTTCCGTCCATCCCCATTCCTCTATCTTGCTCCCCCAAACCCAGAAAAAAGTCGTCAGTACATAGTAGCGTGGAAATTAGCGCTCTCAAGGGTCTTCATCCTCAGCTGTTTGGCTTTCTCGTCCATGAAACACCATAGATTGAAATGAGATCTGGATCCATTTCGGAATCCGGTGCATCCGACCCTTCAACAACCAACCTGTCGGTGGTGGTGTTGTGAATGTAGTCCGGATCTGATGTCCAACCGAAAAGTGGGCTGTGAGGACGGTTAATCTCATGACAATAATATTAACCCTCCTTGCGGCTTCAATTCCTCATCTCTTCAGCCTCATACATTGTATAAGAATTCATCACTTCCTCTGCCCAATTTTCCAATCCACGACCTTGTCCATTAATTATGTGCGACCCTTCTCTCCACTTCAAATACCAATTAGATTTATAATTGCACATGCATGTTCATCGGACTTCACAGATCGATCAATTAAAAAATATACCGGTACAGATCCACAAGTGTTATTGGAGTAATACTTTCACTCAAGGAGGAATTGGACATCTTTCAATTTCTTTTGCTCCACAACATGTCGCCGCAGAGTTGGAGATCTGATGCAACCAGCAATCTTCTCAATTTTTTTATGATCTTCATTTTGTTTATTTGGATATGGTAAAAATCATGGGTCAACTTGGTATTGATTATTGGAGATTGGCAAAGAGAAAGAGAAAAACCTGGTCATTTCAATAATATTTAGTTGTTATTTGTTGAGATTTTGAATCTGTTTTTGTATTATGTACCATTCTGTTGTTCTTTGGCAATTACATTATTATTTTTGTATTTGGTGTAATCAGGTGGTGAACGATGAAAGTGTTGTTCTGATCTACCGATTTGTTTTATAATTTCAAAGATCTATCGATTTGTTTTATAATTTCCTTAATTATATTTGTAAATAATTAAATAAAAAATTCATTTGATAATAATTAAATATATTTTTTATTTATTTTCTTTTTTTTTGGCTAACTTTTTTAATTTATATTATTATATTTGTAAAGAATTAAATAAAAATTATTCAATATTAATTACAAAATAATTAAATATATATTTCATTTATTTTCTTAGTTTTTGGCAAACTTTTCTAATTTATATTATTATATTTGTAAAGAATTAAATAAAAATTCATTTGATATTAATTACAAAATAATTAAATATATTTTTCATTTATTTTCTTGTTTTTTGATTAACTTTTCTAATTTATATTATTATATTTGTAAATAATTAAACAAAAATTCATTTGATATTAATCACAAAAATATTTAAATATATTTATTATTATTTTCTTATTTTTTGTCAAACTTTTATAATTTATATTATTATTTGTAAAGAATTAAATAAAATTTATTTGGTATTAATTACAAAAATAATTAAATATATTTTTCATTTATTTTTTTTGGCTAACTTTTCCAATTTGTATTATATTTTAAAATAAATATTTTATTTTCTCCATTTATTTTCACATAATCAAGGCCACGTCGGATAATTCTTGACACAAGCTTTTTTTAAAACGTCTGCAGCTTATTTGTCCAATTCCGTCTAAAGTCAAAAGACTTGATGGAATTACAAACGTTTTGTTAGTAAATAAAAATTCAATGAGTTGATTGTAAGAAAAAAAAAATTAGTGACCCATTTGTAACTTGACCTAAAGTACAGTGACCTAAAAAGCATTTATCCCGTTCCTACTTCCTACAACTCTCACTGGATATACAAGGTGCTCTTACCATTGGCATATCAACCGATACTTTATGGTTTTGCTTTGCCATGATCCATGTCAAAGTTTAAACTTCAAAACTACGTCTAAATTACCGAAGTCATCCATCTGACCTCTTAGTTTAATAGTTTCTATCTCAACCAACAAGTTTTTGTTTTTATTTTTATTTTTATTTTGGCTTAAATATGAATTAGTATCTTAAACTATAGGTCATATTCCACTTCGGTGATCCATCTTTCAATTTTGTCAATTAGATGATTGAACTATTAATTTTTTCCAATTCTGAATAATTGAAGCGTCTGGCGTCGAGAAATTGTTGACGTATTTATTTATTTAAGGACTATAAGAAGCTGGTGTGGCTAAAAATATAGTTTTTAAATTATGAATTAAACAAATCTAAGAGGGTAAAATGGTCCAGTAACAATTCACTTGTACCTTATCCCTTGTACTTGTTTTGATCTCCACGCCACGTCTCTTTCTCTCTCCACTATCTATATTAAAAAAATACACCAAAAATTAAAAAATCCAGCAAATGTTTTTCCAAAGTTTTTTCTCTCTCCTCGTTATCAATCTCTAGAACAGTCGAGATTTGCTCTCTCTCTGCATCCAAATTGGGGTTTTTGTTTATAGCTTGGAGTCTTCATTTTCTGGCGAATGTTGTAATTTTGAGGCGGATTCATGATTTAGGGTGAGTTATTCAGCAAGACCGATGTAGAAATGATAATTTTTAGCTAATCTTACAGAGTTTGTTTGTGTATCTTATTTTTTTGATTATTGCTAAGAAAGTATTAGAAAGTTTAAAAGATTGAATTTTGAATGGTGGATTTTCAATATTTTGCAATACAATTAGCTTTAAATTTCAAGTGTTGCTTGATTTAGTAATTTGGATTAGGTAGATTGAGATTTAGATTTCACTAGCCAAAAAGGGTTCAATCATTCTTCCATTTGTATGTGTGGGAGATTTTTGGATTAATATAGTTTCAAGAGAATTTATATATTGACTTCTGATTGTTTGTTTTATTCCTTGATGGCATGAACGGAGACGACAGAAGGATTTGTGTTTTAAGTATGACATCAGATGGGAAAATTGCATCTGCCTTGGGTGCTGGGAAGAAGAAATTGAAGGAATGTCGTGTCGGAATATTCTCAGTATTTCTTCTCTGGAATAGTTGATTTACGGTTCTTGAGTTAGGGTTTTTTTCGACCGAGTTGGGGCTTGCTTTAGATCGACTGTGGTAGAGGTTTAGATCGATTGTATATGTTTTGAAGATTTTAAGTTAATGTTTATTTTGTCAGAATTGTTGCTGGACCATTTTACCCTCCATTATATCAAATGTTTAATTCATAAATAAAAAATTATTTTTTAGCCACATCAGCTTCCTATGGCCCCATTGATAGTAACCACGTCATGAAATTCGACGTGGCGTACTTCAATTGTTATTGATTGAAAAAAAATTAATAGTTCAATCATCTAATTGACAAAATTGAAAAGTGGATCATCGAAGTGGAATATGGCCTATAGTTTAGGGTACTAATTCATATTTAAGCCTTTTATTTTTAACCACTGGGTTTCTCAATTAGGATATTTTACTTGACGCTTGACAAATTTTGCATCTTGAAACCCGTAATTGGTCTAATATCAATCTTACACGTCAAACATAACAAAAAGCTACAAGTTGGAAAAGAAATTTGTTAGAAATGTCTAACCATAACGTAGGTAGTGTGGGCAGATGAAATCCTTTTTCAGCCAAAATGTGATATATCGTTCGTTCATGCTCAGCCTGGCGTGCCTTTAAATTGGCCATCTCTGAACGCTGAGTGTCAATCTCTGTCTGCTGACTCTCCACCAAAAATCGTAGCCTCTACAAAGCCGAAAGTTCAAATATGAACAATATGATACATGATAAAAGAAATTTTCAGATAGCGAGAGTGCTCTCCACTAAGATTATTCAATGAGTTCAATTGTTCCAATTCTGTATCTGTCAAACTGAATAGCCATGCATGCAAATAAAGAAAGTTGAGTTAAATTTGGTATATATAGTTTCTAGTAATTTTTTAGGACATGCAGAAAAGAAAGGGAAAAGTCTACAAGAAGTAGCACCACTGACAGTTTATAGAACGCCCGGTTACTCCCATCTCCTCTTACTTACGCATTTCCAATCAAATCATGATCCCATCTCGATCAATTTCGCATTGATGAGGGTGGGCATTTCCATCCATTTCTATAAAAAGAGGTTGAAGTACATATATAAAAAAGATCTCAATACAATGTTGTCAATATTATACACCCAAGGCATAGGGCTGGTTGCAAGAGAATGGAACAGCAGAAGTGCGGAGAGAAAAATAACCATAAAGATGAATAACAATCGGATTAGATTCACAACTAAAATCATTGGAAGAGCAGAAACAACGATAGTTACATATCACACATGAAACAAGCACCAAGAAAATACTGCAGGAGCATACAACATATGTATGTATCTATCTATATTACTATAAGAGAAATTTTTTAACCGTTTTGGTAAAGTTGTGTAACTCTTTTCTTTTCTCTCTCCCCACTCCTTATCAACCCCTAATTTCTCTCTAATATTTTCTCACTCACTTTCTCAAAGGCTATTCAAATATTTATTGTTGTTGATCGCACACTCATAGTGTGTGCCGAGAGGACTAGTTTTTGATAAATCTACAGGAGTATATGATATAATATGATATTATCAACTGTACTTCCTGACATGCAAGGAAATGTTCAATTGCACCGGTAAAAAAACTGTTAAAAGGAAAGCAGAACATGCCTCATTTAGTTCACGTACAAGCAGAAGGAGGTCATCTTCAACCTTCTGCCATTTCATCTCTCTCTTACGCCAGTCAGCATTCTGTAGAAACAAAGTACAAAAGAACAAGAGATACCAAGAAGGTATGGAACATATATCCTTTAAAAAACAATCACAAAGTTCAGTAAGTGAATTGTAAACATAGGCATAAAATGAATGAAACACTTGTTAAACAATAAATAGCCCAATGAGAGGAAAACAGAAAATTATGCAAGTAATAAAATGATAAGCACAAGTTAAGACATCATACTAGAACTTTAATATGGCCCATTAATGAACTCAAAGTCAAATTAGACAAGGCATCTACAACTTCAAAAGAGATATATTGCAAAGGGGCAAAAAACCTATAAAAAAACTAGACAAGTATCACAAGAAGTACATCAGTTAAGAATAGAAATAAAAAAGTCAAGTAAATTCGTGATAAAGAAAAACAAGATTTATAAATATCAGCTCTAAACTATTTCTCAGTTTATTGTTAGGATCTGAGCTTATCTAAAATATTATCCTGATGTTTGTAAAATCAGATTGCATCTGACAATTTCCGAGGAAAGTACATACCTCTAGTCTCTTAAATCAAGGAGGAAAGCTGGCAGAGCCAACTTCCAAAGTATAGGCGACTATAATTCAAATATATACAGTTAATTCTACTCTGTTTTCCTTGACAGGTTCTGGTTCACATATGAGTAGGGGAAGTTCTAAGTTCTAACTAAATCAAGTTTCTTCCCTGCTGGTTTATCGAAAAGGGTGTTACCACATACCCTTTGATATTGATATGGATATGGAAAAATATTCCTACACATGTATAGCGCACTCAGGTATCCATCAGCATTATTTTTTTAAATATTTGAACAAGAATTTATTCCTTACCTCTTCTTCAAGAGCATCGCACTTAGCTTCAAGATATTGAACTTTCTGCAAACAAGAAGTCCTAGACTTGATTAAGGATTGCATGAGTTCTTTTTCAGAAAAATAATCCATGAGATTTCATATGACCTTCTGTGATTCTTCATCAGCGACAACAATTCGTGACGCATAAAGTACTCTAACCTCCTTTGACATGCATTTCCTGTTGCATTGAGGACACTAAAAACCAGAAACGACAAATAGTTTTAAGTTTACAAAAGGGATGTGAACATTTAGGCATTTCATGAAACAAAGAGAAACTCATTACTGAATAGTACCTTCCCTGTACTTCTATGTTGTTTTAACCATCTTTTAATGCAAGATAAACCATATATGTGACCACAAGGAAGACAACTGCAGTCCTCAACCACAAAAGGATAAATAGTTAGATAATAAGCAGTGTAATTCTCCATCAAGATTAAAGCAGTGACCTTCAAGTGTTAAAAAATGTGATTCTCAAATGAAGAGAAACATGTAGAATACTTTAACATCCACCAACTTGCACCTGACGGTATGAGTGATGTCAGAATAAACTTGTGTTGCATATACCCACAGGATCAGAATTTAGAGCAACACAGTTTTGTTAATATATTATTAATAGTCTGGTCTCATATGTAGACACCACATTTCCATTTGGTTCAAATTCTTTCAACTTTTGAGATCCATCAAGTTCAGTGCATGGATCCTTTAAGTGAAAATATTGTAGCATAGAGAAGTCAGTTTTATTTGAATTTTTGCAGTAAGGAGAAGGGGCTTTTAGTTAGGTAAATTTTCAAAGGGCTGTAACATAGAGCACGCAACTCATTAGCAATAACCTCTCTTATATGTTTCCCGCCGAGAATGAAGTATTGAAGATTCGTGTATATAATAAAAAGGGGGCCATCCAGATACTAAAAAAGCAGCAGACCTTGTTAATCAATTTCCGCTGAAAAAAGGTCTTACCGCATCAGTCCAATCAACCATAAATCATCACTCCTCCGATTGGCCATTCATGTGACCTCAAAACCCTAGCATAGCTTTTTGTCCACAAATTCTTGTGAACTTAATTGAAAAACCAGAAATCAAATACTTTTGACACCAAGCGAATTCTAGTTTCTTTGATTACCAAAACTCAAAAACTTTTTCCAGAACCGTAAAAAAACAAGCTTCAACCTAAATAAATAAATAACTCGACCAAAAAATTAGTTATCCAGCACCTTAGCAGTCCTAAAACTGTCCTACATAACTGTCACTAATGAAGTTCATTAAATGCTCAGATTAGAAAAAGGCAAGCTTAAATAGGAGGAAACACTAAGACCCAAATCAACATGATATTAAGTAAGCCCAACCATTCAAATCTCCCAAAATGGTAACCCGGTCCCTAACAATCAAAACCCCATACATTATAGTCCCCAAAATTAGAGTCTCGTTTTATATTTAATAGAGGTAGTCTAATACAATAGATTATAAAAGGTTTCAAATATAAATTATGTATAAAGTATGTCGTTTACAAACTTTAATATGCTTGAGAAAAAGTTAAATATTAATGTCATCTTGGGACCAAGGAAGTACATCTGAGTTTACTGTTCAACTTCACCTAGCAGACAGTATGTGATCTGTTCAGTCACCAGGGACATAAAACTCAAGTTTGATATACCGTGTGGAATTTAGGCTTATGATTAAGGTTTCTTTTCTATGTTCTAATAGTATCAAACTAATCAACTATGAATGTAAACATGTACATATGAAAGTGTAATACATATTTCTAACAATTAGTGAATAAATAATATATAAAAAAAAGGAAATGGTATTCAACAAATTGCAAGTGAATTTGCAGACCAGACTTGATGATCGCCGCCATTGGTCCAAGCTTCCAAACAAATCGGGCAAATCAAACCATCAATTTGGCTCCCATTCTCTCCAATCACGGGCGGCTCTTGCGAATACATTGACGGACCAGGGGGTAAAACCCCGGGTGACGTAACCATAGGAATCAACTCCGAATCGTTATCATCAAATCCCTCTTCATCTTCATCAATATCGTATTCCTCTCCGTAATCTTCACTGAATTCTTCTTCTTCGTCGTCATCATCATCTTCATAATCTTCGTAATCATATTCGAATTCGTCTTCTTGATTATCGTCACGGTGGTTTTGGATAAATATACGAAGTATATCATCAAATCCTTCTTCGTCTAAGACGTCATCTTCGTCTAAAGTCAAATGCTCTGATTGATCGTCAAGCACTTCTTCCTCTTGTTCGAGGTAATGTGTAGCATTATTAGGATCACTGTCCGCCATTACCACTCTCAGAGTCTCAGGAAGAGCGAGGAGAGATAGCATTCACTGTTAAAATCCCCGATTTGTGCCCCTTTCAGTTGCGTACGAGCAATTTAACACTACCTTTTCGCATAGGAATAGTAGTGTTCGATAAAACTTAACTCCATCTTTTTTTATAAAGAGATTAAATATGAAATAATTATTTGATAATTAATTTTTATTATATGTCTGAATATAATATTTTATTAATTTATACAAATTTTGAATGAAGACAAAAATATAATAAATATTAAATAATTAATTCAAAATGAAATCATCAATAATATATAATTAGTAAAATATTTTAAATTTAATAAAACATAACAATTTATATAATTATTATAAAATATGGCAGTGGTGGTGAGTGGTAATGGTGGATGGTGGTGGTGGTAGGGGTGTTCAATCGGTAAAAATAAAATTTGAATTAAGTATCGAAATCAATTTAAATTTTGATCATCGATATCAAGATTTTATCGGTTGATAAGATATCTAGAACCCAAGCGATCTGGGTTCGATCTGGAATTTTATCGAAAATTAATATAATTATTATTTTTATTTTTATTTTATTATTTTTATTATTATCTTTATTAATATTATTATTTTTATTATTATAATTGTGACGCCCCCAAAATAGGTATACAACACCCATTCTAAGTCGCCAAATCGTAAGATGAAAGCAAACTACAACTTCGATAATACAATTGTCAATGCAAAATACGATAACACATCTTTGTGAGTTTAAATACAAATATTGTCTTACAGATAATATCGCACTCAAATAAGTCCTCATTACAATTATTCAAACACTATTTTACGTGAAATAGTGAGGACTACTAAAACATCTTTCTAGAACCATTACTCGCACCCATTAGTTCCTCTCTTGCATGTTCTCACCTCTTGGAAAAAATAGAACAAAAAGGAAAAGGGTGAGCTCAACTAGCCCGATAAAGAATAATATTATGACTAAGATAATATACAACAAATTATCGTTAGTCTTGACGAGGAAAAATCAAAAAAAAAATATAATGAGCAACAAGTTTTAGATCAACAAGCTGCGATTGGAAACAATAATCCATTTAGAAGAGTCAGTAGAGAATGAGTTCTACTATCTTCTAAGATTTAAAAGTCCATCATCAATTTTATCCTGTAATAACAATCAATATACATCTTTAATCAATATTCATCTTGCACTACTCTGGCCAAAGATATTCATTTCATATCACCAACTCTCAACACTGTTCATCTTCGCACTACTGGCCAAAGATATTCATCGATTAATCATTCATCTTTGCACTACTGGCCAAAGATATTGATAATATCATCATTTAGGATTGAAGATGATGAAAAATATTTTAAAGAAAACGAATCCAGTGAGACAGAAGGACAAATAGTAAGGATTCGTATAACAGTTTATACAAGATCAATAATACTACATAATAACCAATTTTGAAGCAAAATTCAAGAATAAAGATCAAAACATGGATACAATCAAAGATAACTATAATAGACATCTTA
Organism: Panax quinquefolius; assembly: GCA_020205615.1. Classification (NCBI taxonomy): domain Eukaryota; kingdom Viridiplantae; phylum Streptophyta; class Magnoliopsida; order Apiales; family Araliaceae; genus Panax; species Panax quinquefolius. The sequence continues at coordinate 19,314,515 of CM035171.1, forward strand.
GACAAAAAGAAGAAAATTTCATTTTTTAGGTGAATAGTCTCAGATTCGTGAATAGTCTTGCAGAGTATCGTGAATAATAACTCCGACACAAAAAGTTCTAAATTTGATAAAAAATCAGATCAATACTTCGACATAATGATATTGAAGAAATAATATCATATATGAAAAAAATAACATCCCTTACCTCAAAATATCAATATTTCTGATCGGAATATCGGAATAAGGTCAAGAAAACTTGTCTTGATGAATAGAAACTCACAAAGTATCTAAATACTCACAAAATACACTCAATAATTTAGAGAGAAAGAGAGAAATATTTCGGTGTGATTTTCAATTCTAACTTAAATTACTATTTATAGGAAAATGTTAGCAGACTTGACCTTAATCGATGGCTTTACCTCGCTACTATTTCCACTTCGCACCACATTTGAAATAAAATTCAAAGACATTTCTTCACCAACCACAAGTGGGGCCCACTCAATTCTAGAATTTTCCACCAAAATGCTAAATTCGGATACTTGATAATTTACGAACCAAGTCACCTCTTTAAATTCATGACAAATCATAATCGTTCATTTTAACGGTTTCAAAATTTGTGGACATATACTCAACTTATATATGTATAACATATCCAAAATTACAACGATCCAATGGTCGAATTAAAAATTATAACTCACATAATATATCTCAAAAACACCGATTTAATTTTTAATACCTCCATTCCGAAACAAAATCTTGATAAAACACCTCAACATTAACTCCTTTATTTTTAACCACAATAAATATATCCAACATTTATATCCACATAAAATAAATATTTCTTATCATATGAATCAATAATTAATTATTCACAAATAATATTACAGAATCACATTTGTGACAACAAGAATTCGTTCAGAAAGAGGGCTTTCTAATAAGAATTTCTCATTACTGGCGCGCAATTAGGTGACCAAACCTCTCATTGACATAACTTTCTAGACATTGCCAATAATGTTATCTAATAATATTATTCAAATAATATGAATTATTGATCTGATAATAGAAAATAATCATGCGATGACAATTATTGAAACAACAATAATATAAAATATCAATGACAATTATTGAATCAATAAAATAAAATATTTATCAAGAATTCATCGTAACAATTATTGAGTAGTGCTTCTTTACGTAAGGATCAATAATTCATCAATACTGTGCATCCACGCGTATTACTGTATTTTAACCACCGGGTATTCCAACAGTGTTATTGTAAAATCCCAGATTTTATAGATAAAGATTTAAATTTCTCGAAATAATTTTTTATATTATGGTGTGGATTTGATATAATGTTATAGTTGTGGGTAGTATTTACAAATTTTGCAAATTATGCAAGTTATCATATTATATTCAATTGGTCGGAAAATATTCTTTTTATCAGGGAATATCCGTACGATGGTACAATCATTGGTGGACCCCACAACAGAATTATTGTCGGATTAAAAAAACGACAAAAATATTTTATTGAAAATAACGGTAGGAGTTTTACTGGTTGATATTGTGACGCCCCAAAATAGGTATACATCACCTATTTTGAGTTGTCAATATACGTAGATGTAGAAACAACTACAACTTTATTATTACAACAAGAAAGCTGAGTTTGAATACAAATATTTTCTTCAGACAATATCTATACTCAAATAAATCCTCATCACATTTATTGATACATTATTTTATAAAAATGGTGAGGACTACTAAACAATCCTTTCTAAAACCTTCATTCCATACCCCGACTCGTACTCGCTATATTCTCGCCTCCTGAGAAGAAAAATGGAACAAAAAGGAAAAGGGTGAGCTCAACTAGCCCGGTAAAGAATATTATGACTAAGATAATATACAACAAATTACCGTTAGTCTTCAAAGGAAAAATCTAATAGAATACAATAGACAACAAATTTTAAATCAATATTCATAATGAAATAATAATTCATTGAAGAGTTAAGTAGAGAATGCAAACTACTATCTTCTATGTATGAATTTAAAAGTTCATTATCTATCTTTTATCCTCAGTAACATCAATCAATATACATCCGGAATCAAATATTCATCTTTGCACTCTGTGCCGAAAAAGATATCCATCGATTAGTCATGTTCATTTAAACACCTGTTCATCTTTGTACTACAACCAAAGATATTCTTCGTAAATCATTCATCTTTACACTACAGCCAAAGATATTCAATAATATCATCATTTAAGATTGAGGATGGTGAAAAATATTTTTAAAGAAACGAATCCAGTGAAACAAAATGACAAGGATTAAGGATTAAGGATTAAGTACTTTGTTTTATCCATGTTCAAAAAATACCTCAAAAATAATCATAGTGGTGTAAAATTCAAGAATGATCAAAACATGGATACAATCAAAGCTAGTATCCGAATAGATATTTTGGACAAAAGAAGAAATTTTATTTTTCTATTGAATAGTCAGAGTATCGTGAATAGTGCTTAGTATCGTGAATAGTAACTCTCGACACCAAAAAATAGAAATTCCACAAAAACATCTTCACGCTTAGCGTGAATAGTACTCGTGAATAAGAACTTCGTGAATAAGTAACTCATGAATAGTAACTTCGTGAATAGTAACTCATGAATAGTAACCCCGACATGAAAAAGTTCCAAATTTGATAAAAGTTCCAACCAATATTTCAAAGATAATGATATTGAAGAAATAATATCATTTGAGAAGAAAATAACATCCTTACCTCAAATATTAGTACTTCTAAATTGGAATAACGGGTATAGTGATGAAGGAACTTGCAAATCTAACAATACTCAAAGTATACTCACAAGAATACGCTCAATATATCGAGAGAGAATAGAGAGAAACTTGGGTTTACGTGTGTTTTCAATTCTAACCTAAGCACCCTATTTATAGGAAAATGCTTAGAACACCAAAGCGAAAATTGAATATAATATTAATATATTTTCACATTTTCTTTAGCCCACCTTAGACAACTGATCTCAGCCCATTTGAATCACATGTGAGGCCAACTTAGTTGAAAAAACGTTTTTCTCAAAATAATTAACTAAAACTCCCAAAAATTAATTATTTGAACTTGAACTTCAATAATTCATAATAAATAGCCCTTTCATCAGAAAATTCGAATCTCGAGAGTTTTATAGGAAATTCAATTCTCTACAACTTTGCAGGAAGAAAGTTTTTCCAAATTCCAAATAGAAATTGGTGAAATCCACAAACGGACAATTTTCTGTTTATAATCAAATTTCGATCAATAATTGTGTCCACCAACACCCAAAACATGTGTTAAACATTTAATGCCACAAAATACTCTTCCTCCTCATATACTCATATATCCCACATTCATTGTAAAAATATCATCGTTAATATATTATTAAAATAATATATTTAAATGAATTATTTTATCGAGAAAAATATAAAATATCAATTTTCAATAATTGTCACATTAAAATTTTCTCCATCTATATCCTCATAAAATTAATATTTTTCTCATCATATGAATCAATAATTAATTATTCACAAATAATATTACTGAGAATCACAATATTGACAACTGTGCAGGTTCCTGTGAGGAGAGGGCTTTCCAATAAGAATTTCTTCTTTCTTGGCCTTGCAATTAGGTGACCAAACCTCTCCTTGATGAACTTTCTAGACATTGCCAATAATGTTATCTAATAATATTATTCAGATAATATGAATTATTGCTTCGATAATGAAAAATCTTGTGTAATGACAATTATCAAACAACAAGAATATAAAATATCAACGCAATAATTATTAAATCAATAAAATCTCGAGCAATAATTATCGTAACCATTATTGAGTAGTGCCTTTCACGTAAGAATCAATAATTGGTGCAATACTGCAAAGTCTTCTTGTGTTTTAAACCACCTAGTATTTTAACAAAGATTAATCGTAATAACCACGCACTGTTATTTTTAAACAACATATATTTGTCGCTTTTTTCATCCAATCGCTTTCACGTTATATGGGGCCCATTACATGGGTTGCGTCGTAAATGCATTTAATATTCCACGACCAAACGAATATTCTTCCCGACAAAATGAATATTTTATAACCACTTGCTTATTTTGAAATATTTATGTATTTTACCCCTAACTATCCACATTAATCAAATCAACCCTTACTATTTCAAAATAATAAATAGAAAATTAAATTTCATTAATAATAAGTTGGGGTCTTACAACCTCCCTCCTTATGAAATTTCGTCCTCGAAATTGACGACGTGCACAGTGTTTGAAAAGGTGAGATACCTCGCTTTCATTTCCGTTTCTAATTCCCGGTCATTTTCTATAAAGCATGATTCCTCCACAAAACTTTAACTTGTGGTATGACCTTTCTTGCGTGGGACATGCTCCTTCCTATCCAAGATCTTGACAGTACCTCCTCATACGTTAAGTCTTGACTATCTCGTCAGGATTCTAACTCTATAACGTGGTTGGTCTTTCACATATTTCTGAAATACGAGATATGTGAAACACATTATGAACACGAGACATACTCGGAGGTAAGCGAGTCTATAGGCTACATTTCCTACTCGGTCAAGAATTTGAAATGGACCAATAAATCGTGGATTGAGCTTTCTCTCTTCCCAAATCTTGTAACTCCTTCCATGGAGCAACTCGCAACAATACATGATCCCCTACACTAAATTCCACGTCCTTTCGATGAAGATCCGCGATAACTCTTTTGTCGATCTTGTGCCGCTTTGTATCACGTTGTCGAATCATTTGGATCTTTTAAAGTAGTCATACATTTCAACTCGGGTCCCAACGGTGTTGCTTCACCCACCTCGTCCCAACATCCGAGAAGCGACACTTTCGCCCATATAATGCTTCAAATGGAGCCACACCTATACTTGCACGATAAGCTTTGTTGTTGTAGGAGAATTCCACCAATGGTAAATACTTATCCCAAGCGCCCTTGAAGTCTAGGACACGAGTCTTAATAAATCTTCAAGAGTTTGAATAGTCCTTTCGATTGTCCGTCGCTTTGAGGATGGTATGCCGAATCGAATCGTAGATCCGTGCCATAGCTTTTTTGCAAGCTAACCCAAAATCTTGAAGTGAATCTTGGGTCACGATCCGAAACTATGGATACTGAGCATGCCATGCAACCTCACAATCTCATTCACGTCATATACTAACAAGACGTTCAAGTGAATAAGTCTCCGTGTCGGCAAGAAATGAGCAGACTTGGTTAATCTATCAACAATAACCCAAATAGCATTGATGCCACGAGAAACCGTAGGAAGACCCGTAACGAAATCCATGGTAATGTGTTCTCACTTCCATTCGGAATCTCAAGTGGTTGCAATGGACCCTTAGGTACCGGATGCTCGCCTTCACACGTTGACAAGTTAAACACATTGAGATAAACTTTGCAATCTCTCTCTTCATATTGTTCCACCAAAATGTATGTCAAGATCACGATACATTTTAGTACTTCCAGGATGGATTGCAAATGGTGTATTGTGCCTCCATCATAATCTTGTACTTTCAAATCAGTCGTTAGGAACACAAAGTCTAGAGTGGACTCAAGTATTCCTTCTTCATCAATTCTCGCCTGAATAGCTCCTTCTTGTACTTTCTTCTTCATACGCGCCGGCTCGGATTCGGTGGCTTGAAAGCAACCTTAACTTTTTCTATTAAAGTTGGCTCTGTCGTATACTTGACATCATCGCACTCGTTCGTTCTGCATATGATCTTCTACTCAACGCGTCACTACCACGTTCGCTTTTCGGGATGGTATTGAATAGTGTGGTCGTAGTCTTTCAATAGCTCGAGCCAACGTTCTTTGCCGCGTGTTGAGTTCTTTTGAGTGAAGAAATATTTAAGGCTTTTATGGTGCGAATATATCTCCACTTTCTCCCCATATAGATAGTGCCTCCATATCTTTAACATGAAAACGATTGCGCCAACTCTAGATCATGAGTAGGATAATTCCTCTCATACTCTTTAAGTTGTCGCGAGGCATAGGCTATGACTTTTCCACGTTGCATGAGAACACATCCTAACCCTTTGCTCAAGCATCGTTGTAGATAAAAATCCATCCGAACCGGATGGTGCTGTTAGAACGCAGTCGAAATAAGTCTCCTCTTAAGCTCTTGGAAACTCTTTCGCATTCTTCGCTCCAAACGAATTTTGTATCCTTCCGAGTTAAATTTGAGTTAATGGAGTAGCAATTCGAGAAAACCTTCCACGAATCTCACGATAATAACCAAATTAAGCCCAAAAAGCTACGTATCTTGATCCACCGACTTCGGTTGCTCCTAACTTTGTATTGCTTCAATCTTCGTCGGATCAACAGATACTCCATGTTTCGACACCACGTGCCCAAGGAATGCTACTTCCTCAAGCCAGAACTCGCATTTCTTCAATTTGGCATATAGTTTATTTTCACGAAGCCTTTGGAGTACCAGCTTCAAATGGTGCTCATGATCTTCACGACTTTTGGAATATATAAGGATGTCATCAATAAAGACAACAACAAACTGATCCAAATATTCCTTGAATACTCGGTTCATCATATCCATGAAAGCCGCAGGAGCATTAGTCAGTCCAAAAAAACATGACTAAGAATTCATAATGCCCATACCGAAGTTCGAAGGCGGTCTTTGGAATATCCTCGATTCTAATCTTGACCGAGATGATATCCGAGCGAAGATCGATTTTTGAAAAGAATTGTGCCCCCTTGAATCTGGTCAAACAAGTCATCAATACGAGGTAGAGGATACCTATTCTTGATGGTGACATGGTTCAATTCCGATAGTCAATACAAAAGTCGCATACTCCCGTCTTTCTTCTTTACAAATAAAGCAGGAGCACCCCAAGGAGATGTACTAGACTAATGAAACCGATGTCCAACAATTCTCGTAGTTGGACCTTTAACTCTGAAGTTCAATAGAGCCATTCGATATGGGGTTTTAGAAATGGGCTTTTTGTACGAGGTTCAAGATCAATAAAGAATTCAACTTCACGTTCGGGGTAGACAGGAAGTTCTTGGAAATCGTCGGAAAGTCAATAACAACAGGAATATTATTCAAATTTGGCGTGTCTTTATTCAAATCCATAACATGGGCTAAGAAAGCTTGACATCCGTTTTTCAATAAGCGAATAGCTTTATGATTAGATATGACGGTGATTGATTTTAATGGTTTTGTTGCTTGAATTCATACAACAGGTTGGTTAGGAATATGAAAACTAACAACCTTACGAAAACAATCAATTTTGGCATGATGAGTAGTTAAAAAATCAATCCCTAAAATCACATCAAAAGCAAGAGTCTTTAAAGAGATAAGGTCAACAGGTAAGGTAATGGTGCCAACTTGAATCAAACAAGATTTATAAGCAAGTGGATGTAATGAAAGTTTCTCCTAACGGAGTTTCCACAGATAGGTCAAAGTCTAATTTCTCCGAGTCAAGTTTAAAAGCGTTGAGCACAAGCGGAGAGATAAATGAATGGGTATTGCAGGTATCAAGTAAGGTATAAACTTCCGCAAGAATTTATAAATAGCTTACCCGTGATCACCTCGTTTGGGTTCTCGCATTTTGACCGGTCACAACAAACGCTCTTCCGGAATCGTTGACTTTGACTTTTTCGGGACGATCTTTTAAGTCACCAAATCCCTCATTGAACTAGGTTTCGCTAACGTCATAATCTCGAGCGATATGTCCTTCCTTTCCACAATTATAAAGATACCTTGAAGCTGTTGTGGATAGTTTGGGTGATATGTCACTCTTTCCCGCATTTATAACATATGACCGGTGGTCGTTCTCCTCCCTTAGAACCAATTCTTTGCCAAGACTTTGTCGTCTTCATATAACGGTCGCGTTGTTAAATCTCTCTTTTAAAATCTCCTCCGACTCGCTTCTTCTATTTGAAAGTATTATGCATACAAATGATCATGTATGATGATAAAGCATATAATGTGTAATCAATCTTATTTATTTATTAATAAAAGAATTATTTATTAAAGGCATTTATTATCTACATGGTGTTGTTTTAATAATATGTGATAAACCCATAGTTTTAAGCAACGCTTTTAGAATAATGATGATGATCATTCTAATGAGATCTAAATTCTTAGAAAGCTTAAAACTAAAATAGTTCCCAATCATTGGATTACTAAATGGGGGATTAGTGAATCCGGATAGATTGGTACATACGCTTCTTGCTTTCATTGGATGAGGATGATTGGTCTCATGATCATTTGTGTGGAGACACTAAAGCAAAAGTATGTAGGTGCTTATTAGAGAATAAGTTCCTTTGAGCATTGACTCATTAAGGAATACCTAATGGAGTTTTACTTTTACCATCAATAGGAATTCTGTAGTGATAGTAGTACAAATGATCTTAGACTTGAGATCATCATAGTATCTTATATATAATGAATTACACTTTGACTTATTCCTTAAGACTCTTAGAGTATATCAAAGGGTATGCTTGGGTGTAATAAGTTATATATGAAGATAATGAATGATCAATAAAGAATCTACCACTTCTAGTAAAAGGAGAAATGTCCTATGTGATTCGATAAGTTGGATGTCAGCTTGCCTGAATTACTTAACATGTTGAAAACTGCTGAAGGTCACTTCCCATCCAAGAAGAACCATGTCTTACTGGTGGATGATTCTTCCAAGAAAAGGAAGAGGCCCAAGGTATCTTACGAAAGGAAGAAATCCAAGAAGGCTAAGGGAAAAAGCGAAAGTGAAGGATCAAAGAAACTCGATCCACTAGCAAAGGAATTTGCTTCCATTGCAATAAATCGGGTCACTAGAAGAGGAAGCGCAAGGATTATCGCGAGAACAAAAGCGGAAGAAGCTTGGAGAAGCTTGAATCCTAATCAAGGTTTGTTTATGATTGAAATTAATTTTTCCGAAAGTCAATCTTCTACTTGGGTATTGGATCTGGGATGTGGTTCTCACATATGTAATAATATGCGGGGACCGGTCGGAAGTAGAAAATCGAAAAGGATGAGGTCGTCCTACGAGTGGGAAATGGAGCAAAGGTTGCTGCATTAGCTGTAGGGACTTATTGTTTAGCACTGCCTACAGGCAAGTTCATTAATTTAAATAATTGTTATTTTGTTCCAAATATCATTAGAAACATTATTTCTATCTCTCGTATTGGATATGGATGGTTTTAATATTATAATAAAGAACAATAGTTGTTCCATTTATAATGATAATGTTTTATATGGTGTTGGTAATTTTGCGAAATGGACTTTATATACTTGACTTGCATGAAAATATATTTCAAATTGAACAAACTAATAAAAGGAAAGAGATGATGTTAATTATACCTTCATGTGGCAATCGTAGACTCGGTCATATTAATGAAACAAGATTATCCAAGTTGCATAAAGATGGGCTCTAGAGCTATCGATTATGAATCATATCCAACCTGTGAATCTTGTCTCATGGGTAAAATGACTAAATCTCCTTTTAGTGGAAAAGGAGAAAGAGTTCTGAGTTGTTAGCGTTGGTACACACGGATGTATGTGGACTATGACAATGACCCCATACGAGGAGGGTATTCTTATTTTATTACATTCACCGATGACCACTCAAGATTTGGATATGTGTATTTAATGAAATACAAATGAATCATTTGAAAAGTTCAAAGAGTTGAAGTGAAGTTGAGAAGCAAACCTGGTAAGAGTATTAAGATTCTTGATCGATCGAGGAGGAGAATACTTAAGTGGTGAGTTTCTCAATTGTCTCGAAAGAAAATGGTATAATCTCACAATGGACTCCACGGGGACGCCCACAAATGAATGGTGTATCTGAAAGGAGAAATCGAACATTGTTGGACATGGTTCGATCTATGATGAGCTTCTGACCTTCCGGTTTCTTACGGGGATATGCCCTAGAATCATTTGCATACCTACTTAACAAGGTACCTACAAAATCCGTCCCCAAGACCCCATATGAGTTATGGATGGGAGGAAACCAAATCTTAAGCATGTTAAGACTTGGGGTTGTCCAAATTTTATGTCAAAAAGTTTGAAAAGCGATAAAGTCGTAGACTAGATCGACAAATGTGGATTTGTGGGATATCTAAAAAGAAACATCGGGTATTATTTCTATCATCCAAGTGATCAAAAGGTGTTTGTTGCGAAACATACGCCTTCTTGGAAAAGGAGTTTATTCTTGAAGGGTCGATTGGGAGTAAGATATATCTTGAAGAAGTTCAAGAACCACAAAATACTACGAGATCAAAGTGAGGTACCTAATCAAGTAGAGATTCTTACGCACTACACACCCTATTCAGTAAATCTGGAAGAGTACCAAAGATACCAGACAGGTATGGACTTGTCATAGAAGATGACAATGAGGTGCGCATCATAGATGATGATGATCCATTGAATTCTGAATAAAGGCTATGAGTAGTAAAGACTCGGAGAAATGGCAAGAAGCCATGAAATCGAGATGGACTCCATGTATGAGAACCAAGTATGGACTTTGGTCTCACCACCGAAGGCATTAAACCTATTGGATGTAAATGGGTCTTTAAAAGAAAACCTGGAGCGAGACGGCAAGGTAGAGACCTATAAGGCCCCATTTGGTTGCAAAAGGTTTCAAACAAAGACAAGGAGTTGACTATGACGAAACCTTCTCACCAAGAGCTTAATGCTCAAGTCCATTCGGATTTTGCTTGCGATTGCAAACTTACCATGACTACGAAATCTGGCGAGATGGGCGTGAAAACGGCCTTCCTCAATGGAAAACTTGAGGAGGATGTGTATATAACACAACCCGAGAGGATTTGTTTTAAAGGTTGGAACAAATCAAGTCCGTAAGCTTCTGACGATCCATTTATGGATTAAAGCAAGCTTCTCGTGGGTGGAACATCCGTTTTGATGAGACAATCAAAAAGTTTGATTTTATCAAAATGAGGATGAACCATGTGTGTACAAGAAGGTTAGTGGAATATTTGTTTCATTCCTTGTATTATATGTTGATGATATATTCTGCGATAGGGAATGATATTCTATCTTTAAACAATTAAAATCTGGTTATCTAAACACTTCTCCATGAAGGACTTGGGAGAAGCATACTATATTTTGGGGATAAAGATCTATAGAGATAGATCTAATAGGATGCTTGGCTTATCCCAAGGAACGATACATTGACATGATGCTAAAAGGTTTAGCATGGAAGATTCCAAAAGAGGTCTCATCTTAGATGAGCCATGGAATACATCTCCAAGAAACAAGCCCCAAAGACACTGAGGAGAGAAAGCCGTATGAGTAAGATTCCTTATGCTTCAAAGAATAGGATCTATCATGTACTGTATGATATGTACTAGACCAGATGTTCGCTCATGCACTTAGTGTAACAAGCGAGATATCGGTCGAATCCAGAGAAGAACACTGGAAGGCGTTGAAAAATGTCCTAAAGTACTTAAGAAGAACTAAGGATGTATTTCTTGTCTACGGTGGGTCCGAATTAAAACTAGAGGGCTTCACAGACTCAAGTTTTCAAACAGACCAAGATAATGATAAATCTGTTTGAAGGTATGTGTTTACCTTAAGCGGTGGCGCAGATGAGTTGGAAAAGTTCAAGCGAAGACGATTCTTGATTGATGTGTGAGGAAGCGTACATGCATAGTCGCAAGTGAAAGTGCAAAGGAAAGCTGTTTGGATGAAGAAGTTCATTTAGAACTTGGTGTGGTTCCTAGCATTAAAGGACCGGTGCCTTTTATTCGTGATAACACCTTTGGGTCATTGCAAGCTAAGGAACCCAGTGTCTCATGAAATCCAAACACGTGTTGCGGCGATTTCATTTGATCGGAGAGATCATTGAAAGAGGAGGCGTCACCACTGGGCGTGTGGACTCTCAAGACAATATTGCGAGATCCATTTACTAAAGCGTTAACACAACAACGGTTTGATCGTCACTTAGAGAAGATGGGTATGAGAGATACCGCGGCGATTGGCTTTAGTGCAAGTGGGAGATTGAAAGTATTATGCATACAAGCCAATCATGTATAATGATAAAGCATATCTTTGTGTAATCAATCTTATTTATTTATTAATAAAAGAATTATTTATTAAAGGCATTTATTATCTACGTGGTGTTGTTTTAATAATATGTGATAAACCCATAGTTTTAAGCAACGCTTTTAGAATAATGATGATGATCATTCTAATGAGATCTAAATTCTTAGAAAGCTTAAAACTAAAATAGTTCCCAATCATTGGATTACTAAATAGGGATTAGTGAATCCGGATAGATTGGTACATCGTTCTTGCTTGCGTTGGATGAGGATGATTGATCTCATGATCATTTGTGTGGAGACACTAAAAGCAAGTATGTAGGTGCTTTATTAGAGAATAAATTCTTTGAGCGTGACTCGCTAAGGAATACCTAATGGAGTTTTACTTTACTGTCAATAGGAATTCCAGTAGTGATAGTAAGACAAATGATCCTTAGACTTGAGATCATCATAGTATCTTATATATAATGAATTACACTTTGACTTATTCCTTAAGACTCTTAGAGTATATCAAAAGGTATGCTTGGGTGTAATAAGTTATATATAAAGATAATGAATGATCAATAAAGAATCTACCACTTCTAGTAAAAGTTGAAATGTCTATGTGATTCGATAAATGACAACCCGGGAATCCTTGGCGAGGTGGAATGAAATTAGAAAGTAGTTTCTAATTTGCATTCATTAGGAGTTATTCATTTAGGAATCAAAATACATATAATTAAATAAAATAAGACTTGTGAGTAATTCCATGTCTTATATTTAATTGGGACATTGTATGGTGGAAGGATTGAATTATACAGTAACTATTTACTCAAAGGTTCTTTTATGATTAATGTTGAAATCTATATTATCCGGAAAGTCGTTGATCGTTAGGAGGCTTATCCTATTGTAGAATAAATATTATTTATTTAAATAAATTATTTGTTTAATTTATTTATTTAAATGAGATTAGAATTGTTCTAATTGATTTATTCACAATAGGTTTAATATGGAGAACCTAAAGGGTCACACCATAAAAGGAAGAATAATTATTTAAGAAGTTAATGGCATAATTGTAATAATATGTTAAGTATATTTAATTTAATCTATGGTGATATAATAAATTAAATAACTTAATATTTATTATTTAATATTTTAGAAATATTAAATATAAATTAATAAGAGAGAGTCTTATTAATATTATTACAATTATTATTATTTTAATTTCTAAAAGGTTTAGGAATTAATTTAATATAAGTACTCTCATTTATTTCTAATTGGATTAGGAAAGAAAATTAGTTAAAGGAGTTTAATTAATTACCCCTAATAGGATTAGGGAGCCCATTTAATTAAAAGAGTTTAATTAAATAAATAATACATTATTTTAATTAAAATAGGGTTACATGATATCTTTATAAGAGAGTCTTATATTAGATATCTAATATCGTAATTCTAGATTTGGAGAATACACCCCTTTTCTTATACAGATAGGAAAAACTAGGGTTTGAGCCAACATCCCTTCTTCTTGAAAAATTCCTCTTCTTTGGTGGATCACCTATAGAGGCCATACACTTGGGTGGCTTACATTGATCGAAGGAAGGAATCTAGGAGATTCAAGGAGATCATGGAGAATAGGAGGTGAACTTCGTGCACAGGAAGCTCGTTTCTATAAGGGTATGATTTTATAATTTCTTATTCTCCGTTTAATTAATAATATGCATAAAGGATGATCCGGGTAATTGGTTTGTGAAAAATTTTAAAATCTGATTTTATCATGCTTCCGCTATATTTTGCAATTTGATTGCTACTTTGATTTTCACAAAAACTATCACTATTTTCATGGCCATGATTACCACCGAGTGGTTACCATTTTGTCCGTCTGTTTCTTTCTCCGTTGGTTATCATTTTTACATTGATCGCTTATCTCTCCGGTACGATCCTCGGTTGTGGTCCCTCAGTTGACCGTACTCGTTATCTCATTTCTAATAATTGAGCCTCTTTCTAACATCTAGATAGAGAGAAAGTTTATGAGAAATGAGATCTTGGCGTATCTGCCGGGTTTCAAACCTCTAAGAAACATCCGTCATCGTTCCTCATTCTCCACCAAATGAGGTCTGAAAACTGGATAACTCTGTAAACTTTGCCTCGTCTTCGAGACACCGCCATGTTGTTTTGCTTTCTAATCGATGAACTCCACTTCCTTCATATATTGAACACTTTCGAGGAAAGTATTTGTCATTAAATAGTTTTTGAAAGCGCTTCCCAAGACATCTTGAGTGCAATTTGGATGGAGTACGCTTTCTGACTCTCCACCGATGAGTCCGCCTCGCCACGCGGAACATAAAGGTGGCGAATGGAACCTTCGTTCTCCGTGCATCCCAAGACATCGAATATCTTGGTAATTTGTTTGACCCATGTTTCCGCCATGATCGGATCTTGCTTTCCCTTAAATTCGGTGGTCCCAACTCTTTGAAGCCGCTGCATTTGTGACAACCCGTGAATTATTATCATTTCTCTCCTGTATTTTGAACACGAGTCTCCTCGTCTCGATTTTGCATGAATTAACAAAGAAAAAGCTTCTAAACATCCCTCGTTCATCATCTCGCTTTCATTGGTGTTGTTCACGGGAGGAACATTGCCGACACTGTTGCACGCTCTCCTCGTTGGTGAGTACAAAGCGTCTCCACGGTCTCATTTCCATTGTTAATATTCTCGAATCGACATTCTCAAATCATCGTCTTAAAACAAGGGTTAATTAAGGAAATCAATATATCACATAATATCCTTATATCTTGACCGACTAAAAAAATAAGCTTAGGTAGGACACACTAGCGAAGGATTTACTCGTCTCTCCCTCCTAGTTCTATTTCCCGATCTCCATGGGAGATCATATCCTAAGCTCGATACTAATGTGGCGCCCCAAAATAGGTATACATCACCTATTTTGAGTTGTCATCATACATGCATGTAAACAACTACAACTTTATTATTACAACAAGAAAGCGTGAGTTTGAATACAAATATTATCTTCAGACAATATCTATACTCAAATAAATCCTCATCACATTTATTGATACATTATTTTACAAAAATGGTGAGGACTACTAAACAATCCTTTCTAAAACCTTTATTCCATACCCCAGGCTACGTACTCATTATATTCTCGCCTCACGAGAAGAAAAATGGAACAAAAAGGAAAAGGGTGAGCTCAACTAGCCCGATAAAGAATATTATGACTAAGATAATATACAACAAATTATCGTTAGTCTTCAACGAGGGAAAAATCTAATAGAATACAATAGACAACAAATTTTAAATCAATATTCGCATAATGAAATAATAATTCATTAGAAGAGTTAAGTAGAGAATGCAAACTACTATCTTCTATGTATGAATTTAAAAGTTCATTATCTATCTTTTATCCTGTAACATCAATCAATATACATCGGAATCAAATATTCATCTTTGCACTACTACAGCCAAAGATATTCATCGATTAGTCATGTTCATCTAAAACACATTTTCATCTTTGCTTTCTACAACCAAAGATATTCTTGAAATCATTCATCTTTGCACCTACTGAGCCAAAGATATTCAATAATATCATCATTTAAGACCGAGGATGATGAAAATATTTTTAAAGAAAGCGAATCCGGTGAAACAAAATGACAAGGATTAAGGATTAAGGATTAGTACTTTATTTTATCCATGTTCAAAAATACCTCAAAAATAATCATAGTGGTGTAAAATTCAAGAATGATCAAAACATGGATACAATCAAAGCTAGTATCCGAATAG
The DNA here is from genome assembly GCA_020205615.1 of Panax quinquefolius. Classification (NCBI taxonomy): domain Eukaryota; kingdom Viridiplantae; phylum Streptophyta; class Magnoliopsida; order Apiales; family Araliaceae; genus Panax; species Panax quinquefolius. Next base: position 19,330,336 of record CM035171.1, read on the forward strand.
ATATTTTGGACAAAAAGAAGAAATTTTATTTTTTGGTGAATAGTCAGAGTATCGTGAATAGTGCAGTATCGTGAATAGTAACTCAAACACCAAAAGATAGAAATTCCAAAAAAAAACATCTTCACGCTTACATGAATAGTACTTTCGTGAATAGTAACTTCGTGAATAGTAACTTCATGAATAGTAACTTCGTGAATAAGTAACTCATAAATAGTAACCGACACGATGAAAAAGTTCCAAATTTGATAAAAAGTTCCAACCAATATTTCAAAGATAATGATATTGAAGAAATAATATCATTTGAAGAAAATAACATCCCTTACCTCGAAAGATTAGTACTTTAACTAGAATCTAGGGTATAGTCTTTGAAGGAACTTGCACCGTCTAACAATACTCAAAGTATACTCACAAGAATACGCTCAATATATCGAGAGAGAAATAGAGAGAAACTTTAGTTTACGGTGTTTTTCAATTCTAACAAGCACCTATTTATAGGAAAATGCTTAGAACACAAAAGCAGTAAAATTGAATATAATATTAATATATTTTTCACATTTTCTTTAGCCCACCTTAGACAACTGATCTCAGCCCATTTGAATCACATGTGAGGCCAACTTAGTTGCAAAAAACGTTTTTCTCAAAATAATTAACTAAAACTCCCAAAATTAATTATTTGAAACTTGAACTTCAATAATTCATAATAAATAGCCCTTTCATCAGAAAATTGAATCTCGAGAGTTTTTATAGGAAATTCAATTCTCTACAACTTGCGGAAGAAAGTTTTTCCAAATTCCAAATAGAAATTTGAAGAAATCCACAAACGGGCAATTTTACAGGCTATAATCAAATTTCGGTCAATAATTGTGTCCACCAACACACAAAACATGTGTTAAACATTTAATGCCACAAAAATACTCTTCCTCCTCATATACTCATATATCCCACATTCATTGTAAAAATATCATCGTTAATATATTATTAAAATAATATATTTAAATGAATTATTTTATCAGAAAAAGATAAAATATTAATTTTCAACAATTGTCACATTAAAAATTTTCTCCATCTATATCCTCATAAAATCAATATTTTTCTCATCATATAAATCAATAATTAATTATTCATAAATAATATTACAGAATCACATTATTGACAACGGGCGGTTCCTGGGATGAGGGGCTTTCAATAAAATTTCTTCTTACGGCTGCGCATGATTAGGTGACCAAACCTCTCCTTAGACAGAACTTTCTAGACATTGCCAATAATGTTATCTAATAATATTATTCAGATAATATGAATTATTGCTTCGATAATGAAAAATACTGTGTAATGACAATTATTGAAACAACAGCAATATAAAATATCAACGTAACAATTATTAACTCAATAAAATACTGAACAGTAATTACTGTAACCATTATTGAGTAGTGCCTTCACGTAAGAATCAATAATTGGTGCAATCTGTGCTCTTCTGTGTTTTAACCACCGGGTATTTTAACAAGTGATATGCTGTAATAACCACGCATATTATTTTTAAACAACTTATATTTGTCGTTTTTTCTTCATCCAATCGCTTTCAAGTTATGGGGCCCTACACATTGCTGGCGTCGTCGCATGCGAATATTCCCGACGCATCGAATATTCTAAAACAACAATGAATATTTTATAACCACTTGCTTATTTTTGAAATATTTGCGTATTTTACCCCTAACTATCCACATTAATCAAATCAACCCTTACTATTTCAAAATAATAAATAGAAAATTAAATTTCATTAATAATAAGTTGGGGTCTTTTCAGGATCTTTGTTGAACTACTCTTTAGTAAAAGAAATGCGATGTCTGTGGTGGTTAGTAGTAGCACGCGGTGTTGATTATTTATATTTATGTGAGAAGTCACTCGGTTTTGTTCAATTATTGCTCTGATAGTTCTTTGCGTAGTATCTCACATTATTTGATTCAATTATTGTTGATTTAGAAGTTTTGTTTTATTAGTATTATTAACGTAATAAAATAGAAACATCTTTTTTATATAAAGCAGAAAACTTTATTAAAGTTATTCTATAAATAGAATATATTATATTCTATTATCGCATAGTATTTTGCATAGTAAAATCTTTTTATATAAAACAAAATACTTTATTAATGTTATTCTATAAATAGAATATATTATATTTTATTATGTATAGTATTTGCATAGTGCCCGCGATAGTGTTTGCATAGTAAAAATCTTTTATATAAATAAAATATATTATAATTTATTTGAAAGATTTTTTTCTTTAAATATGGATAGTCGATTAAAGTAAATCAATCTGGACCGTTCATGGATTAATTCTTATACGCATTCCATTTTCCTATAAATAGAAGCTCATTCCTTCATTATTTTCTTACTTAATTCATTGAACTCTGAGAGAGAAACTATAGAGAGAGACTATAGAGATAGAAGAAAAGTTTTCTGCTACTTCACTACTCTTATATCAAGTATTATTTTACTGTAAGAGGATATTATTCTTTTGTATTCAAGAAGAGAACTTACATTATTCCATTTTTTATTGTTACATTGGAATAACTTTTGATCATGCCAGCTACTACCTATACTTGGTGACATTCTTCTATTATTCATCTTTTTATTATTATGTCGAGAATATCACATGCATGCTATTATCTATGGGACTGGTTCCATTTTTTATTATTCCGTCTTTATTATTCTATCGGAATATCACATGCATCTTATCTATATTGGACTGGTTCCATCATTTATTATTCGCATTTATTATTACATTTGGAACATCCATCGGTGTGAATTTCACACGACTGGTTTACATTATTATTATTCATTGAAATAATAGATACATCATGAAAGTCTGCGTGCGTGGTGATATCTTTTGTTATTCCATTCGGTATTATACTCATTGATTAAAATTTTGACTTCTATACTCCATGAAATTTGTGGAATATTCTTAATATTTGCGCTTCATCCAAAGTATTTTTCGTGGAAATATTCTTCAAGCATTCTTGAATTTTACTCTACAAAGCGATATCGTGTTGACAATTTAGGCGTTATTGGTTCTGGACAAATTAATTCTTGAACTTGTTTTATTGAATTCTTATATCATTGTCATCATCCTCATGTTTATATTATTTGAAAGTCATTTGTATTCTGTAGTGCATAGATGGACTTGGTATGATTATGACCGAGGGATTATTCGGTATAATCATGGTAGTAATGTTACAAATGATGTGGAAAAAGTCCTCATTGGCCCGTAGTGCATTGATGGGACGATTTTTGGTATGATTATGGCTATGGATTCTCTTGACCAAGGTGCAAAGATGAATTGTTTTATGGCATGATCGGGATCAGTTGATGAAAACACGATTATCTTTGGCAGTAGGCATGGATAATTCGTGGTCGTGATCTTAAAGAATATCCTTGGCACCGTAGTGCGCAGGATGATTTCATGATGTGGATTATTTATTAAAATTTGAGTCTCGGCGATAATGATGATGAAAACCTTTTAAATCATAAAAGATAGTAGATTTTATTTTTCTTGACTCTTTTAATGGATTGCTTGTTCCATTTCTGATATAACTTGATGTCTATTGTATTTTATCGGTTTAACATTGTTGGAGGCTAATGATAATTTATTACGCATTATCTTAGTCATAATATTTCTTCTTGGGCTAGTTGAGCTCACCCTTTCTTTCACTTTTTCTCTTGAAATAAGAATATATTTGGGGACGAGTCGGGGAGCGGAGTGATGGTCAGGAGGATAGCATTAGTAGTCCTCACTATTTTGTGAAATAGTGTGATAATAATTATAATGAGGACTCCTTTTGAGTTTGTATAATCTCTAGTAGACAATAATTGTATTCAAACTCACGGTTTATGTTTTTTGTCGTATTGTATACAGACAGTTGTATTAGTAAGTTGTATTTGAATTATGTACCATGTATGGCGACCCAAGATGGGTGATGTATACCTAATTTTGGGGCGTCGCGATTAATTAGTAATAACTACGGCAAATTATTTATAAAAACTCAAACTTGTCGTTTTCTTCATTAAACAATTATTACATTATATGGGTCCATAAATGAGCTGCTTTGTAAGACCCCAACTTTTGAATAAAGATTAAATTTTCTCGAAATATATTTTTGAATATTATGGTGTGGATTTGATATAATGTTATAGTTGTGGGTAATATTTACAAATTTTGCAAAGTACGCTAAGTTGTTATATAATATTCGATTGGTGGGGAATATTTGTACAAGCAGGCACAATCATTGGTGGACCCCCTAACGGAATTATTGTCGGATTGAGAAAACGACAAAAATACTTTATGAAAATAACGGCGGAAGTTTTACCGTTAACTATTGAAACACCCGGTGTTAAAAGTACAGTAATACGTGTGGTTGCATAGTAGCACACGGCATTGATTATTGATGCTTACGTGAGAAGTCATTCAGTTATTCTCAATTATTGCTACAGTAATTGCTGCATCATATCTATCATATTATTGATTCAATTATTGTCACAGTATCATCTGCATAAAATGTTTTTTTATTAAATCAATACTTGAGACGACAAAGTTATTCATATTATAAATTTCAATATTTACAATGTCTAGAAGTTCTGTCAATGAGAGATTTGGTCACCTAATTGCGCGCCAATAGGGAGACATCCTTATTGGAAAGCCCCCTCTTTCCTGAGAAAGACCTGGTTGATAAATATTGTGAGTTATAATATTAATGATGAATGTTGTTCGGAGTTGAATTTGGAGACGCGGACGTGATATTTGAGTCCGGAACGACAAAATTAGTAAAAATAGTCTATAAACACAAAATTTTTCGGGATTCACTATTTGGTCAAAAAGTCAACAGTTGACTTTTTCAGAAAAAGTCAAATTTCAAAATTTCAAAATTTCAAAATTTATATTTTTGATAAAAATAGTTTCATTATGTTGGAATTGTTTGTGTTAGTGAAAATCGACATTTATTCAGATGATAATTGATGTCTAGGGGTTATATTGATAAATCGGGTAATTTATCGGATAAATGAGCAATTAATTGCTACTAATTCACATGCTTATATAACTATTTGTTCATATATGTGTACTATTGAATCACATTATTTATTATTGGGGGAGTTGGTGCGAGATTGATAATACTTGTATGACTAAGTTAAAAATTGAGGTATAGATGGAAGTCTTATATTGTAATTAAGTATTTTTCACATGATTATACTATTGATTCACATTATTGAACTATTAATTCACATTATTTACTATTAGGGGAGTTGGTGCAAGATTGATAATACTTGTAGGACTAAATTAAAATAAAAGAAAAGTTGGAGGTATTGTCTTTGTAATTTTTGAGCACCAAAAGCGTGCGATTATTGAAACTATATTTTCCTATAAATAGAAGCTCATTCTTCTTTCATTTCTCACCAATTTATAAAAAGCTTTAGGCGATTATTATAGAGAGAAATTATAGAGAGAGAAAGAAGAAGAGAATCTGCTACTATTTTATTCGATATCCAGTTTTTTCCAAGGTAGGGAGTATTATTTCTTTCTTATCTATGAAGAGAACTTATATTATTCCATTCTTATTATTACATTGGAATAACTTTGTATCATGTGAGCTACCCTATACTTGGTGAAATTCTTACATTGTTCCATTCTTTATCATTTTGTTGGAACATCACATGCATGCGTTCTACGCCTTGGGACACGGTTTAATCTTTTTATTATTCATTGGAATATCCCGTCAATCGTTCTACGCTTGGGACACGATTCCGCCTTTTTTATTATTACATTTGGAACATCATATGCATGCGTTTCTACGCTTTGGGACTGGTTCCGTCTTTATTATTACATTCAAATATCTGTCATACATGCATTTACGCTGGGTTTGATTCTCTCTTTATTATTCTTTGGAACATCATATGCATGCGTTTACTGGGACTGGTTATCTTTATTATTATTGTTGAAATATATCATGCATGCGTTTTCTGTTGGGACTTGATTTCGTCTTTATTATTACATTGGAATATCCTGTATCGTGCATTTTACGCCGGATCCGATTCCGTTATTTATTATTACATTGGAATAACTTTGCTATGCGATTCATATCGCGCACGGTGATTTCTTTTGTTATTCCATTCCTTATTATACTCGGTTGGTTAAAGTTTTGACTTATACTCCATGAAATTAGTGGAATATCCTTGATATTTAAGCTTCATCCGAAAGATCTTTTCGTGGAAATATTCTTACGAGCATTCTTGAATTTTACTCTACAAAGTATCATGTTGACAATTTGGGCGTTATTAGTTCTGGATAAAATAATTCTTGAACTTGTTTTATTGAATTCTTATATCATTGTCATCATCCTCATGTTTATATTTTGTTGAAAGTCATACGTGGCCTATAGTGCATAGATGGACATGGTATGATTATGACCGAGGATTATTGATTGTAATCATGGACCGTAATGTTATAAATGATGTGGTAAAAGTCCTAATTGGCCCGTAGTGCATTGATGGACGATTGTTGGCATGATCATGACCATTAATGAATACACAAATATTCTTGGCCCGTAATGCATGGATAATTGTGGTCGTGATACTAAAGAATATCATTAGTAGTAGTAGGGGTGATTCGATGATGTGGATTATTTATTGTTGAGTCCCGGTGATAAAAGTGATGAAAAACCTTCTAAATCATAAAAGATAGTAGATTTTATTCTCTACTTGACTCTTTTAATGGATTGCTTGTTCATTGCAGAGTTAAACTTGATGGTTGTTATATTGTATCGGTTTAACACTTTATTGAAGGCTAACGATAATATATTACGCATTATCTTAGTCATAATATTTCTCTTTGGGCTAGTTGAGCTCACCCTTTTACTTTTATTGTTCTCTCTTGAAATGAGAGCGTAGCGAGGGACTAGTCGGAAGCGGAGTGACGAATCGAGATGATAGCATTAGTAGTCCTCACTATTACGTGAAATAGTGTAATAATAATTGTAATAAGGACTCCTTTTGAGTTTGTATAATCTCTAGTATACAATATTTGTATTCAAACTCACGATTTTATGTTTTGTCGTATTGTACTGCGACGGTTGTATTATTAAGTTGTATATGAATTTTGTACCGTATAAGTGGCGACCCAAGATGGGTGGCGTATACCTAATTTTGGGGGCGTCTTTGTTGGTATCAAAGCTTAGGATATGATCCACTGGCTAAGATGTGAGACTAGAACTAGGAGGGGGAGGCAGGGGAATTCCTTCGCTTAGTATGACCTACCTAAGTTTATTTGGTATTTGATTTGTGTCTGGTGCGAGTATAGTGATAATATGTTGCATGTCAATTAACCCTTGTTTTGTGGCGGTGTTTGAAAATGGCATCCAGAAAGAATATTGAGAACATCAATGGAGCACGAGAGACCGTTGAGTCTCCCTAGATCAATAACCGGGACAACGTGCATCAGGAAGGCGGCAATCCTCCTCATAGCAACAACAACACTAACCAAATGATGAGCGATGGAATGTTAGAGGCTTTCATGCAATTCATACAACATCGGAGAGTGGCTCTGTTCAAAATCTGAGGTGTAAACATAGGAAACTCTCGGACGGTCACCGCTAAAGCAATTCAAGGAGCTGGGACCACCAGAGTTTATTGGAAGCCTAAACCACTTAAAGGCGGAAGCATGGATAAAGCAGATCACCAAGATATTTGATGTCTCGGGATGCTCCAAGGAGCAAAAGGTTCCTTCGCCACCTTTCGTATTGCGTGAAAGGCGGATTCTTGGTGGGAATCAGTAAAAGCATTACCTGACTGGCCTTTTTCAAGATGTCTTGGGAGAAGTTCAAGAGCTATTCAACGACAAGTACTTTCCAAAGTATTCGTCACATGAAAGAGGTGGAGTTTATCAAGTTGGAATAAAACAATATGATCGTGTCTTGATACGAGGCTAAATTTGTAGAGTTATCCGGTTTGCATCCCATTTGGTCGATAATGAGGAAGCGAATGACACGAATGTTTTTAAGAGGTTTGAAGCAGGAGATACTTGATATCTTATTTCTCATAAAGCGTGTTTGTACTTAGATGTTGTAAATAGGGCTCGGTTATTGGAGCGCTGATAACGAGTCAACGCAACCAAGGAAAGCGGTAAGCAACATGAAAATACCGGTGGTAATGATCATCATAAAGCGGTGACAACAAGCATGGAGGAATCAACATGCGAAATGGTAACCACCGATGGTAATCATGACCTACAGTAAAATGGACATTTCAAGAAAAGGAGATTCAACAATGATGATGGAAGCGTCGGCACCAACAAATAGTGGTTAAGGAAGGAGAACGACCACCTATCATATGTTTCAAATGCGGAGGGAGGAACATATCGGTCAAACTGCTGATGATGCCATCAAAGCGTGTTATAATTGTGGAAGAGAAGGTCACCTAGCCTAATTTTGTCATTTACCGAAGACAAGTTCAGCTAGGATGGAGGCACCAAAGACCGTCCCAGAAAAGTCAAAGTCGGTAGTGCAAGGGAGTGCGTTTGTTGTGACCTCCAAGAAAGCAAGGAACCCGAACGAGGTCATCACGGGTAAGCTTATCATAAACTCTAGCGAAGTCTATACCTTATTTGATACCGGTTCTACCCATTCTTTTATTTCTCATACTTGCGCTCAACGATTAAATTTGACTTCGGAGAAATTAGACTTTGACTTATCTGTTGAAACTCCATTAGGAGAAACCTTCATTACATCCACTATTTATAAGTCTTGTTTGATTCAAATCGGTAACCACACATTACTGTCGATCTTATCTCCTTAAAAATACTTGCATTTGGCGTGATTCTAGGGATTGATTGGTTAACTACTCATCATCATGCTAAAATTGATTGTTTTCGTAAGGTTGTTAGCTTTCATATTCTAATAAACCTATTATGCGAATTCAAGCGACCAAACCATTAAAATCAATCACGGTCATCTCAAGCCATTATCTTTATTCGTTTATTGAAAAAGCGGATGTCAAGCTTTCTTAGCTCATGTCATGGATTTAAACAAAAATCGCCAAATTTGAAGGATATTTCTATTGTTAATAAATTTCGGACGTATTCACTGAAGAACTTCTGGCACTACCCCAGAGCGTGAAGTTGAATTTTGTATCGACCTTGAACCCGGTACAAAACCCATTTTCAAAAGCCCATATCGAATGGCTCTATTGAACTTGAGGAGTTAAAGACCCAATTGCGAGGAATTGTTAGACATTGGTTTCATTCATTCGTCTAGTCGTCTCCTTGGGGTGCTCTCATTACTATTCTTGAAGAAGAAAGATGGGAGTATGCGACTTTTTGTATTGATTATCGGGAGTTGAATCATGTCACCATCAAAAATAGGTACCCATTGCCGCGTATTGATGACTGTTTGATCGATTACAAAGAGCACAATTTTTTCAAAGATCGATCTTAGATTACGGATATCATCAATTTGAAGGATATCATCAATTTGAAGGTTAAAAGCGAGGATATTCAAAAGCGCCTTAAGAACTCGATGCGGGCATTATGAATTCTTAGTCATGTCTTTTGGATTGACTAATGCTCTAACGCTTTCATGGATATGATGAACCAAAGTATTGAGGAATATTTGGATCACTTTGTGGTCGTCTTTATTGATGACATCCTTATTTATTCAAAAGTAGTGAAGATCATGAAAGCAACACTTGAGGTCGATACTCCAAAAGCTTCATGAATATAAGCTTTATGCCAAGTTAAAGAAATGCGAGTTCTGGCTTGAGGAAGTAGCATTCCTTGGGCACGTAGTATCAAGTCATGGAATATCTGTGGACCCGGCAAAGATTGAAGCTATTCAAAGCTGGGAGTAACCCAAATTAGTAACCGAAGTACGTAGCTTTCTCGGTTTAGCTGGTTATTATCGGAGATTCGTGGAAGGATTTTCTCGAATCGCTACTCCATTAACTCAGTTGACTCGAGAAAGATACAAAGTTGATTTGAGGCGAGGAATGTGAGAAGAGTTTTCAAGAACTCAAAAGGAGACTCATTTCAAAGACCTGTTACGACAATACCATCCGGTTCGGAGGATTTGTCATCTACGGTGATACTTGAGCAAAGGGTTAGGATGTGTTCTCATGCAACATGGGAAAGTCATAGCCTTTATGCCTCAAGATAACTCAAAGAATATATGAGAGGAATTATCCTACTCATGATCTAGAGTTGGCATTATTGTCTTCGCACTTAAAATTTGGAGGCATTACTTGTATGGAGAGAAAGTGGAGATCTTCACGGATCATAAAAGCCTCAAATATTTCTTCACTCAAAAAGAACTCAACATGCGACAACGACGTTGGCTTGAACTATTGAAAGATTATGATCATATACCATCCAATACCATCCTAGAAAAGCGAACATGGTAGCTGACACATTGAGTAGAAGATCATATGCTGGTACGAGTGCAATATTCACAACACAAAAGCCCATTTTATGTGACTTGCAAAGGATGGAGATAAAGTTAAAGACTCCAGGGACCCATGTGATGATGGAGAATATACGAGTAGATCCGACTTTAATTGATAAAGTTAAAGTTGCTCAAGATTCTGGATCCGAAGGCGATGCGTATGAGGAAGAAAGTGTGAGAAGGTCTTATCTTAGGAAGCAAGAATCGATGAGGAAGGAATACTTGAGTCAACTCCGGACTTTGTGTTCCTAACGACCACGATTTAAAGTATAAAATCATGATGGAGGTGCACAACACACCGTTTGCAATCCATCTTGGGAGTACCAAAATGTATCGTGATGTTCGACATACATTTTGGTGGTGCAATACGAAGAGAGAGATAGCAGAGTTTATCTCAAGGTGTTTAACTTGTCAGCGAGTCGGTAGACATCAAGTACCAAAAGGTCCATTGCAACCACTTGAAATTCGGAATGGAAGTGGGAGCACATTACCATGGATTTCGTTCTGGGGTCTTCCCAAAGTTTCTCAAGGCATAGATGCGATTTGGGTCATTGTTGATAGATTGACCAAGTGCGCTCATTTCTTACCAAATCTGAAACTTATACACTTGAACGTCTTGCTTCGTATGTACATAAGCGAGGTTGTAAGATTGTATGGTATGCCGGTATCCATAGTTTACGATCGAGACCCAAGATTCACTTCAAGATTTTGGGTTAGTTTATAAAAAGCTATGGGCGCAGATTTACGATTTAGCTCGGCATATCATCCTCGAGACGGGACAGGCGATCGGAGGACGATTCAAACTCTTGAAGATCTCATTAAGACTTTGTGTCCTTGACTTCAAGAGGAAGTTGGGACAAGTTCTTACCATTGGTGGAGTTTTCCTACAACAACAGTTATCAAGCAAGTATTGGCATGGCTCCATTCGAGGCGTTGTATGGAAGAAAGTGTCGATTCTCGATTATCTTTGGGATGAGGTGGGTGAAGCAACGTTGTTGGGACCAGAGTTGGTACGTATGACTACGGAAAAGGTTCAAATGATCCGACAACGTATAAAAACCTCACAAGATCGACAAAAGATGTGACGACCCCAAAATAGGTCCATTCCACCCAACCCATTCTGAGTCGCCAAATACATGGTACAGAAACAACTACAACTTTATTAATACAAATGTCGTGCAAAATACGACAACACTTAAACTGTGAGTTTAAATACAAATATTGTATTCTAGACAATATCTACACGCAAATAAATCCTCATTATTGATACACTATTTTACAGAATAGTGAGGACTACTAAAATAGCTATCTAGAACCATCACTCCACACCACGACTAGTTCCTGCTATAATCTCGTTTCCTGAGAAGAAAAATGGAACAAAAGGAAAGGGTGAGCTCAACTAGCCCAGTAAAGAATGTTATGACAAAGATAATGTACAACAAATTATCGTTAGTCTTCAACAGGGAAAAAATGATAGAATATAATAGACAACAAGTTTCAGATCAATATTCGCAGCGGAAATAATAATTCATAGAAGAGTTACGTAGATAATGAAATCTACTATAATCTATGAATTTAACAGTCCATCATCAATATTTTATCCCTGTAACATCAATCAATATTTATCTCAAATCAAATATTCATCTTTGCACTACTGAGCCAAAGATATTCATCGATCGGTCATGTTCATCTCAACACACTGTTCATCTTTACACTCTGAGCCAAAGATATTCATCGAGTCGATTCGTGTTCATCTCGACACACTGTTCATCTTTGCAGACTACTGGCCAAAGATATTCATAAGAAAATCAACCATCTTTTTACTCACGGGCCAAAGATATTGATTATATCATCATTTAGGGTGAGGATGATGAAAAATATTTTAAAGAAAACGAGTCTAGTGAAACAAAAGAACAAATATTAAGGATTCGTACTTTAAATAACCCAAGTTCGAAAATACTTCATAAATAACAAGAGTGAAGTAAAATTCAAGAATGAAGACCAAAACATAGATCCAATCAAAGATATGAATCATAACAGAAAATCTTGGACATAGAAAAGAAAATTTAATTTTTTGTGAATAATTAATCGTATTAAGTGAATAGTCTTAGTATCGTGAATAGTCTTGAGTATCGTGAATAGTAACTCCGACCTCAAAAGATTGAAATTTCATAAAAAAACATCATCACGCTTCGTGAATAGTACTCGTGAATAGTAACTCATGAATAGTAACTCGTGAATAGTAACTCATGAATAGTAACTTAGGAACATGAAAAAGTTCTAAATTTGATAAAAATTTCCAACCAATATTTCGGCATAAGGATATTGAAGAAATAATATCATTTTCGAATAAAATAACATCCCTTACTCGTATAAAGACAGTGATACTTTAATTGAAACACCAGTATATAAGCTATGACTTGAACTTACAAGTATGTAACACTCAAAGTATTAAAATATTCACAAGAATATGCTCGATATATCGAGAGAAAGAGAGAAATCTGTAGTTTACGGTGTGATTTTCAATTCTAACATAATAGTTCATGGCCCCCAAAAATTAGGTATCGTCACCCATCTTGGGTCGCCACTTACATGGTACATAAATTCAAATACAACTTACTAACCTAAGCGTAGGTGTGCAATACGACATAAGCGTGAGTTTGAATACAAATATTGTCTACTAGATATTATACAAACTCAAAAGGAGTCCTCATTACAACTATTATCACACTATTTCACAGAATAGTGAGGACTACTAATCTTATCCTGCGGACCATTACTTCGTTCCCCAGGCTTCGTCCCGGCTATGTTCTCATTTCACAGAAAACGGTGAAAGAAAGGGTGAGCTCAACTAGCCAGAAGAAATATTATGACTAAGATAATGCGAGAATAAATTATCATTAGCCTTCAACATGATGTTAAAGCGATAAAATACAATAAACAACCGGTTTAAGCTATGGTGGAATAAGCGATCCATTAAAAAGTCAAGTAGAGAATAAAGTCTACTATCTTTTAGGTTTTAAAAGGTTTTCATCAATTTTTATCATTGAGACTCGACTTTAATAAATAAACCACCACATCTAATCATCCACGAACCGCGGTCGAGGATTTTCATCAAATTATCGATTGTCATGACTACTAAGAATCACCCACTGGTCATAATCATACCAAAAACTATCCATCAACTTTGCATTACAGGCCCTTTGAGGACTTTTGTCACATCATTTATATCAAGTCATGATTATCTAGAATGATCCTGGTCATAATAATCATACTAAGTTCATCTATGCACGTAAGCGAAGATAACATAATATAACATGAGGATGATGACAATGACATAGTAATTCAATTAAAACAAGTTCAAGAATTATTTAATCCATGAATTATTAACGTCAAATTGTCGACGAGATCTTTGTTTTGTAGAGTAAAATTCAAGAATGATCGGAAGAATATTTCCATGAAAAGATCTTTGGATGAAAGCATGAAATATAAAGGATATTCTACTAATTTCATGGAGTATAGAAGTCAAAGTTTTAACTTGTTGGGTATAATAAAGAATGGAATAACAAAAGAAATCACCATGCATGCGGTACTTAGCATAGGCGAGTTATTCAGCAGAATAATAATAACGGAATCGGTCGGTGAAATTTCACAAGCGGGATGTTCAACAGAATAATAAAGATGGAACCGGATCCGGTGTAAAACACTGAGATAGGATATTCAGCGAGAATGATAAAAGGCGGAACCGGTCGGTGTAAAAATCTGAGACGAGGATGTTCAGCGAGAATAATAAAAAGCGGAACCGGTCAGGTGTAAAAACACTGAGACGAGGATGTTCCAGCGAGAATAATAGAAGAATGTCACCAAGTATAGGAATTAAGCAGCGTATCTGAGTTATTCAGCCAGAATAATAAGCAATGGAATAACATAAGGATTTCACCAGTATAGGGTATCTGGCGTATCTGAGGTTATGTATAGGGTATGCCACTTTTACGAGTTATTCAACAGAATAATAATGAATGGAATAATGAAGTTCTCTTCAAGAAGAAGAAGAATAACACCCACTACTAAAGTAAAAGGCTGAATATAGAAGTAGTGAAGTAGCGAGAATACTCTTCTTCTTTCTATAACTTTCTCTATAGCTTCTCTCTATAATTTCTCTCTACAGAGTTTCAATGAATTCGTAAGAAAATAATGAAGGAATGATCTTATTTATAGGAAAATGGAATGCATAGTAACTAATCCATGAGCGGTCAGATTGATTTACTTTAATCGGCGGTCCATATTTAAGAAAAATCTTTTAAATAAAATATAATATATTCTATTTATATAAAAACATTTTACTATGCAAACACTATGCAATCTTTATATGCAAAACCTTATGCAAAAACTATACAACACTATCATAATAAAATATAATATATACTATTTATAGAATAACTTTAATAAAGTATTCTATTTTATATAAAAGATGTTTACATTTTATTACGTTAATAATCTGAATAAAATAAAAGCGTCATTATCATTATAATAATTCATATTATTAATAAATGATAATGGAATCAAAGTGAGTGTGACTTCTCACATAAGCATCGATAATCAATCAGGGTGTCTTCTTATATGCAACCACACGTATTCTTGTACTTTTACTACTAGAGTAGTTCAACGGTAACCACGGTAAAACTTCGTAGTTATTTCAATAAAATATTTTTTGTCGTTTTCTCAATCAGAGCAATAATTACATTGTAGGGTCCACCTGATGATTGAGTAGTTGTACGAATATTCCTGCTAAGCCAAGAATATTCCAGACCAATCGAATATAATATAACCACTTGCATACTTTGCAAAATTTATAAATACTACCCACAACTATAATATTATCTTAAATTCACACCATAATATTAAAAAATTATTTCAACAAAATTTAAATCTTTATTGATAAAATCTGAGGGTCTCTGATCTCCCCTCTTATGGAATTTAAGCCCTCGAAATTAGAAGTGCGTACTGATATGATAAAGAGGTGAGGATACCTTGAATACCTTTATCGTTGAAAACATTAAATTCATCTTTTGCAATCGGCCAAAGATATTCATTAACAATTCATCTTTTACTACGGGCCAAAGATATTTATTAACAATTCATATTTGCACTACTGGGCCCAAAGATATATAAGCTGTAAAACCAATAATCTGAGACTCGACAATAGTATCACAACCATGAATTATCCATGCCTTCTTGGCTAAGGATATTCGTGTTTTCAATTCTGATCGTGATTATCTTAGAATAATCCGTGGTCATAATCATACCAAGTCTATCAATGCACTACTGCCGAAGATGACTTTTACCACATCCATGAATTAATATTTCATTCTTTGAGACTCATTTCGATAATTAATCCATATCATCGAATCATCCCGCACTGCTACTGCGAGGATATTCATTAGTATCACGACCACGAATTATCCCGTACACTACTGACGAAGATAATCGTGTATTCATTAGTATCACGACCACAAATTATCCATGCACTACGACCAAAGATAATCGTGTATTCATTAGTATCACGACCACAAATTATCCATACTACTGACCAAAGATAATCGTGTATTCATTAGTATCCGACCACAAATTATCCATGCACTTCTGACGAAAGATAATCGTGTGTATTCATTAGTATCACGACCACAAATTATCCATGCACTACGGCCAAATTTAATTGTGTATTCATTAGTATCACGACCACAAATTATCCATGCACTACGGCCGAAGATAATTGTGTATTCATTAGTATCACGACCACAAATTATCCGTACTGCTTTACCAAAGATAATTGTGTATTCATTAATATCACGACGACCACAAATTATCCATGCACTACTGACAAAGATAATTGTGTATTCAATTATGGTTATGATTATCTTAGAATAAATCGTGGTCATAATCATACCAAGTCCATCTATATCATTACTTCTGATACAGATGACTTTCAGCATAATATAAACATGAGGATAATGATATAAAGAATCAATCAAATGAGATAAAGGATAAATATTAAATATTTATAATATAATTTATCCAGGATTCAAGAATATCCCATGTTATCAATCACTTAATAATCTCATAATCTAATAACATTAATATTATAATAATATTTTAATCACTTCTTAAATTTATAAACAATTTATCTCAATTGTTTACGCTTTACCATATAATGCATTTAATCATTCAAAATGCCATACTCATAAAATATCATCACCAATTATCAAATCCTCATCAAAAAAATATGCATATACTACTATATAGGATTCTCTAGCCATAAAATCCTATTTTCAACTTTGTTACTTCACATAACATATTTAACTCATATGTTAAGTAACTAAACTATTTTCATAAAAAATAACAAATTAGTCCCAAAAATATTTCTTTTCTGGGATTTAGCATAATATAGTCCCATAATGAAAATATATTTTTCTAGGAATTTTTAAAATTCATTTACTATTTTCAAAAATCAATTTCTAATTAATTCCTTAAGAAATTAGCTACCTCAAGTTTAACTCCAAAATTCCCAAATCTTGGCAGGATCTTACACATGTTAACGTGAGCTTCTAGTTTAAATTTCATGGTCATCGGAGTTATAGAACTTTCAGGTTATAGCGATTTTAAATCGGAAAAACCTAAATATTGAAATAGTCATAACTTGCTCATTTTAAGTCGAGAATGAGCTCATTTTTGGACAGGAGGTACTTTATACCATATACCTTCATGTCCCAAAAGGCCAGAATTTTTCTCATAATTTAAGTGGCCGAAACAGTCCCTTAAAGTTTCTGGGCGTAGCATTTTTGAAATTTACAGCTTTGGCCTCCTTTGCTAAAATCAGTCCACACAAAAATCTACAACACCTTTTCAGTAATTCCTCTTGGATTAGTTAGGTAACTCATAGATCTAACTCTAGGACTTGACCACACTCAAAATTCAAAATATAATAGGAGATATGGTCAATTGAATTTCATATTACGTTTTTCACCAAAATCGATTTTTCAACCCTTTGTGATTTCTAAGAAACTTTCATGTTTTCACATAATAACCACATAACTCATCATAACACTTACTAATACTTCATATACCCATGATTTTCATTAGTCCAATGCTTTTATTATGACTTTCATCATAAACCACGTAAAGCTATTCATTTTAGTTGAAGAAATATTTGAGGGTTTAAGAAATGGGTTTTTGTCTTTGGGTCAATCGATACAAAATTTGATTTCACGTTCTAGGGTAGGCTAGGAAGTCTTCAAGAATCGCCAAGAAATTTATTAATGATAGAAATATCATTCAAAAGCTATTACTCTCGTCAAGACTTGGATAGTCGTCACATTGATACCAGCTGTGACTTACATCCCTTAACTAGATAGCATCTCACAATGATACCTATAAACTTGCCATCTTCATTCACGGCGATAGCCTCTGAGAGAAAGTAAAGCGGTGCATTCTACACAAGGAAGTCAACAACGAAAGGATCGGGCTCTTTACTTATGGCTTGATATAACGATGATTAACTTTAGGATTTGGTTACTTTGAATTAGTATATATGAGGTTGGTTAGGAATATGAAAGCTAACAACCTTACAAAAGAATAATGAGTAGTTAACCAATTGATTCCTAAAATCACATCAAAGGCAAGTATTTTCAAAGAGATAATATCGACGAGTAGCGTGAAAGTGTTTATTTGAAACAACAAGATTAATAAGCGAGTGGAGGTAACGAAGGTTCCTCTTAGCGAAGTTTGACCGATAAGTCAAAGTTTAACTTCTTTGGAATCAAATTTAAGCGTTGAACACAACTAGGTGAAATAAAAGAGTGGGTAGAGGCGGTATCTAACACGGTATAGACTTAGCAAGAGCTTATGATTAACTTACACGTGATAATTTTATTCGGGTTCCTCGTCACGAAAAAAAAAGCTTCTCTCTTAAACTCTAGGCTTTGGTTTGTGCAGGGGCGACCTTTGGTGCCTCCATCCTAGTTGAATTTGTCTTGATGGCGACAAAATCGAGCTAAGTGACCTTCTCTTCCACAATTATAACATGCTTTTGAGATGGCGTGGCGTGATTCGGATGATGTGTCCCTCTCTCGCATTTGAAGCATATAATAGGTGGTCCTTCTCCTTCCTTAACAACAGGTCTTTGGTCTTGACGTCTTTCCATCATTGTTGAATCTCCTTTTCTTGAAATGTCCATTCTTATTATTTTGTACGATTACCACCAGAAGTGGTTACCATATCTGCCCATTGATTCCCCTCCACGCTTGTTGTCACCGCCGATGACTACTACCATTTGGTATTATAATTTTGCTTGGCTACTTTCTTTTAGTTGGGTTGACTCGTTATCGCGCTCCACTAATTGAGCCCTATTTACAACATCGAATAAAAACACGGTTTATGAGAAATAAGATGTTGGCGTATCTCGGCTTCAAACCTCTTAAAACATTAGCGCCATTCTCTCTTCATTATCTACCAGTGGGATGTGAATAGTGATAACTCGCAAACTTTGCCTCGTATTGCGACACGGTCGTATTGTTTTGTTCAACTTGATAAACTCCACCTCCTTCATATGGCGAATACTTTCGGGAAAGTATTTGTCGTTGAACGACTCTGGAACTTCTCCCAAGATATCTTGATGACAATGAGGTTGAGTCGTTTCACCGATTTCCACGATGTAATCACTGCCTCTCCGCATAACGTAAAAGCGGCAAAGGAACCTTTTGCTCCTCGGAGCATCCCAAGACATCAAATATCTTGGTAATCTGCTTTATCCATGCTTAGCTTGAAGTGGTTTTGGCTCTCCCTTAAACTCGGTGGTCCCGGCTCCTTGAAATGTTTAGCGGTGGCAGAGAGTTTCCGTGTTTCCACCTACGTTTTGGATGAGGAGTCGCTTTACTTTGATGTTGCATGAATTCTAAAAACCTCTTAAGCGTGCCGTCGTTAGTCGATTGATCGGTGTTGTTGTTTACGGGAGGATTATCGCCATCTGTTGTACATTATCACGATTATTGATACGTGGAGAATCAGCGGTCTCACTGTGCTCCATTCTTTATTCTCAACATTCTCGGATGCCATTTTCAAACACCGCCACAAAATAAGGGTTAATTAACATATCACATATTATCCCTATACTACGACCCACCAATTAAATACCAAATAAATTTAGGTAGGTCATCTTAGTGAAGAATTTCCCGTCTGCTCCCCTACTAGTACTATTCTCACATCTTAGCAGGATCGTATCCTAAGCTCGATACCATTATGGCGCCCCCAAAATTGGGTATCGTCACCCATCTTGGGTCGCCACTTACATGGTACATAAATTCAAATACAACTTACTAATATAAGCGTAGGTATGCAATCTGACATAAGCGTGAGTTTGAATACAAATATTGTCTACTAGATATTATACAAACTCAAAAAGAGTCCTCATTACAACTATTATCACACTATTTCACGAATAGTGAGGACTACTAATCTTATCCTGCGGACCATTACCCGTTCCCCAGGCTCGTCCCGGCTATGTTCTCATTTCACGAAGAAAGCGGTGAAAGAAAGAGGTGAGCTCAACTAGCCCGATAAGAAATATTATGACTAAGATAATGCGAGAATAAATTATCATTAGCCTTCAACGATGTTAAGCGATAAAATACTGATAGACAACCGGTTTAAGCTGCGTGGAATAAGCGATCCATTAAAAAAAAAGTCAAGTAGAGAATAAAGTCTACTATCTTTAGGTTTTAAAAGGTTTTCATCAATTTTTATATTTGAGACTCGACAATAAATAAACCACCACATCTAATCATCCACGAACCACGGTCGAGGATTTTCATCAAATTATCAATGGTCATGACTAAGAATAGAATCACCCTGGTCATAATCATACCAAAACTATCCATCTTTGCATTCTGGTAGCGAGGACTTTTGTCACATCATTTATATCAAGTCGTGATTATCTTAGAATGATCCCCGGTCGTAATCATACTAAGTTCATCTATGCACGTAAGCGAAGATAACATAATATAACATGAGGATGATGACAATGACATAGTAATTCAATAAAACAAGTTCAAGAATTATTTAATCCATGAATTATTAACGTCAAATTGTCGACAAGATCTTTGTTTTGTAGAGTAAAATTCAAGAATGATCGGAAGAATATTTCATAAAAGAATCTTTGGATGAAGCGCAAATATCGAGGATATTCTACTAATTTCATGGAGTATAGAAGTCAAAGTTTTAACTTATTTGGGTATAATAAAGAATGGAATAACAAAAGAAATCACCGTGCATGCGGTACTTGGCGCCAAACGGGTTATTCAACGAGAATAATAATAACGGAACCGAGGTCGGTGAAATTCACTGCAAGCGGGATGTTCAACAGAATAATAAAGATGGAACCGGATCCGGTGTAAAAACTTGCGAGATAGGATATTCAGCAGAATGATAAAAGGCGGAACCGGTAAGGTGTAAAACACATCTGAACGAGGATGTTCAAGAGAATAATAAAAAGCGGAACCGGGTCAAGGTGTAAAAACATGACGCAGGATGTTCCAATGAGAATAATAGAAGAATGTCACCAAGTATAGGGTAAGCGGCGTAT
Source organism: Panax quinquefolius (assembly GCA_020205615.1). NCBI lineage: Eukaryota > Viridiplantae > Streptophyta > Magnoliopsida > Apiales > Araliaceae > Panax > Panax quinquefolius. The sequence continues at coordinate 19,351,447 of CM035171.1, forward strand.
CTGAGGTTATTCAACCAGAATAATAAGCAATGGAATAACATAAGGATTTCACCAAGTATAGGGTGTCTGGCGTATCTGAGGTTATGTATAGGGTATGCCACTTTTACTGAGTTATTCAGCGAATAATAATGAATGGAATAATGAAGTTCTCTAAAAGAAGAAAGAATAACACCCACTACTAGTAAAAAAAGAAGCTGAATATAGAAGTTGTGAAGTAGTGAGAATACTCTTCTTCTTTCTATAACTTTCTCTATAACCTTCTCTACATAATTTCTCTCTACAGAGTTTGATGAATTAAGTAAGAAAATAATGAAGGAATGAGCTTATTTATAGGAAAATGGAATGCATAGTAACTAATCCATGAGCGGTCAGATTGATTTACTTTAATCGGCCGGTCCATATTTAAAGAAAAATCTTTTAAATAAAATATAATATATTCTATTTATATAAAAACATTTTACTATGCAATCTTATGCAAAACACTATGCAAAAGCTTTTATATATCTGACAACTATGCATAATAAAATATAATATATTACATTTATAGAATAACTTTAATAAAGTATTCTATTTTATATAAAAGATGTTTACGTTTTTATTACGTTAATAATCTGAATAAAATAAAAGCGTCATTATCATTATAATAATTCATATTATTAATCGACAATAATGGAATCAAATGGTGAGTGACTTCTCACATAAGCATCGATAATCAATACTGGTGTCTTCTTATGAAACCACACGTATTATTCTTTGTACTTTTACTACTGAGAGTAGTTCAGCGGTAACCACGGTAAAACTTCCGTAGATTATTTTGATAAAATATTTTTGTCGTTTTCTCGATCAGACAATAATTACATTGTAGGGTCCACCTGATGATTGAGTAGTTGTACGAATATTCCCGCTAAACCAAGAATATTCCCACCAATCGAATATAATATAACCACTTGCATACTTTGCAAAATTTATAAATCTACCCATATTTATAATATTATCTTAAATTCACACCATAATATTAAAAAATTATTTCAACAAAATTTAAATCTTTATTGATAAAATCTGGGGTCTCACATAAGCACCCTATTTATAAGAAATTGCTTAGAACACCAAAGCAGAAAATTTAATAAAATATTAATATATATATATTTTAAATTTCCTACGCACCCTTATTTTGCCCAAAACATCAGCCACCAAGTAGCCACCACACAAAGCTTACAAAAAATATTTTTCTTATTAAAAATAATTAAAACTTCCAAAAATCAATTATTTCAGAATTTCGGAACTTCAATAATTCATAATAAATAGCCCTTTTATCAGAAAATTTGAATATCGCGACTTTTTATAAGAAATTCAATTCTCTACAACTTTGCAGAAGAAAGTTTTCCAAATTCCAAAGCGAAATTATTTGAAATCCATAAGCAGAGCGATTTTACGGTATAATCAAATTTCGATCGAAAAATGGGTCCACGGACATGTTTAACATGTTTTAAACAACTTTTGCAACAAAAATACTCCTCATCTTCATATACTCATATATCCCACATTCATTGTAAAAATATCCCCATTATTATATTATAATAATATAATAAAATATTATTTTATCGGAAAAGATAAAATATCAATTTTTAACAATTGTAACTTTAAAAATTTTCTCCATCTATATCCACATAAAATCAATATTTTCCTCATCATATAAATCAATAATTAATTATTCACAAATAATATTTCGGAATCACGCGATCTTGTGACGGTAGTTCAGGAAAGAGGGGCTTCAATAAAGATTTCTCTTCTTGGTAGCAATTGATTAGGTGACCAAACCTCTCCTTAGAGCAGAACTTTCTAGACATTGCCAATAATGTTATCTAATAATATTATTAGAGATAATATGAATTATTACTCAGATAATGAAAAATACGTGTAGTGACAATTATTGAAATAACAATAATATAAAAAAAATCAACGCAACAATTATTGAATCAATAAAATAAAATCTTGAACAGTAATTAGTGTAATAATTATTGAGTAGTGCCTTCTTACATAAGAATCAATAATTGGTGCAATACTGTGTGCTACTATGCAACAACGTGTATTATTGTGTTTTAACCACGGGTATTCAACAATGATAACTTGGTAATAAGCTCGCTGGCCGTTATTTATAAACAACTTATACTTGTCGTTTTCTTCATCCAATCGCTTTTTCGTTATGGGGTCCACACAAGGCTGCGCCGTCGTATGAATATTCCCACGTGCAAGAATATCCACGACCAAACGAATATTCTTCGACAACAATGATAGTATTTTATAACCACTTGCTTATTTAAAATATTTGCACATTTTACCCATAACTAACCACATTAATCAAATCAACCCTTACTTATTTCAAAATGATAAATAGAGGAAATTAAATTTCATTTAATAATAATTTGGGGTCTTCTGACCTTCCTCCTTATGAAATTTCGTCCTCGAAATTGACGTACGTACTGGTGTTTCTAAAAGATGAGGATACCTTACTTTCATTTTCGTTTCCAACTCCCGGTCATTTCTTGATAGCATGGTTTCTCCACAAACTTTAACTTGTGGTATGACCTTCGTGCATAGGGGATACTCCTTCTATCATCAAAATCTTGGCAGTACCTCTTCATATGTTAAGTCTTGGCTATCTCAAATGGGTTCTAACTCAATAACATGGTTCGGTCAGTCCACATATTTACGTAACATCGATACATGAAAAGCGTTATGAACACGTCATACTTGAGATAAAATGAGTCTATAGGCACGGTTCTATTCGATCTAGGATTTCAAATGGACTAATAAATCGAAGGTTTGAGCTTTCCTCACATCATGATTCTCGCTTTTGGAATAACGACTTCTTGCATCTTCTTCTTCATATTCATCAACTCCAAGTCCGTAGCTTGAAGCAATTTATCGATTAAAGTCGATTCTAATCGTATATTCGATTATCTTCACGAGTTCTTGGAATCTTTAACTCTATCTCCATCTTCGTCGTAAGTAAATGCGAAATGGGTATTTGTGTTAACAATATCGCACGTAACCACATACGATTTTCTACTCAACACGCCGCCTACCACGTTCGTTTTTTTCTGGATGGTATTGAATGGTATAGTAGTAATCTTTCAACATTTCGAGCAGCGCCATTGCCGCATGTTGAGTTCTACATTCCTCGCTCCATTCGAATTTTGTATCTCTACCAGTCATTGCGTTAATGGAATAACGATTCGAGAATATCCTTCAAACGAATCTCCGATAATAACCAATTAAGCCTCAAAGCTACGTATTTCGATTCTTGACTTAGGTTGCTCTCAACTTTGACTCATATCCCAACCTTGGATAACACGTCACAATGACACTTATCGGTTTACTATCGCATACGAATATGGCATCCCTACGGAGAATGCGGCGGTGTATTCCACAAAGGAAGTCACGGATAAAGGCTCGAGTACAAACTTTCTGATTGAATTTTTAACTCTGAAGTACTGATAGGAGCCATGAGATTTTAGAAATGGGTTTTATCTGGGGTTCAAAGTCGATACAAAATTCAATATCACACTTTGGGAGTAAGCCAAGAAATTCTTCAGAAATCGTCGGGAAAGTCAATATAACGGGAATATTATTCAAATCGTGTGTCTTTATTCAAATCCATAACATGGGCTAAGAAAAGCTTGACATCCGTTTTCAATAAGCGAATAGCTTTACGGTTTGATATAAAAGATTTTGACTTCAATGGCTTGGTTACTTAAATTTGAATAATGAGTTCTTAGGAATATGAAAACTAATGACCTTACAAAAGCAATCAATTTTAGCATGATGAGTGGTTGACAATCAATCCACAAGGTCACATCAAATGCAAGAATTTTTAAAGAAATAAGGTCGGCAGGTAATGTGATGGTTCCAACTTGGATCAAACAAGATTTATAAGCAATGGATGTAACGAAAGTTTCTCTAGCGGAGTTTCAACAAATAAGTCAAAATCTAATTTTCTCAGAGTCGAGTTTAAGCGTTGAGTATAAGCGGAAGAGATAAATGAATGGGTAGAGGCGGGGTATCTAATAAGGTATAACCGCAAAAATTTATAATTAACTAACCGTGCTAACCCGTTCAAGGTTACTCACTTTTTTGAGAAGTCACGAAAACGCTTCTTCGAGAACAATGACTTTGACTTGTCTTGTCGGAACGACCTTTTGAGTCACCATCCCATTGGATTTGGGTTTCGCCACCGTCAATCTAAAGCGATATGACCTTCTTTTTCACAATTATAACATACGTTGGAAGGTTGTGAGCAGTTTGGACTTATGTGTCCTCTTCTCCGCGTCTGTAGCATCTAACTGGCGGCCTTTCTCCTCCTCTAAAATTCATTCTTTGGTGTTGGTCTTGAAGCGTCTTCCCGTCATTGTTAAATCTTCTTCTTGAAATTTCCACTTGAGTTATTTCTTCATTATCTTGGTCATGATTACCATGAAGTGGTTACCATTTCGGCATGATAATTTCCTACGTGATAGTTATCATTGTTTCGATGGCCAATCGCCAGAATACGATTATCATCGAGTTGTTGGTCATTATTCTTCGATTGAGCGACTCATTATCGCGCTCCAATAAGCGAGCCATATTCACAACATCCGAATATAAACAAAGTTTGTGAGAAATGAGGTATTGGCGTATTTTGGGTTTGAACCTTGCAAAAACATTAGCGTCATTCTCTCCTCATTATCAACCAAATGGGATGCAAATCGGGACAACTCGTGAACTTAAGCTTCGTCTTGCGACACGTTCGTATTGTTTTGCTCGACTTGATGAACTCTACCTCCTTCATATGGTGTGAATACTTTCGGGAAAGTACTTGTCGTTGAACAATTCTTGGAACTTCTCCCGAGACATCTTGATGCGGTGAAGTTGATACGCTTTTCTGATTCCACTAATAATCCGCCTCTCCTCGTAACATGAAAGTGGCGAAAAGAACCTTTTGCTCCTCAGGCATCCCAAGACATCAAATATCTTAGTGATCGCTTTATCCACGTCTCTCGCCTAGTAAGTGGTTACGGCTTTCCCAAAAACTCTGGCGATCCCTAACTCCTTGAATCGCCTTAGCGGTGACCATCCGTGAGTTGCCGGTGTTTCCACCGCATTTTGAGCGATAGTCTTCTCGTTTGGTTTTGCATGAATTCTAGAAAGTTCTTAAACATACCATCGTTCATCATCTGCTCAGTGGTGTTGTTCACAGGAACATTGTCAGCCTGTTGCACGTTGTCCTCGTTGGTGAGCAAAGGTGTCTCCATGGTCTCATTTACTCCACTGTTAACATTCTCAGTCGACATTCTCAAATACTGTCATAAAACAAATATTAATTAAACAAATTAACATATCACATATTAACCATATACTTCAACTGACCAACAAATAAGCTTAGGTATGACATACTAGCGAAGGATTACTCGTCTCTCCCCTCCTAGTACTATTCACCGATCTCCGCCAGAGACCATATCCCTAAGCTCTGATACCAACTGTGACGACCCCAAAATAGGTTAATTCCACCCAACCCATTCTGAGTCGCCAAATACATGGTACAGAAACAACTACAACTTTATTAATACAAATGTCGTGCAAAATACGACAACACTTAAACTGTGAGTTTAAATACAAATATTGTCTTCTAGAAAATATCTACACGCAAATAAATCCTCATTATTGATACCTATTTTACTGAATAGTGAGGGACTACTAAAATGACTATCTAGAACCATCACTCCACACCCCGACTAGTTCTTTGCTATAATCTCGCTTCACGAGAAGAAAAATGGAACAAAAAAGGAAAGGGTGAGCTCAACTAGCCTTGATAAAGAATCTAATGACAAAGATAATGTATAACAAATTATTGTTAGTCTTCAACAGGGAAAATCGATAGAATACTGATAGATGACAAGTTTTGAGATCAATATTCGCAGAGGAAATAATAATTCATAAAAGAGTTCGTAGATAATGAAATCTACTATAATCTATGAATTTAACAGATCCATCATCAATATTTTATCCTGTAACATCAATCAATATTCATCTCAAATCAAATATTCATCTTTGCACCATCTGGCCCAAAGATATTCATCGATCGGTCGTATTTCATCTCAACACTGTTCATCTTTGCAGACTACTGAGCCAAAAATATTCATCATCGGTCGTATGTTCATCTCAACACTGTTCATCTTTGCACTACTGGGCCAAAAGATATTCATAAGAAAATCAACCATCTTTTGCACTACTGGGCCAAAGATATTGATTATATCATCATTTAGGATTGAGGATGATGAAAAATATTTTAAAAGAAAGCGAGTCCGGTGAAACAAAAGAACAAATATTAAGGATTAAGTACTTTAAATAACCCAAGTTAGAAAATACTTCATAAATAACAAGAGTGAAGTAAAATTCAAGAATGAAGACCAAAACATAGATCCAATCAAAGATATGAATCATATGAGATAATCTTGGACATAGAAAAGAAAATTTAATTTTACGTGAATAATTAATAAATATCGTGAATAGTCTTGAGTATCACGTGAATAAGTAATCTCAAACCTCAAAAGATTGAAATTTCATAAAAAACATCATCACGCTTCGTGAATAGTACTACTCGTGAATAGTAACTCATGAATAGTAACTCATGAAAAGTAACTTCGTGAATAATAAGCTCATGAATAAGTAACCTGAAGCAATGAAAAAGTTCCAAATTTGATAAAAATTTCCAACCAATATTTGGCATAATGATATTGAAGAAATAATATCATTTTCGAATAAAATAACATCCCTTACCTCGTAAAGATGCGGTACTTACAATTGAAAACAGGATATAAGCTATGACTTGAACTTACATCAGTATAGCAACACTCAAAGTATTAAAATACTCACAAGAATATGCTCGATATATCGAGAGAGAGAGAGAGAAATCAGTAGTTTACGGTGTGATTTTAATTATTAATTATAAAATTTATTTATAGAAATTGCTTAGAACACCAAGCGAGAAAATTTAATAAAATATTAATATATATATTTTTAAATTTCTACGCACCCTTATTTTGCCCAAAACATCGCCACCAAGTAGCCACCACACAAAGCTTACAAAAATGTTTTTCTTATTAAAATAATTAAAACTTCCAAAATCAATTATTTGAGAATTTGAACTTCAATAATTCATAATAAATAGCCCTTTTATCAGAAAATTTGAATATCGCGACTTTTTATAGGAAATTCAATTCTCAACTTTTGCGGAAGAAAGTTTTTCCAAATTCCAAGCAGAATTAAGCGAAATCCATAAGCAGACGATTTTCTGTTTATAATCAAATTTCGGTCAAAAAAAATGGGTCCACTGGACATGTTTAACATGTTTTAAACAACTTTTGCAACAAAAATACTCCTCATCCTCATATCTTTCATATATCCCACATTCATTGTAAAAATATCCCCATTATTATATTATAATAATATAATAAAATATTATTTTATCGAGAAAAGATAAAATATCAATTTTTAACAATTGTCACTTTAAAAATTTTCTCCATCTATATCCACATAAAATTAATATTTTCCTCATCATATAAATCAATAATTAATTATTCACAAATAATATTCTGAGAATCACAATCTTGTGACGGTAGTTTAAAGGAAGAGGGCTTTCAATAAAGATTTCTCTCTTCTTGCCTTGATTAGGTGACAAACCTCTCCTTGGACAGAACTTTCTAGACATTGCCAATAATGTTATCTAATAATATTATTCGAGATAATATGAATTATTGCTCCGATAATGAAAAATACTGTGTAGTGACAATTATTGAAATAACAGTAATATAAAAAAAATCAACGCAACAATTATTGAATCAATAAAATAAAATCTTGAGCGATAATTAGTGTAATAATTATTGAGTAGTGCCTTCTTACATAAGAATCAATAATTGGTGCAATCTGTGTATATATTATCTGAACAATAGCGTATTATTGTGTTTTAACCAAGGGTATTCCAGCATGATTATACTGTAATAACTATGGTAGATTATTTATAAACAACTTATACTTGTCGTTTTCTTCATCCAATCGCTTTTCGTTATGGGGTCCCATGAAATTTGCTTGCGTCGTCGTATGAATATTCCAGGCGGTAAAGAATATTCCACGACCAAACGAATATTCTTGACAACAATGGTATTTTATAACCACTTAACTTATTTAAAATATTTGCACATTTTACCCATAACTAACCACATTAATCAAATCAACCCTTACTATTTCAAAATGATAAATAGAGGAAATTAAATTTCATTTAATAATAATTTGGGGTCTTCTGAAAAGAGTTATCTTTGATCTTCATCGTGAAAGGGCGTAGAATTCGATATTGGAGATCATGTGTTGTTACGTGTTGCTCCATGGAAAGGAGTTACGAGATTTGGAAAGAGAAAAGCTCGATTCTCGATTCATTGGCCCATTTTAATCCTCAATCAAGTAGGGAATGGGCTATAGACTTGCGTTCTGCTGTAGTATATCTCGTGTTCATAGCGTTTTTCACATATTCATATTACGTAAATATGTGAAAGACCCAAACCACATTATTGAGTTAGAAGCCGGACGAAATAGAGGAAGATTTAACGTATGAAGAAGTTTACATTAAAATCTTGGATAAGAAGGAACATATTCTACGCTCCGAAGTTATACCTCAAGTCAAAGTTTTGTGGAGAAACCACGATGTTGAGGAAATGACTTGGGAATTAGAATCTGAAATGAAATCATGGTATCCTCACACTTTTTCGACATACCAGAGTCGCACCCTAATTTCGAGGATGAAATTTCATAAGAAGGGAGGTTGTAAGACCCCAACTTTTGAATAAAGATTAAATTTTCTCGAAATATATTTTTGAATATTATGGTGTGGATTTGATATAATGTTATAGTTGTGGGTAATATTTATAAATTTTGCAAAATACATGCAAAGTTGTTATATAATATTCGATTGGTGGAGAATATTCATTTTAACGAGGAATATTAAATACAATGACACAATCATTGGTGGACCCCCACAACGAAATTATTATCGGATTGAGAAAGCGACAAAAAATACTTTATGAAAATAACGGCGAAAGTTTTCTAGTTAATCTGTTGAAACACCGGTGTTAAAAGTCTGATGTCGTGTGGTTGCATAAGAGCTTACGTGTATTGATTATTGATGCTTACGTGAGAAGTCACTCAGTTATACTCAATTATTACTACGATAATTCTTTGCATCATATCTATCGTATTATTGATTGATTATTGTCACGGTATCATCTGCATAAAATATTTTTTATTAAATCAATACTTGAGGCGACAAAGTTATTCATATTATAAATTTCAATATTTACAATGTCTAGAAGTTACGTCGATGAGAGGTTTGGTCACATAATTTCTTGGCGCTTGATAGGGAGAAATCCTTATTGAAAGCCCTGCTTTCACTGGGAACAACTTTGGTTGATAAATATTATGAGTTATAATATTAATGATGAATGTTGTTGAGTTGAATTTGGAGCGCGGGACGTGATATTTGAGTCCGGAAGAGCGAAATTAATAAAAATAGTCAGTAAACACAAAATTTCAAGGATTCTTTATTTGGTGAAAAAGTCAGCAGTTGACTTTTTTAGAAAAAATCAAACTTCAAAATTTTAAAATTTATATTTTTGATAAAAATAGTTTCATTATGTTGGAATTGTTTGTGTTAGTGAAAATCGACATTTATTCGATGATAATTGATGTCTAGGGGTTATATTGATAAATCGGGTAATTTATCGGATAAATGAGCAATTAATTGCTACTAATTCACATGCTTATATAACTATTTGTTCACATATGTGTACTATTGAATCACATTATTTACTATTATTAGGGAGTTGGTGCAAGATTGATAATACTTGCATGACTAAGTTAAAAATTGTGGTATAGATGGAGTCTTATCTTTGTAATTCGTATTTTTCACATGATTATACTATTGATTCACATGATTGAACTATTGATTCACATTATTTACTATTAGGGGAGTTGGTGCAAGATTGATAATACTTACTTGGGACTAAATTTAAAATAAAAGAAAAGTTGGAGGTATTGTCTTTGTAATTTTTGAGCCCCTAAAAGCGTCTGATTATCGAAACAATATTTTCCTATAAATAGAAGCTCATTCTTCCTTCATTTCTCACCAATTCACAAAAGCTTTAGGCGATTATTATAGAGAGAGAAGAAGAGAAATCTGCTACTCACATTTATTCGGTATCAATTTTTCCAAGTATAGAGTATTATTTCTTTCTTGCTCTACATGAAGAGAATTTCATTATTCCATTCTTATTATTACATTGGAATAACTTTTGTATATCTTGAGCTACCCTATACTTGGTGAAATTCTTACATTGTTCCATTCTTTATCATTACTGTTGGAACATCACATGCATGCGTTCTCTTGGGACACAGTTAAAATCTTTATTATTACATTTGGAATATCACATGCATGCGTTCTCTGTGGGACTGATTCCATCTTTATTATTACGTTAGAACATCACATACATGCATTCTACGCCGGGACTGGTTACATCTTTATTATTACATTGGAATATCACATGCATGCATTTTCTGTAGGACTTGATTAAAATCTTTATTATTACATTTGAATATATCGTATGCCGCGTTTTTCTGTAGGACACGATTCAGATTATTTATTATTACATTGGAATAACACGCTGTCTGCGATCTATCGCATGCTGATGATTTCTTTTGTTATTCCATTCCTTATTATACTCGGTTGGTTAAAGTTTTGACTTATACTCCATAAAATTAGTGGAATATCCTTGATATTTGCGCTTCATCCGATATCTTTTCGTGAAAATATACTTACGAGCATTCTTGAATTTTACTCTCAAGCGGTATCATGTTGACAATTTGGGCGTTATTAGTTCTGGATAAAATAATTCTTGAACTTGTTTTATTGAATTCTTATATATCATTGTCATCATCCTCGTGTTTATATTTTGGTGAAAGTCATACGTGGCCTATAGTGCGTAGATGGACTTGGTATGATTATGACGAGGATTATTAAATTGTAATCATCACAGTAATGTTACAAATGATGTGGTAAAAGTCCTAATTGGCGTAGTGCATTGATGGATGAGTTGTTGGCATGATCATGACCATTAATGAATACACAAATATTCTTGGCGCGTAGTGCGTGGATAATTGTGGTCGTGATCTTAAAGAATATCCTTGAGGTAGTGATGCGGGGTGATTCGATGATGTGGATTATTTATTAAGCGAGTCCCAACGATAAAAGTGATGAAAAACCTTCTAAATCATAAAAGATAGTAGATTTTATTCTCTACTTGACTCTTTTAATGGATTGTTTGTTCATTGCAGATTAAACTTGATGTTTGTTATATTGTATCGCTTTAACTTATTCATTGAAGGCTAACGATAATATATTACGCATTATCTTAGTCATAATATTTCCTCTTTGGGCTAGTTGAGCTCACCCTTTTACTTTTATTATTCTCTTGAAATGGGAGCGTAGCGAGGGACTAGTAGGGGAGCGGGTAGTGGACGGGATAATAGCATTAGTAGTCCTCACTATTACGTGAAATAATGTAATAATAATTGTAATAAGGACTCCTTTTTGAGTTTGTATAATCTACAGTATACAATATTTGTATTCAAACTCAGTTTATATTTTTGTCGTATTATTATACGGCAGTTGTATTATTAAGTTGTATATGAATTTTTGTACCATGTAAGTGGCGACCCAGAGATGGATGACGTATACCTAATTTTGGGGCGTCCATGGTAGCCGTCATCTGAATATTCAAAGACAACAAGAATATTCTACAACCAAATGAATATTCCCCGACAACAATGATTATTTTATAACCACTTGCATATTTTGCAAAATTTGCACATTTCACCCATAACCATGGAATTATATCAAATTAATACCTTATTATTCACAATAATAATTAGAGAAAATTTGATTTTATTTATAATAAGTTTAGGTCTTACAATAATCATAATTTTTTTATTATTATTATTATTAATAAAAATAAAAAATTTAAAATCGTAGATATCTGATCCAGGTTTAGTAAAATAGAATCATAAAATCTTTGATTGAAATAAGTCTTAGAAAAACCCGGTATTTATCGGTTTTATCTTAGAATCGATTCTTTTTAATGTAGGCTGATTGATTTGGTTCGGTCCGAAAAACCGATAAATTTGAACACCCCTAATGGGTGGTGAACGATTGTGGCCATGGTAGGAGTTTGTGAGTGGTGGTAGTAAAGGATGGCGATGGGTGGGGTGTAATGAAATAATTGAAGTAAATAATTAAAAATAAATTAGAATAGTGATGATAAAATAGTAACAATTAGCTTAGAAAAAAAGAGAGAGTCTATCTTGGAATTTAAAAAGAAAAAGTTAAGTTTATTTGGTCAAGAAAAAAGTCTTCTCACTTTTGTAAGAAATGAAAAATAAAATGAGTTATTCGCTTATGTTATCTTCTCTTTTCTTCTTTTAATTTATATTATTTTAAAAAATAATTATTCTTTCTTTTGTAATTATTAGTATGTGATTTTTTCCTCCAATATTTTATATTTTATGTATCAACATACCTCAATATTTTAAGGCTTGTTCCATACCTACTTATAAGTTGATCAATTCAACTTATAAATATTTTTTATTCAGTGTTTGTGCATGCGATATATTTTATTCTTTTAAAATTAACTTGTACATAGTTTTTTGAGAATTAATTTAACAATTAATAATTTAGTATTTCTCAAAAAAATGATTAATAAGTCATTTTAATCAAATATAAAAGACTTTTTACTCAAATATTTTTATTTATAAGTCACGACATAAAATAAATAAGTCATTATAACATGAATAAATTATAAAATTATATTTAAATAAACAAGTCAAATTATGTATTCATAAATTATAAATTATTTTATAATTATAAATTATATTTATAAATTTAAATTATTTTATTTATAAATTATATTTATTATTTATATTTAATAACTAAATTATATTCAAATTATATTTTATAAATTATTTTAAAATAAGTCATTACTGAATGTGCCGTTAATATAACATGAATTTGTTTGTTATATATAATATAGTATATAGCAATACTATTTTTTTAGAGTAACCTGAATACAAAACTTAAGTTGTTTTTTGCAATTTAAGAAAAGTTATTTTTATATTTTAAGGAAATTGATATTTCCAGAAGAAATTGATAAGAGCAGGACATTATGAAGATATCAATTCCCTATTTTAAAATGGAGGGACTATTAAAAATTTTGCTGTTTTAATTTATTTTTTATTGCAGTTGACCAATAAATAATCTAGTGTTTCTTGCTAAAACAAAATGGTGACCGGTATTTGGCTGGGTCCAAACAGGAAAAAGAAGAAGACGAGATGGCGCAGAGTATCTCATACGTAACGAGCTCTGAGCTTCTCCCTCTCAAATCTATCCCCAACATTGCTGTTGTAGATGTCAGGTACACAGTGTGATCCAATTCATTACTTTTAGCATTAAGTAGTTGTAATATTTACTGGTAGTCGGATTTATAGGGATGATGAGAGGAGTTCTGATGGGCATATAGCTGGTTCACTTCACTTTGCTAGTGATTCCTTTTCTGAAAAATTACCCAATCTCCTTCAAGCCGTCAAAGGCAAGGACACCATTGTCTTTCATTGCGCCCTCAGCCAGCCAGGTACCGATTGATTTATTTCATTATTCCATATGTTTTATCAAAACTATCTTCAATTCTTTTTTAATTTTTTTTTTATGTATCTATTCGTATCCCAATACTTGATTGACTTATTGTATTGGATTTTCCCAAATTTGCACCTTCTCACTATGTACGAACATATATCACCTTGGTGTATTGATCACATCATAAGATCTTGTTGTCTGCAATAGGATTTAAAATTATTTGTCTGTTTTCTAAATATGTTCGTGAACTTGAGGATCAATTTTGTAACTTTTTTGTAAATAGATACGATGGACAAATACCACAGGAGGGCAGTTATTGTGGCACCTCAAAATGTTTGTTATATGTTACCAAATTTCTAATTCCTAGATCTGTATAAGAGATAAAATTGATATAAAGATGAAGTCATGGCTAGTAGAGGCTACATATGAGTACCCTTTCTTCAGTTAATACAATATCTATTTCGATTAGACCAAGTTAAGCTTTAAATTAGATATTAAGATTTGAGATCTTGATTAAGGTAGCTTAGATGCTAAAATCCCATTTGCTCCTCTGACAGTTGCACATTGTAAAGGGACATTACCTAGGTTGTACAAGTGGGTATTGGCATATTCTTTTATAGTTATCTTGTAATTAGGTTAATGTTTGGGCCATTAGATGATGACCAGAAATGTCAAAACATCAAGAATCATGCAGCCTGATCCCAAGTGAGAAAAAACTTTGGTGTGGTGGCCTGTGTTAAGTTGTAAAATGCCTGAGATCAAGCGATCTTCTTATCTATTTTCCTTTCAAATGTTTGTAGACTTTTGCTATATTGATTTTGGTTCAGTTTTGTTACAGGATTGAGTTCTGATTCAGAATGTATAGTCAATAGCTGTTGTTTTTGACTTCTATTTGCTCAGTCTCACTTTATTATGAGTTTGCTCTTAGTCTCGTCCTCAATATAGGAGGTGTATTTACAAGTTTTATTCTCTGCGGCTCATAGAATTTAGAAATAAGAACTTGGAGGAATCACTTTTGATAGTCACCAGAAGAAAATTTCATTGATTGTATATGAGGAACTTCTTTCAGAAAAATGAGTGGTTGATGGGTTGATTTCAATGTTCTAAAAGGCGCTAGGCGAGAGGCGGCCGGCCGGGCGGCCTGAGCGGGGCCTAGGCGAGATTTTTTATTTTAAGCCAATTTTAATATTTTATCTTACATTTATCCAAACAAAACAATAATATAAAACAAAATAATCTATAATAAATATAATAAAGGTCTTTGCTTAAAGTTCAAACACATATCCATATTGTTAATGTCAAAGTTCAAACACAAACATACAATTGTTCAAAGTTCAAACATATTTTTAACGTATTAGTTTTATTTATAAACAAGATTGCTATTAAATTACACAAACATGCAATTGTTCAAAGTTCAAACATATTTTTAACATATTAGTTTTATTCATAAACAAGATTGCTATTAAATAGTAAAATTTAAAATTTCAAGAACTTAATCCAATATTAAAACTTAAGAAATTAAACATAAATGTAAGAATCATATTGAATTAAACTAAATATTACAAATGTATAATCATTTATATAATTTGAAGTTGGTACCAGTTCAAAAAATTACAACTATAATAAAATTATCCATTTTGACTTGATATTGTTCACTTATTGTTGTGATTTGATATGCTACAACCTATATTATGAATATGATAAATCATTAGAAAAATAAATATATCAAGATCTGGTTTTGGTATTTATTAAAATTAAAAAAACATCTCCGCCTAGACCTCGATTAATTTCTTGGAGGGATTTTTTTGCACTTGGAGTCAGGTGAGGCGCTGAGGCGTGGCGCTAGGCGTGGCGCTTGAGGGGCTAAGCGCTGGGCGGGACACCGAGGCGAGGGCTGAAGTGCTAGGCGGGGCCTAGGCGGAGATTTTTAGAACATTGGCTGATATTCAACTTCATGCGGTCCGATCTCTAATTTTTGTCTTCTTAAAGACCATTGTGCTCTAGGCACATAGTTCATGTAAACATATTTAGTGATTAAAGACCTGAGAATCTGAGAAGCTACTTCATCCTCTCAATGATTGAAGGTCTGCTTTCATCATATATGGCAATTCATGTAACACCCCAGTCCCACATCGAAAGATAGGGAAAAAATTGTCTGCATATAAGGAAATAAGTTACTACCAATGGTACCTTCAAGTCATGACCTTTTGGGAGCCTGTGGTGGGCTAAGATGACCCAAGAAGATACTATTGGGCCAGTAGTTTGAGGTCTTATTTTGATGGATTTGATTCGATTCAGACTTGGGATTGACCCGAAATTTGTTCCGGACTCGGGATTTGACCCGGGTTGTTTCAATTCATTGAACTCATCTTCATCTAGAGCATGTTGATTTGAGATTTCATAGCTACCCCTTCACTGGTTTGCAATTATCATGTTCCTTGAAGATTTTGGTTATTCTTAGAGGCGAACTAGGCGGGGCGGGAGGAGGTTGACCTTTGAGGTGGGGTTTAGGAGATGGGGATGGGGGCGGGGCCAACCGGCAACATGACGAGGGGTCAGCGCGAAGCGTGGCGAAGCTCCATCGCAACCTTGTGACGATCGACCAACAGATCTGTTTCAACAATTTTTTTTTTAAGAACCATGAAACGACGTCGTTTCATAAAAAAAGAAGAAGTGGCTAGGTCTTCCAAGTTCAGTGACTTCAGTTCAGTTTCTCCCTCTTTACAAATTACTGTCACTCTCGTCTCTCCGCCTCTGCCTCGTTAGTTTCTTTCTGATCCTCTCTCTCTTCATGGCGGCCGCCTCAGGCGCCTCTGCTTCTCATGCCAAACTGCTTTGAGTGTTGAAGCTGACTCAGTGACTTCTGCTCCGATTCTCCATTTGCTCTGCTTTGGTCCAGTATCCGGTAATAATAATTTAATAAAGTAAAATATTTAAATTTGTACTCGTTTAGTCGTTTTGCTAAAACTAATTTTTAATTTTAATTTAGCCTAAATGTCTTTTAAATTTGGTACTATTAATTTTAATTTAGCCTAAATATGCACAATCATTAATGTTTTTTACATTAATTAGGTCTCTACTTTTTATGTAATTTTGATGATGACAAATAAATTTAGGAATATAAGAAAAAGAATAAAAATAAATATAGAATTATTTCCATAGAATTTTCTTTATTTCTTTTCTTATCTAAAAAATAGTCCAAAAATTTCTTTACAAAATTATTGAGTAAATTTCTAGTAATCTTGATAATTTATGTCAAAATAAGAAATAAGCTCATAAAGCAATATTTCCCAAGGAAAAAAAAGATTAACTAAAATGATTTTTTTAAACCCTAAAAAATTGCTCTATAAACTATCTTAGAAAATTATTCTATAAAAATAATGGATTTTATTTTTAATTATAAAAATTAAGATGGTTTAATACCTTAAATTAAGAAAGTCTTGCTTAAAGCTATTTAAGCTTAAAACTTTTCAAATGGCTTCAAGCCTTTTTAAATGACTCGCATGGGATACAAAAGTGACACAAAAGGAAGAAGATTCCTCCTCCTCTTCCCGGCCAAAATGAAGGAAGAAATGTTGGCCGAATAGGGTCTATACACTTTTAATCTTGTCCCTTTAATTTTCCAAGACTTAATCTCACCCATTTTTATGGTATAATGATGGTATATAGCCGAAAATAGTAGTTCAAGCGTCAATAGAAATTTTTTTTTATTGAGGTATTTTGACCTCCCTCTAATATTGTCATGGTTCCGCCACTGGCTTATTCTAGTATATATTTGTATTTCATAAATTGTAGAATACTAAAAATATACATTGTGATTTGCCATTCCTTTGCATGTACCCTTTACCCAAAAAAAAGGAGGATCATTTATTTATTTATTATTTTTTACTATTTTCTTTTTATGATTGTTGAGAAAAAATTCAGAACTCAATTGCGAGAATTCAAAATGCTCCATTATTAACTGGAATATATACTTTTTAGTGGTTTTGCAAACATCTTCTGAGAATTATGTACTGAAAATGTTCTTCAAAATTCAAACATATGTGTCTTGAAAGTGTGCACTTTGCATGACACTAACTCGATCCTGTTATTGTAATAGATAAATGTAGTTTAAACTCCAAATGCTACATGGTGTGCTCAATCATTGTCTAGCTTAACTAGTCATATGTTGGAATATATATGCAATCTTTGCCCAAGACCATCCCCTGCTTTTGTTATCAATTTACTTAATTCTTATGTACAATATCCCAAAGTTTGTATATGACATTTTGATACATTGTTTAGGTGCTGAGCATGAATTGGATTGTGAATGGATTTTATTCCCCTTTTGTAGGTTCGTGGCCCAAAGTGTGCTAGAAAGTTTGCAAACTATCTTTCAGATATGACGGAAGATGTGGGAATAAAGAATATTATGGTTTTGGAACGTGGGAAGCCTCTGGAAGACCTGTTTGTCGCTGCACAGACATCCCTTGTAAAGGTGATTGGGCATGAGAATCAGATAAAATGTGTTCTTGTCAAAGCTGAAGTATAATGCATTCTGTGGTAACTTGTTCAATATATTATTAAAACATTTTATTTATACCAATGATATACTTTAGGCCTGAGTATGAACAGAGTGAATGATGATTTATTCTATTTCTGCATATGATCTTATCAGATTTCTGTTTCGAGCGAATGGTTTTAATAATTTGTTTATCCCAGGTGCTATGGTTTTGAAAATATTCACCAATTTGCTGGTTGTATTAATATGCAGGCCAGAAAAGGTTTCTGGTTTCCAACTTTAGTAACATGTGTACAGAACAGATCCTCTTGCACAAATTTAATTCAATAGAATAATAACTATTCCATGGTTATGACTTTTGACCTATTCCATTCCTAAAGAACGGAATAAAATATACAAGAATAACCAATAATGCATCAAGTTTAACTCTTTCTTGGGTAATTAAAATAGCTGCAAAAAATTTTTGTTTAATTTAATCAACTGATGGGTATATTTTCAATCATTTTAGATAAATTCTGTTAATAGATAATGGTGTTTTCAAAAGTAATTTTGGAAAATACAGTGAAATGCTACCTAAACATGTCTTATAACGGCGGATTTTTTTTTCGCTATTGTATAAAAAGACTTTCTATCTTTATAGCGTGAAAAAATCAATCGCTATACTCTTAGGATTAGATTTTTAGTTATTTCACTCCATAGGTTAGAGTTGGAGAAGGGGACTGATATATATCCCAACTACAAATGCTTCAAAATCTGTCAAACATATCCGAACTTTTTAAACAAGATAAACATAAGCAATAAAATTGACAAATACAAACATAAGCAATAAAATGAACGCAATCACCCATGTGACGAAGAAGCAGCTCTTTGATGAAAGGACAAATAACCAAGCTGATATTTAAATAACTTTTTACAAGAAAAATGACTAACTTTTTACAAGAAAAATGACTATGAAACACAAAATGTTCTACTAAATCCCCGTAGGCCATCTCCCATCACCCTTCTCGCCCACTCCACTAGGCACTGAGAAAAATAATGTAACCTGTCATTAATTCCTGCTTAAAGAAAAATGAAATTCATCACAACTTCAATCCAGGAGCAAGAATTTTTGAATCAAAATAATGACCCATGGAGAATATAATATAAACTTCCATAATTTCATAACAAATCCATGATTAGCATTTAGTAGTGGGCATAATTTGTACAGGCAAAAGCTGCAAATCATTATGGTACTACTAATAGATAATCGAATGTTAAGAGACAGAAACGTTTAATCGAATGGATCCATTTACATTGTGGCAGGGTAATGACCTTCACAGCCAGGGAAAGTTTAATGATGCCTTGCAAAAGTATTTGCTTGTAAGTGTAGCTTTTCTGCTTGGTTCTACTTTTATGTTGAAAGTGTTTCTTTCCTTGATAAGAGTAGTATTTTCTACAGTGGCGAAACTCTAATTTTAATTTATTTTCATTTTTTCTCCATTTTCTTAAATAAGGCCAAGAAAAACCTGAGAGGCATTCCAGCATTCAAAGGCAGAAGTCTCCAGTTGGCCTGCTCTCTTAATTTGATGTCATGCTATTTAAAAACCAGGCAGTATAATGAGTGCATAGAAGAAGGTAGTGAGGTATTGAATGTTTTCTGAATTTAGTCTAGTAGTCTTTACCATGCTATGCACCCAGTACAAGTATCCTAAAGTTGGATTGATTTAAGGCATTATATTTTAAACAATTGTCCCCAGTTTTCTTTGCATAGCAACTCAAGCTTTGCCTTCAAAGGTTATGGATTAATTAGCATATTCTGTATGAAGCCATAACATTTACTCCTTATAAAAAATCTAGATATGCACTACATCTTCCTTTGTGTCATTGAAGACCACAGAAAAGAAGAAAACATATTTTTCAAGTCTAAAATTATGAAAAATATGAGAATATCCTACCGACATTTTTATGAAGAATTTTAAATCAAGTTAAATATATATAATCTTTCCAGCAATACTTTAAAGATTAAATAATGGCATCAACATCGCCTATAATTTAGATTATTTTACAGAAAATTTACATGGCAATTGTTATCAACAAAGATAAGCATTCCACCCTGGAAAGAGAAACGAAAGACAAACAATAATTCAACAAAAATTTAAATAGAAATCAGAATAAATCACTATTTAAGGTTCTCATTCATTCACACAGAAGTTTTAGAAGGCCAAAATCATACGCAAAATTCTACAATTCTCATAAACAAAACCATTTAAGGTTCTCATTCATTCATACATTCATAGTCCGAAACACATTCTTCATGAAAATTGAAACATATAGCAAAATGAGGAAAGTTAAGACGATGGAAGCAAGAAAGCAAGAAAGGGTTTACCGATTCGCGATAGAAATCCGATTTGGAGAGAAATTGGGTGGAGCTTTGGACAGAAATCCGATTCTAGGGCACTGTTTTGGGTGTTTCTCTTTTCATTCTTTGCCGGTTTTGGAGAGAAACTTGTGTTCTAGGGCACTGATTTGGGTTTTTCTCTTTGCCGATTTTGGAGATTTGGAGAGAAGCTTGTGTTCTATAGGGGACTGTTTCGGCCTGTGTTTCTATTTGCCGATTTTGGAGAGAAGCTTGTGAAGAGAGCAGAAAAAAAGTGAAGCCTTTTAAATAGTTATGCTCTTTAAGATCTATGCTCTTGATCTTTTGTGTGTATATGTATACGGAATATTTCAAAAGCATAAAGCTTAAACAACATAAGTTGCTTAAAGATCATAACTATTTAAACCTTCCCTGTTTTTTTTTTTAAAACCCAAAATTAAACCATCCGTGTTTCTTTAGAAAATCCAAAATCGTGCCCTGTCTTCTCTCCATAGCTTCTCTATTCTCTCCAAATCGAAATTGCGTCTACACTGAGAAGGAAAAAGCAGAGCCATATTGTTCAAATCGAAACTGTGCCCTAGCTGCTCTCTTCTCTACTCTCCAAATCGGTGCTAGGGAACAGTTTGGAGAGAAGCGGTTCCGATTACAAGGAGGGATATTATATGGGTATTGAAGTACCCGATGATGATCCTAAAGCACAGAAGCCGTTCAACGACCCAAATGTGTGGCCTGCAATAGGTAACTTTCAGAAATTACTCTGGTCATAAGAACAAGGTTGCATTTGACATGTTAAGTTGGTAACCAGAATATCCCCAGCTCATGGCATATCTTAACAAAGACTTCCTCTTTGTATGTATGATTTTATCTACTAATTTACCATGAACTTTTGATTAAATTCACGAATTTTTGCTAATAACTTAGAACTGCTTTGGTGTGTTTGACAGATATATTGCCAGGATGGAGAGAAGCAATGGAGAAATACCATCAAGAGGCATTGTGAGTTCTTATCAATTCTACAAGATAAAAAAATTAGAAGCTTAGATACTATTTTCGCAGGAAAGAATTCTCTCCTCCATGTGCCATGGAGTGCATTATAAGTTCTGTTTGAATAGGAACTAGATCTATTGCAAACCTGTTTCAAGTTTGATGCATATACTCTGCATCGAGATGCTTTTCTCTTTTAATATAATGTAGATAACATGGTTAAGTCTCTTTAATAAGATGGATCCTGCTAGATATTGCAGATGCTAAAGTTGTGACATTAATTTTTTCTGTTTAAATACATAAGAATGCACAGATTGTACTTTGGGCATAATTGCCAATCACTGAAAGTGTTGGTTTGTCAGTAACCGATTACCTCACTATTTTCAAGGACTAGCAGGTCTTGTTCTAGATTTTAATTCATTTTGGAAATTAAGTGTTCATTCACAATTTAATTATTTTCTGTACTTTTTCTTTGTAGTGACTCATGTAGCGCATGACCTGTGCTTTGAATTTGAAGATTAACCTTTTGTATTATTTATTAATTCATTTCTCACATAATGTTTTCCGGCTATCTCTTATATCCATCTAGAGAGGTGGCAAAAGCAGTATGAGGATCATATCCCTTGCACTTGATTTAGGGAGTATTTGGAGGTGGTGCACATACTGATTTTGGTTTAATCACCCTCTTGAGTACAGATGATGTTCTTGGTTTACAAGTATACACTGAAGCTCAACTTTAAATCACTTGGCCCTTTTATTTTCTTAGGATTTTTGTAACTTTTGGATTCCCCAAAAAAAAAAAAAAAGATATGCAAGGATAAGGATGCTAAACATGTATGTTTTTTGTTGATTATTATTTTTGATCATTAGCTATTTGACTGTTTTTTTTTTTGCAGGGTAGTACATTGATAGATACCAGTGTCGATCTGATAGAACTACATCCGTGGATGATTATTTTGGAATTTGGAGGTGAAGCTTTTGAAAATTGACAAAGCTATTGTCGATGTCAAAGATTAATGGAGGATCAAACTAGTTCAAAAAATGGAAAAATGCTTAAATGGAAAAATTTAAGCTTTGAAATGTCTAAATACAACTCTTACCTTCAATTCGTAGCTCGAACACGTGCGTGGAGACTACACACAAAGTAGGGGTGTTCAGAACTTGATAAATATTGTGAGTTTCAAGCTAGCTTTTGAAGCAATTGATGGTTTAACAAGATGCTAGAGAGTGAGTTGCATGTTGGAAAAAAAATAGAGTAGAAAACATTAGAATTTTTATAAGAAAAACAGCGGCTAAAATAGATTTGGTTTTTTATGGTGCAAACTAACTATATTACCCGTACTAAGAAAGTGACAGAAATATCATATAAATTAATAATGAAGACGCCGCCGCAATTTCATTTTTGCACAAGAAAGATAATTATTTATTAATAAATTTTCATTAAATTTGAAGAGTAGCTGTCACAGAACTCGATAATCAACCATGGTTGCCTGTTATCAACAAAATTTGAACAACCAACATTTTCCCAAAATCCAATTTGTCCACATTAGCACAATTAATAATGATAATGAAAGTTAATGTATCTTGAACAGAAATATGATATCCTAAATTGATCTTACACACACATACTGACATTAGCACATTTGTGCAAAACCCGAATCCTTGCTTCTTATTCCATAACTCATTGGACTTCTATAATTTCTCCACCTACATTTCTTACAAGTTAGAAACACAAACTGGAACAAATAATTTTTACTAAGCATTTCTCCACAAAAAGGTGACCAAAGGGAATCACAAAAATGTTCAAATCCCATTGTCAGAATTCAAGAACAAAGTTGTGTTGGTTAATTAATATTTTCGTTTACTCATATTTTTCAATTACTCAAATCCCATTGTCAGAAATCAAGAACAAAGTTTTTCAATTACTCATATTTTCGTTTCTTTGAACATTGGTAAACATACATTCAATGAAAAAGCTACTGCTATTAGTCCCATAGCTGCTATTCAATATTTCTTTCACCATTCTCTCTATTTCGACATACCCATTTTCTCAATTTACCCAAAAGTTTCATATTTCATTAGTAAGCATACATTCAATGTTCAAGAGAAAAAAAAGGTTTCGATTTGGAGAGAAGAAAGGGTTTACCTAGCTTCGATTTGAGAGAAGCGGTTCCGATTGGAGAGAAGAGATAAACTAGGGCACGGTTCCGATTTGAATAAGATGGCTCTGCTTTTCCTTCACAGTGTAGACGCGATTCTCAGTGCCCGATTTGCTGATTTAGAGATAAGGTTGGGTTAAGATTTGGAGAGCAGAGAGCAGAGAGCAGAGAGCAGAGAAAGGCACGATTTTGGTTTTCTAAAATACACGGAATAAAGTTTTGGGACGTTTAAATACTTATGCTCTTTAAGAAATTTTGTTCTTTAAGCCATATGCTTTTGAACTTTACTGATATATATAGGTAAAAGTTGAAAACATATATAAAAGCACTATTCAAAATAATAACCAATTAGAACTATGATACCCCCATAACAAAAAATATAAAGAAAATCATATCATTTATCATGTTAATAATACATAAATTAAGCTATATAAATTTACAATTTTGTATTAATACTATTAGTAGTAATACATTATACTTTAGTTATGATGTTTTATTTAAGGATATAATGTGATTTAATATTATTATTATGAAATAAAATGAGATTATTTTATTAGAATATTTTTTCATTATAAATGAAGATTTTGTGTGGAACCGCGTGAGTAATTATTTTTAAATTAGGAATTTATATTATAAATATTGTTTAAACAAATACCAAATATTATTAATGCTTACAAATGAGTTGTTTGTTTAGAACTGAATACATCTAAATGACTGAATGTCTGAATCGGTTAGCCATTATGTGCGTTTGTTTTGGAAAAAAAATAGTTTGAATGCATTTGAATCAGGTGATTGATCTGGATAAGCGATCATATATTTTGGTGAACAATTTGAATAAAGTAAAAAAAAAATATAAAATTATAAAAAAATATTAAGCTATTATATTAAGTAATATTAAATAAATTTATAATAATTTTAAATTTTTTAAAAAATAAAATAATAAAATTATTATTTTGAATATTAATTATTAAATAATTTTTTTAAATTCAGTTTTTATCAAAAAAAAAAAAAACCCAAAGTTGCACCAAATACCGTAATAGTAAAAATTAGTTATTCCCGATTAATTTTTAACGGAAGAGGAGTTTTTCAGCGCATACGGAATAAGTTAGCTTAAGAAGGATCCAAACGCTATCATCTGCGAGAGCACAAAACCTGTTAAAAAAAAAAACCACTTCAATCGAAAATGGTGATTCCCGATTTTCAAACCCTTTTGATTCAGCTTGATTGATTTATGCTGTTAAACGTTTTGTTTTTCCCCAATATTTGATTTACTAATACAATTACTTTTACCCCGTCCTGTATATAGGTCTGCTTGGCTTGTCTGTTGCCTCTTTTCCTGGTCCCAATCGTCAACATATTACCACTTCTTTTTGATTTCATCTTGGTAAAATTGAATTCTGAATCTCTATTTTTCCCTCTTAAATTCGTATGATTTATCTTCAGTTATTTTATTTGTCTGAAAAATCTGTAGGGAAAGTATACAAGTTGTTTGGGTGGAATTATCGGAAGCCAGAAAGGACGCCACCGGCATGTCCTACAAGCCTGCTGCCAACAAGATCAATGATATAGTATGTGCATATTTTTCTTGTATGTATATAATACATACATATATATAGCTAATTTAAGGGTTTTGCTTAATTTGTTTTATTCTACTGACAACGTGTTAATGTAAACTGCCTTTGAAAAATTGTTGCTTAAATACGTGTTGGATTAGTTTAGTCTTCAAACTTAAAACTAAATGCCTACAGTATAAGGATCAAGTTAAATGCGTTATTCCGGAATTTTTAGTTTTTAAGTTAGTGCCATTATTTTTTTTTACTACTAGTAGACTAGGAAAGGAACCTACTTGTGGCAGCAGTAATCCTTGAAGAAGGGGATCCTATGCAATCATGTAAATTTGGATTGAATACTTGATCTAAGTTTCCAGTATGAGGGTTCTAGAGTATTGATTTTTGTTGTGTTGCTAGGTATGTGTTGCGGTCTTATAAATACACATCCTAAAGGTTGGTTGGTCAAAAACCGACAATGAAATTTTGAGAATTGTAGTCCCAATTCTTTTATAAGGTGGGTCCATAATCCATCCACCACCCCGAAACTTTCGAGTGACAATCAAGCAAATCGGTATCTCCCTGGTTTTCCCAGAATGAAATGGATAAATTTATGCCTGTGCTTTTTTTGCTCTCCAAAACTTTGCTGAATTGAGCTAAGTTTGAATATTTAGAAGGCTTGTGGACTGACAGGGAGGTGTCAGGCAGCAATATAAATAACAAAATTGGTACATGTTTTGTTTGGTAAGGTGCAAAAAAAAAAAAAGAGCTACTACTAAACGTAGTCTTTGCATCCCCTCGTACTCTTGTCTCTCTAGCTCTCCTGTTCTTATTGACTACTCTATATTCATGTTTTATTCTTCCCTATTCTCTCTCCTAGAATTTCATTACTCTCCTCTATCTTTTACCCCCTGTCCCTTTTGTATATCCTCTGTTCATGTCCTTATCCAACTTGGCTGTATCTGTTTCCTTGTATAAAGAACCCAAGGGAGTTTAAAATATATTGGTCCTGAAATTCATCTCTCTTGGGGATTTATGTTTGAATCAACCCCTTGATGAAACTACTGTAGACTTATGTTATTGTACTTCAGTGTAACCTTTTCCAGGAGAAGGGATTATGTGCAAAACATTTAGTCATATCAAGAATTATAAAGTTTTAGGTTGAGCCTTTGCAAGAAGAAGGAATTATGTACACCATATTTGATGCAATGATGAAAGGCACGATTTACCAACTCTTCTTCAATGCACAATGTCTAATTAGAGCTCTTGCTTTAATTATTAAAAAGGTTTCTGATCAGTGTCGGAATGAATATTCTGGTCTTACATTAGTCATTAGTAATGGTAAATCTTGTCCAATCTGGAATTTGGGCTCGACTAACTCTATGATTCGGTTATGATTAATGACCCGAATATATATGATTTATGGCATACATTAAGCTCTACCATTCGAACTTGGGAAGTTGGTTATCATAGAAATTGAAGCACTAACAACACCCGATCTCTAGTGTGATATCAGTTGTTTCACTTGACAGAAGTGTTTCACTACTTTATTGTCTTATATAATATGGTTATATATAAGGTTATAAGCTCCTTGCTTGGTTTGAGAGTTGGGATAGTTTCCTTCTTATGTCCAAGTAATGTAAGGATATACCTAGAACGACACCTTGGTGTCACACGGCGGATCGGGTTTACCGATCCGAACATAAAGTGAAATCTTAAATCACAATAACGACAGTAAGAGTCGCCCCATTCTACCGACATGGTACCTTCAGCGGAAGCGACGACTTCCCTTATTACCTTTCCCTCAACACAAAGGCAAAGCCCCTTCAACATAAAAGCAAAACCCCTTGATAATAACGACTCCTAATGTGGTCCCCTAAAAGTACATGGAAAGAATGTTTCACGTCACTATCAACCTGTCAGAAGGTAGTTACCTACCTCTTCCCCAAGTAAGTACCCTCCATACTACAACCTAAGCCAATGAGGAAACTCCACTTCACTATTAGAGATAAACCCAAAACACGTGATCTGGTACCTATAAATAAGAAAATCTCCTTGAAGGAGAAAGTTCTAATTTCCCTAATTCTCTCTAAAACCTCAATACCTCCTTTGCATATCTTTCTCCGATTATCTTCTTCCTCTTTCTGGTACTTACTCGAGCTATCTCACGACGGCTCCGGCCGCTGGGATATTGTAGTCTTCGATGCTTTTGCAGGTTGAACTCTTTTGGACTAACCTGTGATGGGACCCATAGAAATACTACCGTTAACAGATTTTATGGCATACATTAAGCTATACCATTGAACTTCAGGAAGTTGGTTACCATAGGAAGCTGAAGCACTAACAGCACCTGATCTCTAGTGTGATATCAGTTGTTTCACTACTTTATTGTCTTATATAATATGGTTATAAGCTCCTTGCTTGCTTTGAGAGTTGTGATGGATTCCTTCTTATGTCCAAGTATGCTTGGTTTTCATTTTGTCTACTTTGCTGTTTTTTGTTCTTGCCCTTGTTTTGGTAAATTATACCAGCAGCAGCTGTCATTTATAGTTGGCTTATCAGATAGTTGTTAAACAAATCATGGCCCATAATGTTTTCCAGGGTTTGCATAATTCTTAAAGTTTTTCTTTTAATTCATTATCTTTTCTACATGAAAATTAATCAGGAGTATAATGTTTTACAGGCTGCTGGAGAACCTAATCCTGTTGACCTGGATCCTGTCCAAAACCAGCCAAGGTGGATGATTGCAAGCTTGAGTGAAGTTGGATTTTCTGTTGACAAGGCATCAAGGGTTTAATCGTTCTGTTACTTATCTTGGTGGGATAAAGCCAAAGGTTCTTTTCATTTGTTTGTTTGGTAAAAAGTAAACCGATACTATCAGATTGTTGTGATCAATCAAGAGAACTAGTAATATGTTCCTTGTAATTGAAAGGATATATGCATATAGTGGTAACTAAGTAATTAAGATCATTATTAGGGTGATAAAAAAAATGGCATGAAAATATTCGGAAAATTATTTGGGGTCTCATTGGGTTTTGACCTGTCATGATCAAATCTGTAACATTAAGGCTTAGGAAGTTGAGATGTTCAAGCTTTGTGGAGATAGAATCTGTGGAGCAAAACAAGAGTGTCCTCCAAACCCAGTAATGCGTTATTAATAAATAAATTCCGTCAGAGTCGAAACAGAGGATAAGTTTAAAAAAAGATGTAGTAGGCCCCTTCCTTTAATTGATTTTGTGTACAAGTGAATCGAATGTTTCACTTTCTAATGACCAATCAAATCTAGCATAAATGATTTTGTGGGTCTCTGATATCTCTGCATGCTTGTATTTTAGGCTACCATCTGTTTGAAAATGACATCAGTTTTACTTGGATTTGATTTTGGTGCTTTGACGT